>LUCH01000074.1:46420-91575 GCA_013368495.1 Paragonimus heterotremus
CGTTAACACATTCCGGTTTAGCAATATTATGGATCAGCGATTTCTTGTTAGCTTAAACTATGTTATGAATTTTCTTTGGGGTTTCAATTTATATATTAATTTTCTGCAGTGGTAGGTTGGCAAATACGTGACTTCCTTGATGTGTGCCGAGTGGGTAGGTAAAGATTTGCCAGGAGCTAGAGTTAACTGAAACTTATATTTAGTTGACAGCCGGGCCGAGACATAGGCCAACCTACCCCCATCTACTGATGCGATGTTAGTAGTGTGTGCACTGAGCACGGACGAAGTAAGCGTACTTAATGAAAACGGACAAAATTTCGAGCACACCCTGCAAATCAATTCTTTTTCCTCGTCAGAGATTGGCAGTAAACTAACACAGATTACGCGAGTAGTCATCCGAACTGTAGAGTATTTCGGACACGTAATTTCCGAAGCATTAGAAGGGCAAACATTGGAGCAGTAGATGAGAGCTGGACTGAAACACCTACTGTAATCGACTGGTGTCTAGCATTGGGCAGTCAAAATGTTCGGGGTAGGTTGGATTTCACCGTAGGTCTACTCTGGCCTAGACGATCAAGAAATGAACTGAGCGAAACATATCTCTTTTCACAGCCACTGCGTCAACGACACAACGAGACTGACCACAACTGGGCGATAGTCGGTAGCCCTGTTGAAAATATTCCCGTTCCGACACCAACAGAAATTGTCATGATTGCTACAAGTCGTCGAGAAAATGGCACAACACGCCAACCGTGGCCAGAAAAAACACGTTCAAACATAATTTAATGTAAACAGTCATTGGAGTTAATTTAATCAATAGTTTCAACACTGTATTTCGTAATGACAACACATGAGGAAAATTGCTGTACATCAGTCACGGACAGTGAACTTAGCCATATGTTCTGTTTTGTGTCTGGGTGTTATGACTGAGAAGGAATTTAGGGCTGCTACAAGCTTCGCGAGGCTCGCCACAACAACAAGGTGTCTTGTATAATCAAAACTTTTATCACGAAGTAAGAAGTAAAAACACTACTCACCATGGAATCTGCATATCTGTAAGGGTGTAAACGTTTCCACCAAACTCAATATTACTAACAAACAGCTGTTTCTGATGCAAGGGAACTTCTGTTACCGCATCTTTTACATTTTACAATAATGAGAGCTGACTAATTCCGCCGCCTCGAGGCACAGGGAAATAACTGAGCAAGTATAAAGACCCGGATGCTCCATGCTGGTCTATACTGATGACTAAACCAGCTTCCTGAGAGCTGAAATTGAGATTAAAGAAAACATCAATGAATGGTATCGCAAGTAACTTGCCATTGCATATCTGAGGTATGAAACTATTGCTGGCAGGCAGGACTTATAGGTTTAGCAGTCAGGTCTGCTAGAGGATTCGAGTGTGATATAATGTTTGGAATGGAGAACAAACTTCAAGTGAATTGGTCATTATCACTCTATCGTAGAATGTTGTATTTCTGCGAAGAACTTCGAGGATTTTGATTACTTTAAATTGAAAATCAGCTACGATTGATCACAGCCTCCACAGTCGGATGAGGCTTTCGGCCAGTCCACTTCTAAAGAGACTACTAGACTAGAGTTGTGCTTTTATTAGAGCCCATCAATAGTGTCCTTGTCAGAACCGGCTGTCGTCTGGAGAAGTTAAGCTTGTTGACCACCAAACCGATAACCTCACAAAAACATAACCGAATGGTAGTACCCGAACCCTCGAACACAACCTTGTATGACTAGTGTTCAGTGTGGTCGAACATTTCGAAACGAAGAAATACAGAATAAATGTGTTTAATCCCATTGACAACTTGGTGATCAGAACTTCCCAGTTAGATTGAAATCACTGTGTTCACTGGATTAACTGAGCACGGTTTAAACTTTAAGTGGCAGTTCGAGGATGTGGATTATTTTCAACTGGATATATCGTTTCAAAAAGCACGTGGCTGTAGTGTAACTTTTGATCTGAAGGAAGATATGCTACATTAGTAAGTTACAATAAGAATGACACCTGAGTCTAGCGCTTCCTCTTAAAGTCAAATGGTTTATTCGAATGCGAAGCTATTAATCAAGTGTTGGTTGCGTTCAATAAGGAGGATTTTATTTTCGTTTCCGTGTGGTTCAATAATACAATGTCTGGTTTATCCGAGGGCTACGTGCTCTAGACAGATTCGTCAGGAGATAAATTTGGGCTACAACTGGGTAGTAGGAAGCTTTGGGCAGAAGCCAGTTTTATGAGTAGCTTGGTGACAGGCCGAGGTAATGGGCTCGAACTTGAGATTTTTGGTGGGGTGGACAACGCATTATTTATTTTGTCTATATCACTGTGTGGATGTGTCTACCGTTAATCTTATGGCTAAACACGATTTTCTTACTAACATTATGAACTTCGATTTGTTTGTTCCATACCGTTGAATTCAGTGTGTTGCTCTACTGCTATGCATATTGTCAACTTCCAATGATTTACAGCCATGCACAAGTTTCACTTAGTTGTAAATTGGATATTTTTGTCAATATTTACACTAACTATGCAGAAAGCTCGTTTTATCCCAAAAAACCTTCAACATGTCTGCCTGAAGCTAGAGGTCTTTATCTGTTCGAATAGAAAAGTATATAGCCGGATACCATTGGATGCTTCCCAATTTCTTCAATACAGGTTTTCCTGATCTATTCAACATGTCCTACATTACTGAACACATAAACTTTCGTAACCTATAGCAGCAACGAGATCCCTAATTTTGCTATTTATATAGCATTACATTATAAGCATTTTCTCTGAGTAAGTGATGAGAAAATTGCCTCACACCGCATGCACACACGTTATGTGACTAATGAGAAGATAGCCTCGATAAAAATAGCATGTAAAGTTGAAGCCACATTTAAGCGAGATTATAATTTTACCGGTTTACATAACGTATCCAGTGGTGTTCAACACTAAATTATTAAAATACTTGTAGCTCCCATTCAATCTGCTTATGAACATAGAACTGTTGCGATTAGTTCTGACTTCTCGACTAATTATATCCTGCCTTCTTGAGCACTTACACGATATACTGAACTTAAGTCCTTGTCATTCATCTTTTCTTGAAGCCTAAGACCAAGACAATTACACTTGCATCGTTTAGAATAGTTAACAGAATGTCAGAATGGTTTTTATAGGTAGGTTAATAACGTACAGATACGGTGGACCAAGAAACAAGATTTGAGTGTGTTTTACTTCACAAAGGCAACTATATGTGAAACAATTGGCAGTAAGAACGCAGTCATTTGATGAACACTGTATTTTATGAGTTATATACTCTAGTGTTTCCATTTTGTTCAACTTGACGTTGTGTACAAGTGACTTGGTCGGACTGAAGGCTGTTAAATACCCCAGAAAACAGCGGACCTTGGAAGGTGGTTCACATCATTTTACATTTATAAGGCTTGGCTTGTGTTCATTAAATTAAGTTTTTCAAAGTAAATTGCAAAGCAAAATGTTATATTCCTACGTCTGAACGTGCTTTTCCGTGCAGCATAAGTATTCAATTTCTTTTATCATGGTTTCACCTGGAATAACCGACGAACGCGTCGATAATTTTTGTTATAAGTAAATCTACCCTGTTGTAAATATTAATGAACCCTCTGCCCAACAACTCGTTTCCCTCGCTGATTCGGATAACGTAGCTCACGCAGTGTTTTCCGGATAATCATTTAGTGTATTCTGATCACATTTCAACCATTCTCTAACTTGAATCCTATACCCAGCCAAACTCTATTCGTTAATTCAGCCCCTGGGTACTTAGAGCAAACGCTTTTCATTTACAAAAACGTTATAGTTTAATTAATTTTGACGATAAAATAACTTTTATGAATATAGTGTGTTGGTTGGAAACTGTTGCGTGAATGATGAGGAAATTCAGAATTATACTCATCGGTTAATGTAAAAAATCAGTTGCGAGTTAATACCTCTTTTCTGCAACACCTTGTTTCTGCGGACTCTAGATTTCTAATGTATAACTGCCTATAGGTTTATAGCATAGCCACATATTCGATGAAGGATCCTGTAATGAAAAAGCGAGAACACAGTTGTGTGCCAAACTATCCAGAATGTCTACACGCTCATATGTATGCATGTAACCGTAAGTATATCTACATATCAATATATTAATAATACCGATCTATGGAATTTTAATTTATCTCGGGTAATATGAACAAGTTGCAAAGCTCAGATTGTGTTTTGACTTCAATTTAGCCTTTGAAAAGATTAATACTACAGCATGGAAGTGCAGTCTACAGTCCGGAAGAAGGGTATGTGGGTATGCAGAATCTTTCCCCAAGCATCCCCTGTTCCCTTTAATCCCCGAGATACAATAACCCCATTCGCGCTAGATAATAGATATATTTTAGCGAAGCCCTCTATTGATACAGACCACCAGTCTGCTGATTAGGCCGATAGACGTGATGGAATTTAATTATTGAATGACTTTAAAATTTTACAGGCTTACTTGCCATCCAACTAAACATTCATGTACAAAAAAATGGTGCGATCTATTTGTTGAAGCAACGTCCATATAGTTAGGGAAACAGTCCAGTCATACGCACATGCATAGTCTTTTGACGGGATAGGACATGTTCATCTGGTTAGCACACAAGGGTATGGGAACGGAGGTTAGCACATGTAGACTTTAAGTTGGTTTTCCGTTCAATTCGGGCACTGTTTGCATGTGTAGCTTGTCATTTTCTCCCTATGACTTGTCCAAGATTTGGCTTAGATAGAAACAGTGCATGTGTGATTTGGAATGCTGCCGTCTTTAACGTTAATAAAACACACAGGACGTTTAAGTTCAATCTATGAACTTAGGACAGTTAGCAGAATGAATAACAGTTCGTTACCCTGTACAGAACACGTCGTGCAGCATTTTGGTTATTAGTCTGTAAACCAGAGTGTACTAACTGCGATGGTTTTTTATTTAATCTTCATCATAGCGTCTTCACAAAGGGGTCCCAAACGGAGAATTTAACTGAGTAAATCTAAGTGACAAGAACTAACACATTCTGATCGACAGTGATCTGGGGTACACAACAAATGTCCTTTGGCCTTAACATGTTACTGTTCAATGAAATAAAGTCTTGGTAATGATGACAAGATGGTTCGTTCTGGTCGTTTTATGCTCAATCACAGGTATTCAGGTGTATAACACAGTCTGTAAAGGAAATTGCCATGACGTTATTATATAAACGCTGGAAGGCAGAGTAATAAGGACACCGGGTGGTTTTCGCACTAACAGATATGCTTCAATTTGTTTTGTTTTACCGCGTTTTTGTTTTTGTTTCACTATGCATGTGGATCAGATAAACAAACGGTTTCTCTCGATACGTTCGTTTGTACACGTATTTGTTAATGTGTCATGTTTATGCGACTTTCACATAAAATTCGAAACTGATCGTCACCATTATGAACCGTCTAACAGGAACGATGTTGTGCGCCAACGAATGACTTTCGTAAGACACCTGGATGTCAACATTTAGGACGTTTTTGGATTACTAATCAAGGATTGCGTAAGGTTCGAATCAGTTGTAACCAATGGTGAATACTACAACTTGTTCATAATTTCATACTAATCGTAATCTGGTGGTCAGTAACACGGTAAACATGGCACCCTAACTAGTCGACTTCATTCGTACTAAACATGGTGCTGATACCTTGCAAACTATAAGTGAACCGAAAGACAAGGATAAGAATTTTCACACAACTGGCCCATGCTCTCAACGAGACTAGCACTCTGATCTACAAGTAGTGGGCTAAACGGCCCATGTAATTTATTAAGAGATTAGTCTCGTTTTACTTTTCATCCTGAAAACACATTATCCGAACCGCCTTCGTTTGGAATGGGTTTTGTAGATGCACAACGTGGTGAGCTCAGGAAAAGTCAGTCGTTCATATCTGATGGCTATGTTTGTTTCTTCAAGCATAACCCTGTTGAAAACATCAGAAGAGAGAGCAGACATTAAGAAAAAGAACACCTACGCACCTCATTCTTTTTTTTTTACAGTAGTTACTAATTGTTGTGATATAAGAAGTAGGAAGTCATCTGAATCACCTAAGGCAGTCTGCGACTGACTACCTTTCTGATACTCACCATTTTTATTAGGAAGGTAACATACTGTTTTTCTTATTGCGTACCGCTCTTAATGTGCAAGTACCATCTTTAACAGGCGTAAATTACGATTGCCCAACAGAACTCTGAAACAGTCATACTGTACCCGTTCTCGAGTAAATGACATGCAACCGATGATACAAGCAGTTGGTGACAAGCTGGAGTTTTTTCACATATGTGTATTTTGTACAACCAATCCCCTATGAATATGTTGTGTCAATGAAGTGGTTGAATTCCCTTCAGCTCTTTATCAGCAGAAAGCACCGCAATTTGTCTAGAAGTGATTAATACAATAAGAACTGTCGAAAATTGATTGTGTCTGCTCAGTACTGTAAGAACTGTCTAGTAGTCTTTACACAATTCAATTCTATTGGGCTTCAGTGTTTTTATGGAATGCGTTGAACCGGTGGCAAAGAATGAACTGAATCAAACCCGCTGCTGCTCTCGGGAGAAGCAAATGTGTATACGGTTACACTTTACTTTCAACCTCCAGTACCTTTACTGAAAGCAATCAGTTAAACAATTGTCCACACAACCACAATCAGTGCTGCACAATCCCACAAGATTTTTCCTGTTTTTCAGTCATGGATAGCTTTCACGATTGTTAGTTGCTGGACTAATAGCATCAGGCGACCGGGGACAGTCGTGGTTGAATGTTGTAGCGTCATTCCCAGTGGTGAACGGGAATATCTAGCGTGCTGTGATCTGTAATAAACTTTCCTGGAGGTTTAAATTGCCCTATCTGGTTAGCCAAATACAGATCACACTCCTATTGCATGTCACATGAACATAGAAATGCGTTAAGTAAAAAATTAGTCATATTGCAATGGTGTGATCACCAAATTTACCCATCCGATATACAGAGAGAAACCGCATTTAAGAATGGTAGTCTGCTGTTATCTTTTATTTGGTTGACCACCTTGTGTTGCGAGTTGCACCATTTAAGCCTGCCAGTTTGGAATGGTTTTCGTTAAAGTCGGAAAAAGTGTTGTTTGCGAATCCAACGTTGGACAGACTGATGAATGGTTGCGTGACGGAGTTCCTAAATGTCTAATTTTTTCATGCCTACAAATATCAGCAATGGGTTTGAGGGTTATTGCGCTGCCGGTCCATTTTGTTCTACTAATAAAGGCTCTCAGTTGGTCGGAAGTAAAAGGGAAGAACAGCAGTCTTTGTTTTCTGTGTTTCAAGAGAAGGTCAGTGCCATTCTCGATCTTCTGCAGATGAATGTAATCATTTCACTTCGTGACCAACCGCCGATTATTGGAATATTTGATCACATGGAATCATATTGAAAGGGCTAGTTTCAACCCAATCAAGTGTGTCCACAAAGTCGACAATGTCTTTTAGACTGACCTGCAGAAATTCTCTCTTGTTCAGTTGCAATATCTCCACTGGCCTTTAAGGTTAGTAATAACGTGGTGATTTATGAATGTCAAAGATAGGTTATTACGAACCTTTGAGAGTCTGTTGTTGTAGACACTATGCGTTCGATAGCCAGCGCATCAGTCATCTTCGATAGTCAAACTCAGTGAAGTTAATTAAACAGATTTTTCTCAGCTGCTACCATTTTGGTTTTAGTTTGTGATGTTTTCCGACTTTTTGGATTGTTCTACACCGCCGACGATATTCTGTCAATGTTCTAGTAAACCTAGTTTACCCTCTCATTTGCATTTTGTTAACGTTCCGGGTCACTGTAGAGCTCACTCAAGATGTCTAACTTTTCCTGCTTAAACAACTGCAGTCTAATAGCTTATCAGTCAGCTTTTATACTTTACCTTTACAACAGTAGACTTACAGTGCACTGATAACTGGATGAAGGCAATCAGTGGATGCTTTCAGTTTAAACTTCTATACCTGACATATGCATTCTATTTTTTCCATTCGTTCCTGTTTATCTATTTACATACATTCCTTAAAAACATTTTGTTAAAATGTCGAAGCGCCTGGACAAAAACCGAACGTTCAAACTGATTACAAGTTGGCTGGTCGATTTTAGATAACCAGAGATACCTTTCGTTACCAGCTACCAGATTAGTTACTGAAATCTCGGTCAAAATGAAGCCTTAAGCTGATGTGCGTGAGTCGACTTTCTTCAGCTTCGGCAAGTGAAACAGGCTAATACGGACAACCGTCTTATCAACCGTTTCTCAGCGCAAACCAAGTGACCGTCCAGCACCGTAACGTGGAAATCAACAAAGACTTGTTTTGTTATTAGAAATTCCTAAGATAAAATAACCCACAGCAAATCATTATTCTTGGTTTACCAACATCATGACTTTTACGCTCAATAAGGATGATTTCTGTGCTTGCCAAACATTATAGTTAAGCAGCAGAACACATTTCTACTTTGCAGCACACAGTGGACTGTACTTGGGAAATATATATTTACGTACTTAAAATGTGATCAATTCAACTACTCGAAATCATCAAGAACGACAAATGTTCCCCTGTGTTTTAATGTTAACAAACCGAACTGGCATATTGTGGTAGACTATTGCATAAAAATGTCAATTGTTTGCAGATGACGACAAACCACTAAGGAACGAATGCAAGTGATGACGTTGACGTACTTCATTCTTCAGTCTGAATACAAGCCCTGGTAGCATTTGTACATATGTCTACTACGGTCCGATCTTAGCTTTTATTCTCTTGGGAGTGTTATACAACACTATAAGATTTTTGCTTGCTGGGGGTAGTGGTGATGTATGCATACGGATGTCACAGTGCTCTGAAACACAGTCTTCGATGAATGAACCAATACGGACACACAGCCACAGACTATGTGAATCGCGAGTGCCCCAGTTCGGCAGGCGAACCCGATCAACTGTAACCAACACATTCGTGAGCGATTTCACTTGTCTACACCAAGTTAAAATCTGTTCTCCTCACATCTTAAGCCAGTTGGCCGCAGCGTCAACAAATATTGCTCGATTTGGCAGACGACTAGCTAGCATTCTTGGAACATGAATTAATCATCTAATTCTGTGCAACTGCAGTGACTGAACAAAATAACTCGTTTGTCAATCACTACCAAATACTCGCCTTCTAACCTCCTTGTTACTTACTCGGTGGGGTCATCCAATATGAGCGATTGAACGTACACACTGATGGTCAGATATTCGAAGACGGTTTACGTCGTTCACCCGGAGCGGACAATTTTCGCTGCCGTAGAATAATACAACCTTCACTGTCATCTTATATACTCGACCTTTAAGCATCATGGGGATACCTCTCTGTCGCCATAAATCTGCCAGACTAGCGAACACCACCCTATCCTTAGGGATACGAGTTTCTGTTTCACTCCATACACCACCTCTGTCGCCGCCACTGATGCAACTTCCAGAGCACACAAATCGGTCAATGACCTCCATGACTTCATTGTCTAACATTAAGTCTACGTAATCACAGCAATCTTGCAGAATCACTTTGCACCTTGAGGTTGCAAAACGTATTCCGATGTATTTATCAGAATTCGGAATAGCGTTTATTGTTGTTTGTGCCGCTTGAAAATTGTCAAACAGCAACACCCTGGCATCAGTATGGTCGAAGTCAATCAGTCTCTCACCAGGTAGGATGTTCACGCCGGCAACATTTGAGTACCGCAAACAGTCCTCCATTATTTCGTCCATGAAAAAAATTTAACAAAATTGGTGAAAGTAGACAGCCATGACGTACGCCGTTGCTGGTGTTGAAACTGTCAGATAGTTCGCCGCAAACCCAAACCTGAGCAGATGCATGTGAATAAAGCGCCGGTGGTGTGTTCACTTACTTAAGTTAAAGCGATTCTTAAAGTGCAAATCGATCCACCGAATTGAACGCACCTTTATATTCGAGGAGTATGGCGACTGTTGCCCGACGGTACACATTACGCTGCTTCAGAATCTGACGGAAGGTAAAAGTGTGATCTATGCATCCCCGACCTTGGCGAAACCCTGCTTGTTCTTCCTTAATGTTTACCTCGCGCACCGCAGTGAGTCGACGAAGTATAATGGATGTCAGGATTCTAGAAATGACCGGGGTCAAACTAATTCCCTTATGATTTTTACAAGACCACCGGGTTGCTTTCTTAAATATGGGAATTATTATGGAGTCACCCCAGCACGGAGGGATGGTCTCCGTCGTCCACACATTTTGAAACAACTGAGTCAAGGCCTCCACTGACGTCTCTCCACCCTTTTTGAAAAGTGCCGGTAAGAGATCATCTGAACCAGCAACCCTATTACGTTTGAGAGCCGAGATGCAATTATGAACCTCAACCTCAGTGGGTGATCCAAATCTACCGACCAGGGTGCTACGTTACAAGTTTGTGGTGGCAACACAATGGAGGCAGGATGCCTTGAAGTGTTCCGGCCAACGTTCTAATGTTCTGGATTTATTACGAATTAGTGTGCCATCTGCCTCGCTGATACCTTCACTGACAGACGGTCGCCTGGGACCAATGGCACGGATCAGCTTAAACAGTTTGCCGGTGTTCCCCGAAACAAGAGCGGTTTCCATTTCCTTAACTTTCTCTACTAACCAAGTCTTACGATCAGCCTTTAGACTAAGTTTCAGTTTCCTACGGATATCTCTTCTAAACTTATTATGTGAACTACCAGAAAGAACCTTCCGTCTGGCTTCTAACAACTCCAGAGATGTTTCTGAAATTCAATGTTTGTTTAACCTATTTTCTCCCTTGCCGCATACTACAGTTCCCGCTTTCTAAATAGCCTGTGATAGTTGAGTCCAGCCGCTATTTAGATCATCGGCGTAAGTATCACTAAGGCAGCTTTCTAAGCTGGTTTGGTACTTACGCCTTATTGATGGTAAAGCCAGTTTCTCAACAGGCAATCGTTGCTATCGGTGGGATCGTTGTCCAGCAAAAGTAAGAACGAAACGACAACGTACCAATGCATGATCCGAATCCAATTCCGTGCTCCAATAAGAATGACAGTGCGGAATGGAGTTCCGCCACTTATAACTATCAGCTATGTGGTTTTTCTAAGACCACGCCTGATTCCGAGAATGTGGGCACCAAGTATAGCAGTTACGTGCACGATGTCTGAAGCTAGTACTGACC
Organism: Paragonimus heterotremus; assembly: GCA_013368495.1. Taxonomy (NCBI): domain Eukaryota; kingdom Metazoa; phylum Platyhelminthes; class Trematoda; order Plagiorchiida; family Troglotrematidae; genus Paragonimus; species Paragonimus heterotremus. Next base: position 57,632 of record LUCH01000074.1, read on the forward strand.
AAAACCAGTTTATGTTCACTGTACAGCCATAACAGTCGCACGCCATTATACGAGGGATATGATATTATTCTGAACCTGTACCATGAACCAGACTCGGATTCACCAAGGCGGCCGACATGAGCGTTCATATATCCCGCCAGATTGTTTATATCAGAACCATATGTCGATCGAAAGAGATCGGCCATATCCTAGTAGAATGCGTCGTTGACGCCAGGGTTAGTACAGTCACTACGAACGTAAGCAATGACAATGAGAGATTTTTGGAAATTTTGTGTCTAGAGCTGATCTTAACAGAAACTGTCAAGCGGAGGGCGCAAATCCTATTGTTAACAAGACTCCAGTCTATCAATGCGGCTGCGGTCGTCCTGCTGAGGACAACACCTACACCTGTCTGATCGATGACGGCAGCCGTTGAGGATTCCGTGAGTTGTCATGGTTGTATATGAGCTGAGATACTGCCAGGACGGCCATACCGAGACAGCAGAATGATTAACATTGTCAATCAAATCCTTCGACCCAGTAGTCTGTGCCGCATGGCAGCGGGTGGCAGTGTACCATAAATAATACATTTTTCGGAGAAGGATGCCAACCTTCTTTCACTTACCAAACTGGAGGACCAAGAGGCTGTGGTTTTTCAGACCTCTACCCACTGGCCTACCTGGTATGAGTGACTCTGTCGGTGTGGTGGACACACCGTCTACCAGTTTATCCTAAAAGATCACTGAGCTCAGCAAGCCGTCAAGGTCTCGTGTTATATAACCAACTTTATTCGATACTATCCGACCGTTAGATGCAAAACATTGCAGACTTTTTCATTCTCTCATGATCTCGTCACCCCCTCAGTAAAACGCAACTTAAAGATAGAGTCGGACTGTCATATTAGTTCTTCATCTTAGTGATGTGGGATCTCAAGATTATTTGGCGACATGGCCATTCTGATTCTCATTCACCCATCTGGATCGTCTGCAGCAAATCTTGAATGTTCTGCAGCAGACGTGCAACAACAAACGGCAATGAACCCATGCGTAATTTGGCGACATATCAGAAAGATTTTGTGATAAAACGAATAGTGTTTCTCCTTGTCTGCCATTAATTTCCTCTAGCATCTCTTTTTCATCTTTCCGTCCTCCAGAAGGCAGTTGATCTATGTTCATTAACAGCTCGTTTGTATTTCCTTACTGTCCATTCATTTTGCACGCCTTGCTCAATGTAGAGTTACTCCGTCTTCACAGATGACTGAACTCTGAATGCACTCTGACGTCTTATCTTGGTTACTCAGCCGTGTGACTGAACTGTTTCCTCGAACCAGCTGATGATTATTTAATGTGTGTTCGTCAACAACTTCTCAGCAGTTCAGTTGTCTGATGATCTTTTGTGAGTAACTGGAAAAATGAACCGAAAACTGCGCTTGCGTTTACAGCTCACCAGACATTATTGACCTATGACAAATCCGTTCGACGATAACACTGCCCTATGTTGGCATGTGGGTGAACCGTACACGGGTATGGCCATCGAATATTGTTAGAATACTATAATACATTGCACTCTGCTAGAGCTGTTGTTCAAAAAACCATGCTATCTTTCTCATTAACGCAAAAAGTGGACGTAATCTGTCCACCAATTTTGTAAGTGGTTATTCTGTATGAAGACATAAATTCTAGTGTACACCTCCCAGTTATACCCTCCATTGGGTTCAAAACTGTGAACAGAATTCCTAATAAGATTGACTAGATAGACGGATAAAATAAATGTTGCAACGAAGGTAATTTTGAAGGAAATGACGGAAACAGAACGGAAAAAGAACAGAAACAGTAAACTCAAGGCAGGGCAGCCACCTCGTGCATAAAGATGCAAGTGACCAGTTTGAGAAGTTGGTTCAAAACCCTCTACTACTGATGGTAAATTTGCAGTGAAACTGATTAAAATGTCATCCCAATAGGCTGGACGAGTAGTATTTTTGTACAGAAAAATATTAAACATTTTTATGCATCCAATACGATGAAGATCATATTTATCGTTTATGCAGAGAAAGCTTACAGATGATCTTCACTAATTCAAGCTCTCGCAGCAAGACTAAACAAACTTATTTGCCAGCAGTTACAAGTAAATGGGATTTTAGCAATATGAATTTATTATTCGGGTGGAACACCTGAAGAAAAAATGTTCACCAATGCTCGATGACACTATGCAGTCGCTAAGGTACCACCTTCAAAAAATCCTTGTCATCAGATAAATAACAACATTAGATAGACATCGTGTAATTCTCCTTGTTTGTCTGTCTATTCCATCTGCTGTCAATCAACACTGCATCCAAAGAGATGCAAACATCAAGATTTTAAGGACTGGCAGGTAAGAAATCTATGTTTTTGGCATATTTCCCAATGCAGTTAATTATGTTCAGATGGCAACTTAGATTTCTGTCAACCACAGATCAGAATGTGGACATCAATCATACACTGCCACTGGAGATCAGTGATACCGTGCGCGTGCAGTCAAGACCAGTTCGTTTATTCCGCTGTGCATTCTGTAAAACCTAAGCAGTTTGGTAGATGCTTTAAGTTTGACAAAGTAATCCGTTTTCTTCTTACTGTAGAAGTGTAAGCTTTAAAAGAACGTGTCCACTGTTCCAAATGTCCTTTTCTACAAGTCTGTTGACAGTGCGCAGCAAACGATTGTTTATTAACAGAAACACAGTTGAAAGGTCATAAGGAATATCGCATTTGGACATCTGTGCAATCTTACAATGTTTCCGTTCACCTATGCGTTGCTAAGGGAAGCAGAGAATAGAAAGGGTAAAAACACAGGATATGCAGAAACAATGTTTTCGTATGGTCATCTTACTTACCTCGTGCTCACGTAATAGCGAAAACACCGATGATTAACTCTTACTTGCGACAACAGTACATACAACTTATGTTGAATCCGTATAAAGAATAATACAAGTTGCCAGTGGTATTTACACCTTTAATATCAAGGACGCTTTCATGTACACTATTGATCCGTTGATGAAGGAGTAATACTGTAGCGAAAAGACGTCCAATGAAGCACAATCTCGAGTGTCCAACGCGCTAGTTACCATGCCACGCGCGCGTTCGCGTTTTCGAATCACAATTCAAGCCCACAACACCCCCCGGTTTCCGCTCACAAGTCGTGTGCGCTTCTGTCCGGTTTATCTGTGTGATCGGCGCCTTCTATCGAGGGGTTTTCGTCCGCCATCCTTCGTCCGTTGGTCCGATTTCGTTGGGCGATGGCTCGTCCATTCGCACATGTTGTCCTCCATCTGTCCACCGTGGGCTTTGACTGTACTGCACGACCGTGTCGAGATATTCCTCTGAGAGTTGGAATAATTTGCCTCCGATTCAGTCGAGCGATGACTCATTCGGTTGCCCACGCCGTCCCCGATCCGCTCTTCGTAGGTTTTTGAACGCAACTCTCTATGCGTTGAGGTATTTCGCCGAGTTTTGGAATGCTCGCACCTCCTGCCTGATAATCTACCACAATATGACAAACGAGAATGAATCATATACACTTTTCTATACAATCCTATGCGTCCAATTTGAAGTTCATGCTCTCGGCTTTTTACGAGATGGGTTGTAAGGTAAAAGAATTGGATAGGTTTTGTTCACAATTTGATGACCTTCCGGTTATGTCGAAATAAGTCAGCTCACTAGACAATAGTTACAAGGGATGGTTGTGTTGTAGGATGACAAAAAGTAACTCAGTGCCGAACTGTTAATTGTGGTGACAGGACTTAGGAACACATTACCCTGTACAAATTTTTTAGCTGCAAATCATTTAGAGCACTACATAGATTGTTTTGATAGCGTGAGACATTTGGCAATGTGTCAGTTTAGAGAAGATTCAATTGTGAAAAATCCGGGCTTTGGCTGGCATCGAACCAACAAAGGGAAAAACCTATCCGAAAGCTACAAGCACCTTACCAGCTGAGCTGTGGACTGGGCCAGGAGTTCAGAAGCTTCTCGTTTGCACTCAGTTACTTGTCCGAAGTATGGCGTCATACGGACTCCGCCAGGTGGTGCAGAGTATTGACTATCCAAACAGGATTTCTCGAACACTTTACGAAGTGTCCCACCTGAATCGTCTGCCAGATTCCAGTTGACAAAAATTGGGCGGGTAACCGAGTCCAATTGTGAAATTTCTGAGCCCCCGGAGCGGTCTCGTGGCAAAGTTAGCGGAGCGCTTGTGGCGCTCAGGTTGTAACGGCTCAGTACCCTGCTTCAAACCGGACGGCTCAATCCTAGCCATGCACTCGTCCACCATCCTGTCAGGCGACAACTTGTTAGCTGTCTCGCCCGCACACATCGCTAGTCTGTTCTCAAGGTCACAGATACATCACGCGCTCCACAAGTCAGCACGTGATTCGGCAGTCCCGGTCAACTCTGCACGCACAGGCTCCGCTAGGCATTTTTCACCTTCACGCCCGACAGACAGTGAACCCTTTTGTAACAGGCAAGCCAGACGTTCTGGTTTCGTGTACCCGTTACACTCGTAAACCAACTTTGAGCAACGTGGAGACAACTGGGGACAACGTTCTTCTGAAGTAATGGTTTCAACGATGGTCCTGTGAAAGGAGACAATAGAAGAAATCGTGAGCCAAAGGCCCAGTACGACATGCAGACGACTTACGCAATCGAAAACAAAAGTGCGCTAATAACACGGCAGCATGATACGTTACACTCTCCCCGCAACACTGCGGGTGCCAAGGCCACATGCACGAACACACGCGCACATCGACTAAAAGAACTCTACGCGCGTTAACTTGCGGGCAGGTGACGCACAAACATGGTGACGACTAAGGTGGCAGAGGCACCACAACTTATGCCACGACTCGGACGTTGAAAAGTCGGCAATGCGCAAAGGCAACGGACACGAAGACGTGAGCTACACCACGACTGTACGACTCCAGATCGCATCACTGCAGCACTGCCGGAACACAACGTACACGTGGATAGCGTTGGCCATACTTTTATCAACCTGAACTATTTTGTGTTGTATGTGAATCTCCTGTCTTGTCTATTTCTAACCATTTCCCTTTTTATGCCTATTCGTATTATACACCTTACTACTCAGCCATGCACATTTATTTTGTTTTAAGTAGTTTGTTTTTCATTATAGTAATTTATCTATGGCCCACACAACTTCACCACGCAAAAAGGTATAGCGTTCTTGTCGCTTGTTCGAATTCAACCTAAGATAACACTTTATAGCCTCCGTTAAAATGTCAGTTTTCCACACTACTACACCTGCAGTCATCTGGTAACTCACATTTCAACTACGTATTGAATCCACACCAGCAAACTGAAGGCAAATGTGAGGTGAATACAGTGGTAATTTATGAAAAAAAGGCAGAAATTCGATGTTGAAACGATGAAGGATTAAAATGGAAATTTAATCGATGTTCGATCCCTGTATATCGGCTTACAAAAAACTGCCTTGACACGATTTATGCTCGAGCAGATATTGCTGCATCTCTACTGTTTAAAAAGTGCAAAATTCCAAACTACAAGGCAATCACAATGGGTCATAGTTTAAAACCAATTCGGTTGCTACCAAGGTAACATCATCACCGCAAACAATTTCCTCTGTACACACAAACTGGGGTGACGGTGTCTGATTGCAATGGCCTCGGCATATCGCAGCGAAAGTTTGTTTCGGGTCGAGAACGGATCACTAGGTTACTTTGATGAGTCAGTCACATGTTGCGACATCAGGTAATGCAAGACGATTAATGACGCTTTCTCCATCCGAGTGTTTGCTGATTTTGTGACCGTTTGTTGAACCCATTTCGGTAAGTGTTTGGCATGGGAATTCGGACCGTTCTAGGTACGATCACTGGCTTCGCGGCAAAGAAGGTGCGGGTAACATCTGATCTTGAGCATTGCTCAACTGTTCGACAAATCTTGTCTTCTTTGAAAGGCAGTTGAGAAACTAATCTTTTTGGGAAATGTAGGTTGCGCAATTTAACTCATCTGCATAAACATCAATAAATATGCGGAAAAATCTGCTGGGACATTATTCGTGCCACTTCAGTCTTTTTTCTATTCTCGTCACATTTACAAGGGGAAATGCTTGTTTCAAATAAACAATTATTTCGTCTGGGAGAGAAGTGAATTGTAATTGTGTTCTGTTGTACCTCGTGACGCTTTGTCGATCTGTTTGAACAGTGTTAAGAAGTATTTGTAGTTATATAATACAATTTGTACAGAAGACACCGTGTTTTCCTATCAATACACTGTTTGATAAGCTCATCCGACTTCATTTTATCTTGCTACCGGCTGAATGTGATGATCCACAAGATTCACTGGGTGTTTATATTCATGGTATACTGAAGCAGTTAACATCAGCTTGTATCCAAGAAGCATGGTAGCAAGTTGGCAGAAAGTGCCCTACCAAAAATGTTGCGATTCTGTGTGATTAGGTAAAGACATACTGTTAGTGAATATCTCCCAGCCAGTGCTAAAGAAATCGATGTTTTTAAAGTATGGAACATAATCTTTCCAATGAACTGGGTGTACTATACAATAACTGTAATAACGGTCGCTTCTGATCTCGTAGCTTGCCTTGTGAAATCAATACAATACGTCGCTGTCCTAGCCTCACTTCTGAGATTGAGCATGTTCAACAGTAAGTATCTATGAGTGTAGCGTTGAATCGCTTTCCGTAATACCCTATTAACTGTAGTGATGAGCTCGTAACAAAATCCTGTTTATGGCTCAGAGCAATTGATTCTAAATCCTTTTGTTAATAATAGGATGAAATCCAGACAGAATTTCATGTAATGCGTTTAAGTGAAATATGCATATCCTTGAAGTATATTTATAGTACCTCTTTGATCTACTGTATGGTCTACATTATATTACATTAATGCCGAAAGAAGACATGTGTTACGATATGCTAACGCTTCGTATACTCTCAACAGTCGTATACGTGAAACATGCGAGTTATATATGACATACAAATAAAGATAAACGGAGTACGGACAGGCATACAGTCACACCACGTATTATGTCATCACCACCACAGTAACCCTATAGGTTGTTTCGAAACACTTTTGTGCACATAGCACTGGCTGGTGAGTTCTGATCAACATGGGTTCGCTAAAAACCAGTAGCTTCGGGTTCTTTTGATATAGTAATATGTTGAATGATCTGAATGGGTCAATCTGGTGACCTTTTATCATGAGGTGTCTGGCACTTGATGATGCGGGGCTTGAAGTAACGGATTCACCGATTTTAGATTGTTGTGTCATGAGTTGTATTAACCAGTTCAGGACATGTTCTGCCACTCGCTGAGATAGTTGTTTTTACATCATATTTAAAATAACCACTCATGTGTTCCTTACAGCGTTTTTCATCACACAACCGTGAAGTAAACCACTTTGCAAGTTTGAGCTTGCGAACTGCAGACTTTCACGTAGGTATATGCTGAGAACAACTGCATTGACCACTCTAGTCATTCGGTCAACGGCAAACTTTGGCCTGGATTCTGCAATAGATCCATGGCATTAATAACCAGGTTGTGTACACATTTCCGGATGTGACATCAACGATTCTGTTGAAATCTATGTTTCATCTTCCTTAATTTATGTAATAGAATAAAGGAAAACCGGTTACCATTTGGGTGAATAAGATATGTCCATCTTTGTTTTATCAAGAATTGAAGTGTTGCCTTCGAGGTACTCGTAATCAAAGCGCAGGGGGAGCTGATCACATATACAGTAGATAATGGACACGCGACGGGCAATTGAAGAGATTTCCCAAAATTGAGACGCTTGCACAACAAAGATGGAAGCTAATCTTTACAAGGAGAGAGGTTGGGAACTATATCTACTTAGTGAAGACTAGATCTTAGTTTATCCAGTGTTCCCGTAAACAAAATTACTGCACAAAACAGTAAGCAGTTGCAGGTTTTGTGGGTTCCGGAAAATGTGTTTTGATGATAACATTTACCCACGTATTTACGCTGAAAAACTGTTCCGAGTAAGCGTAAAATTTCATCCATAAATCGTCTGAAGAGTTTCATCGGCTCGCGAAATGCGCGTGTATTCTGTGGCAAATGAAATTAGCAAAATTATTGTGCAACGGTTAAGTGAGAGTCCTCTTGATTCAGCGGATAGCAAGCATTCTTTCCTTAATTACAAATCATACTGACTTTGCTAGAACGGATACGAGTGCAGAATGCATACAACCCTTTTGAATCCATATAGGCATTTAGAGCTTACTCTTCTGGTTGGTTTAGAAGTTGCGAAGTCTGGATGTACATTTGGGCAAACGACATTATGGTGCTATTCAAAATGAGCTTAGCAATGGGCATAACACGTAAGTATGTCCACATTGACATAGCTGGTTTAGAATACCAGGAAAACTCGGCAAATATCTGAGTGTACTCGGATCTATGTTCTAGTAAAATGAACTTCGTGTCCAGTTTACGGTGCGATGTCAGACAATGCAAGGAAATTGTCATACTACTTCAAACAGTACATTTAAGCGCACATGTGGAAACAGTACAACGATAAACCATCCGTTTTGGTGTCTCATGACAGAGTTAACTGGGGATTGTCAACGTACTATAAAAACACTTTCCGATCAAGGAGTGAACCATAAGAAAATCTATCACAAGGAAAACTGCCAAACACTGCAAGTCCAAGTCCACTCATTAATAGCAAACAAACAAACAATATGGCAACATTTTACGCAACGTAAATCTCGGTTAAATTTGTGGAGTGTGGCTAGAAAGTAAATTAAAAATATCCTCCAGTTCCCATTAATGTGAATGGTTATATGTATTGTAGCCACGTGCTTTGCTCAATATACTTGCATTCCTATATCCGGGAATCGGAAAACACTATACTAGCAAACGTGGCCTTTACATGATACTTGAGTTTTTAGCTGTTCTAGTGTTGAGCAGTGAGTTACAAGTAAAACAACATTGCGGAATCTATCAACAATGCGACATTATCATGAACCCAGCTCAGATCCATAACGTCCTTGTTCGTACTCACCCAATGTGAGCTGCTTGAACGCGAACTATTCTTTAGTGTTCACTCTTCCAAATGCGTGTTGATAGAACTGGTCACATGGATTTCAAATCCAGTTTTCCATAAGGTATAAATAAATACCACTCTGCATGTCTAACCACTAGAGCGGCGAAAGCAGTGTTAAGTGTCATTTTTGTATTTTGCATGCCCTTAAAACGGAAAGTTATTGTACCAGTCTTGTACATGATTTATCGTCTGCCTAGTCATAGTCCCAAAGGGTTGAATGTCAGATAAACCAGTGCGGAGGTGGCATGAGTCCCAAGTAGATCTGTGCTATTTGAAGATAACTGTCCATTCTAAACGCCTTGTATGGACCGATGCATACAAATTCATGACTGTGTTGATCGATCTGTCTTCTTCTTAATACATTCAAACAACACTTGAGGTCAAGGTGTTCGAGAACATTCTGGTGACTACATAATGGACAGCTATAGTATCACACGCAAATCTTCAACTACAGTTACGAGTAGGCATTAATCAAGTTGGCTGCCTCAAGAAGCGATATACTGTGACCGACCTGCTGAAAGCAAGTGGTATTCCATTTATATTGATTTCTGTGCCTTCTCGATTTATCTGATGTAAGCATGTGACAATTACTGTTGGCTTCATAAGCCTAATTACTATTTCCAGCGCTATGCTAAGAGGTACTGAAAAACAACGGGGTCAAATTCAGGTTTCTGCTAAATTAATCAGCAGTTTTGTCAGCATCCATGTTTCGTCGCAAAATAAATATTAACGTAAGAAAATAACCAGACCTTATTTTTTTTAGCTCGCAAAAGTCAAAACGAGGCGAATTAGAGCGAACACAGCGCGGAATCGAAACAGATAACAAAAAGGCCAGATTTTATGTTGTCAGTTGCTGTGTTGTACTCATGAACCAACCACATACAACAAAAAGTCCCTGAAGACAGCGCTTTTCTGAAGCAAATTTCCATCACCTGTACTGTACGAAGAAACAACAAGTATGGATTGGCGTGTGGAGTGCCACTGAGACAACCAGCCGATTTACTCATTTGAAAGACAAAAGTGGGGTTCAATGACAAGGTGAAATGCTGTGCTAAAAATATTTATGTATCGGAAAGTCTGGTCAGTGTGGAAATGGGTATGCGTAAAAAGCCCTATGCAGAATATCTCAGTGAACAGAGTAAAGATAATGAAACTAATAATGCTAACGATCTGCGTTTGAAAAACACATTTCCTTGGAGGTTTCAGATTAAGGTCGACAATCCCGCCATCCTCTTTCAAAAGAAAGGACTAGGCTCGAGTTCTGCTCTTGTCATTGAGTGTATGGTTTAGTTTTGTTTCTATCTGAACAATAACACAACACTAGTGTTGAATTTCATGAATCCCCCCTGATGACTTCTGATCTGTAGCACCAGCAGTTTGGTGACTTTACTACGCCATACGGTCAAACAAAGTGACTGAACCAATTCGAAAACCTGTTGGGTTTACTGTAGACAAGTACTACTCACAGTAAGAACAAGTGGTTAATATAGCCTGTCCAATGGGAGGTAACGACGAACAACATCACACGCAGTTAGCAACTTAGTTAGCTTTCATTTAGGCCTAAAGTATTAATCACACGGTTGTACAACAAACGCTTTCACATGAAGATTTTGCTTTCTGACATTTGAAGCGAAACGTCTTGGAACGGTGGAAATAAACTATATATTTACTTACCTGTGCAGTCCGACACTATGCCAACCCAAGTATCCTGAAGACAAATTATAATCGGAACTTGAGTTAAGGTTTTCTGTTAAACGACAGCTGACAATGAGATAGGCTGAACGACAGGAAGAATTTCACAGTCAGGATTTGTTCGTAGTCAGTTTGGCAAGATATAATTCCACAGAAGTTTGGCTTAGTTGGGAAGAAAATTGAAATAGTTACTTTTAATGTATAAAACACTGACTAATTGTTCCAGTTCACATTCTTACGCCTGCCTCCGATGTGTTCATAGGGCTACCTAGACTCGTAACCACCGAAAAGCCATAAATGCAGCTGACTGTGATTGGGGGATCAAATAAATTTCCTGCAAAGGCTGTCGTTTTTATGTCATTCCGAATGTTGCAAATTCCTGCAGCTTTACAATGAATGGTGGCAACAGAACTTTTGATTTAATATCGCTTATGGTCGTAACTAATGAAGATGGTGTTTTTTGTTGAGGAACGATGTTAAACGGGGTTTGCCTGAAGCTATTGTTACAACGTTATGTGAAACATAGAAAGGTGTAGTTTGAATACATGTTTACTTGGTTTATTGGTTGGACGGTTACACCTGGCTGCACACAACTGGGTAACACGGTTGACAATTCCTCCGCGTTCGTGTTCGATCCAGAGGATAAGGCGATGTTCGGAGGTTAGTTCATAGAAGGTGAATATATGTTTCGCATCAAATTTCTCAACGGAAAATGCGTATGCGACGTACGGTTTTTCCTTCTTTCACCAGGTATTGTGGGGCACAATAATTATGTGAGTGGAACCGTAAACAGTACAGCGCAATCTATTTCCGTTTAATTTCCTTTGCAGTCACCTATTGGCCTCAGTCACCGTTACTGACCGGGAACTGATGTCGATAAAATAATTTTGGGTCCAGAAACATTTCTGACACCTGAAGCTGCACATGTGGGGTCGAGACATTGAACAAGTTGCACAGTTCTCCACTGTCTTAGGGAGGAAGCTTGAAGACAAGTAGGGTGTACAGACAGAGAAAATGTGATCGAAGGTTATGGGACTTGAAAGTAAAAAGTTGTCGTAAACAATTTGACAAATATGTCATATAGTCAACTCTGTTTGAGTGACTGATTAACCATGTACTTTAACAAGAAATCATGGTCAGTACTTACTGAGTTATTTACGTACACACCAGTGTTCGTAATAGTTTTGTCGCGGACCATGCACATTAAGAAACTTCATCCATATATCACTTTTGGACAGTATCCATATAGTTCAATTGAACGGGCTCAGCCTAACAAACTAAACCTAGTGACATCAGATGATGAATGTTCTTAAACCTCAGCAGCAAACTCAAACGAGCTGCTACCACCACTGTGTTTTAACCTATACAGCTTTTTCTTGAGCATCGCTAACTTTCGTTCGACTATACCAAGGCAAAAACAGTTAGCAAATGTAGTGAAGACGAACGATCAACTGAACGTCAATTCTTAGGCGGAGGTACATATTCAGATATTAAATTGACCGAGAAAAAACCCAAAGAATACTGGGGTGCAATTTAGTAAAATTGTTTTTTAGGCGTAATCTTGGTACTGGCAAACCTGGACTCCTAGGTTATGTGTGAACAAATGTTTTTGCTCATGATGATGTTGAAGCATATACTACGTGTGTTGATTTTCTGAATAAACAATCACTGCGCTAAATTACAGGCTGTGGTGGTATAACATTTTGGGCAACGCTTCTCTCAATGCAGTTCACTGTGGAGAACGTTAATTTGCATCATACCATTGCTTCCATTAGTGAACTGGTCGTTTTGTTCGGTACAGCGGCCGTTGCCTTATGAGGATGTTCAATATGGCGGCATTAGTCTACATTCTGCTTTTTCCTGTTTGTAGGCCAAACAACATCTAATCCATTGACATTCATTAGTCTTTTGCCTGCCAACTTTCTTCTGGATGGAGGAATGCGTATTAATGTTAAAGGGCTTGGTTCCACAAAGACTGTCGACGCAGATTTTGCAACGAGACATTCACTGGCCTCAGGTTACTACCGAACTGTCCGTATACACACGCAACCGCTATCTCACTCATCCCTGTTAGATTCTAGATCCTGTTACGTCGGAGCAGGAGACACTGTTCTATTATGTCAACGTTGGAAGGAACACCTTGGAACATTATCAATGCTAATATTGCTTACGTCACAAAATGAGTGATAGATAGCCAGGACACGCCGACGGGTAACCCCTCAATTTATTGCAAGACACACTTAACATCCCGGACCCGGTCTACACTACAGACTTCTAGAGTTCAACCGTTTGACTTTTAATACGAATCATCACACCCTCGCTGAAAAGAAGACCTGGATGCCAGCGGATAGTAGTGAAAATGAAACGAAAGTTCTTGAGTACCCTGCGTACTTCTCCAAAAGAAGAGTTAAGGTCCGTGCGGTCTTGTTTGATCAAAAGCTCCCTGCACCTATGGTTGGCAAGGAACTTCACTCCTCCAACAATTGTGATGTTCCGAGGTTATACCTGGCTAAGAAACACTTCTAGTGGAGTTTGTACACCGTTCACTCTGAGAATGTTGCTGTTGTTGAAAGACTAGAAAATATTCTGTGCACTCAGCTATTTTCAGCTAATTATTACGGATGACTACAATGCACCCAAGATAAGCTAATCACCGGTGTCTCCTGTGAAAACCGAGATAACCGATTTTCGATGTTCTAGGCGATATCGACAGAGAGGAATGCGTGGACACAATTCAACACTAGGACGCGAACATGTTTTGGTCGGATACCCTTCAAACCTAACATAATAATTACAGGCGGTAGTCACCTGGCGGAGACTTTCGTCATTAACACGTCAGTTACCACAGTTACTACTCAATACTGGCTTTCGATCATACCTACAGTAATTTGCAACAAACAAGAAAGTCCATAGTTTACACATTCAAAAATGCTGATCGTAGCGGCCTGAAAACATAAGTGGTCTTACCTTCCCTTGATTATGATTCTGTAGAACGGAACTTCTTTGCGTTTTAAAGGGCAATCCAGAAAGTGAACGGTTTGTTTGTACCACTTCAATTGTGTGTTTGCTGTTTCCACCCAACTCTTCTGCGTAGTAATAACAGTTCCAATAAATCTACGGGTAATTCGAAAGACATGATCACTTTACTCAGTGTGAGAGAAATCTGTGAACTCATTAAGCTTGTAAGCATAAAGCTGTTACTGGAAGCTCGTACAGAATAATACGCAAGTTAGACATTTGATTCATTTGAAAAACTAATCCACCAGCCCATTCACCTCAACATCCCAAGGGAGGAATTCTTCCGAACCCCAACTGTTTGCTAAAACACTAAAGTTAGGGTAGTCAAAGGAGAGTGACTTCGTTTAGTGAACGTAAGCGTTTGAGTTTGTCATTAGTACTTGATACGGGTTGCCTAGAAAGCTGTTATATTTCTAACATTAAGTGGAGTGGCAGTTATTTTTCATAGTTGACTGTACTTTGTTTACCTGCATGTGTTCCATAAGGTTTCAGATAATCCATATGAAGGTATAATGCATAGTTCTTATCCTGGGAATAGTAGGAGTTAGCTGGGAACTGGACAAGTGAATCCAAAGTTGTTGTGGACAGTTGGTGTGCGGATAACTTTTGCGAACTCGTGACTCAATATTGCGAAAGTTTTTTAACCTACATTTATGCCTCTAGCAATCCACAGCTTTCCTTTCTTGTCCAAACCAACTTGTTACTTCAATAGGGTCATAAAAAGTTACATCCGTTATAAGCAAGATGTCACCTGTGAAGATACTTCACCCAGGTTTGATGAAGAGGTTCCCAGAAAGAGTGCTTGGCCCTGTCGTGAAGAAGACGTATTCCAACCGCAGCTTTTGAAGACACTCGACGAGGGCATATTCTGTTACGGAGAGGAATGGGAAACAATTACAGTATCTGTGACAGGGCTTCCGTGTCTAATCCACGCGAGAACTCGGTTATCTCGGATTAAAAAGGTTTTGATCAGGCGAGACCGCCTTCTGTTGACTCGAATGTTTGCGGTGAGTTCGGTACGCCTTTTGAATTTAGTTTTGGGATGGTGGAATAAGGAAAAAATTGCGCATTCATACAGGGCCGTTTGTTACGAAGAGGTTTCTTCCAGTATGCATTCGCGTCTTCGTCTGATAGTACAGGATTCAAAGCCAAACGGTAGGTGAATGGCCTATGATTATCGCCCTGGGATCAGTAGAGTGGGGTATTCACTTAGGGTACGTACCATTGCAGTTCCGTCCTCCAGCTGAAGGGTACGGACGACTGTAAATGGAGAATCACTAGTCCAAGTATTTAACAAAATCGTAGAGAAACGCGCTTATGTTTCTTCGGATGGCTAGAGCCATCCACAAGATGATATATGGACTGTGATGTGTGGTGATATTGATTCTTTCTTAAGCCTTATCCTTGTGTAAGTTTGATTATGGGACAGGAAATTAGATGCTGACAAAGAAGCTCTATCCACTACTGTCGTTCTATGGACTTCTGAGTTACTTTCTCGTGCAACCTTCTTGAGCTCGAAATGGGCGTCGTCGGACATTTTCTCTCAAATTTTAATCGAACGCCAAATAATTTCCATAGTGAGGCTAGCAGTGAGTAGAAAACGAGGCTGTTGGCGATGGTAGTCAGTGAGCACCCGACACGGTTACATTTCAACGTCCAGCAGCTAGTATGTATGCCAAAAATGCATTAATGAATCTGGAGGGCAATGCGAGTTCAAGAAAGCCCACTTGCAGATGCTTTAGATTAGTTTCCAAGGAATTCCATTTAACCGACAAAAAATTAGACGCAATTTACACACGCCAAAATGCCGACAGCGTCGTCGAAAGCTAGGGAAGAAAAGCTAAAGTCACGGAGGTTTGACAGGGTTCATTTAGGTTCGTGATGGGCAGAAGAGTGTACAGATTCCTCACACCGTGGTCCTCAATGGAATGGGGAGGGTTAATTTTCGAGAAATTACTGGAAGACTAGAGCTTTTGTAGTGGTTACATAAAACGGATAGGGTGCTGTTTACAGTGGTAAGTTTAAAACTGGTCACAGGAGAACTAATGAAAAAGAGTGGAGATGTCAATGTTGGCATTTGATGGTCTTCTGTCGTTAAGTTCAGCAAAACAGATGAAGCAGTGAGCACCGAAATATATTACAAAGCAGCCGGTGTGCGGAGGGAAACCAAACTATTGTTCATTTTGAGCCGAATATATTAACGATGGGTAGGTGGGTAGCACAGCCCAAATGTGAGATTTCCAAGCTCCCAGGATGACTCCGTATACTACCTGATAGACCACATGCTGCGTTTGAGCATACTGTTTCTGGAAAACAAAGTTTCAGCGAACAGACTGTTTTCGATAAATTCTCCTCTTTGGCTGGTACAATTATATAAAATTGAGTGACAAGTTACAATGTTATTGATCAAAATTATTGAAGGGGCAATGTAATTGGACAAAAGGTCAGCACTACTTCGCCGTGGTTAGGAACACAAACGAAGTTGGTTCTGGTTAGTCAGTGTTAATCAGGCTGGGATAGTGGGACGGGAACAAATTGTTTCATGGGTTGGGCGGCCGTGTTCGGCCAAGGCCGCTTCAGGGTTTGAACGAATTGTTTATGCACACACAGATCCGGGTGACGTAGTCGGATTGCGACCGCCTCGGCTATCGACAGGATGTGGCATTTGACCTTTCGCGACAAGGTGGCCGGGATCCGATAGACGGTACGAAATGCTGTCTTCGTTTCTGTGTGTTGATTACAATCGACCAAATGGGCTAGAATGAATGAACTGATGCGCTTTGTTGTCCAAGAGTGAAGCCAAGTGGGGCAGTGTTCGCGGATTCTTTCAGATAAACGCCTAGTAATGCGACCTATGTATGCTGAACCACAGGAACAGTCAAATGAATAGATGAAAAAAGAGGCAACATTATTAGGCACGTTATCCTTCAAATTCATTGGAACCGCCCGTTTCGAGTGAAATGTAACAACACAGCTAGCGGCATAATAAGTTGTGTTGATAGCATTGGCGATTTAACGTGATATCAAATCTGCCGCTGAGTCACCCTTGAATGGCAACGATAAGTAAACGTTCTTCTTATCGGCAATGTCCACTGAGGGTCGCGGTAGTCTATCCTGCATGTTAGTGTTGATGAACTTTTCGGGGTAGGCGTTCGTACTAAGAATCTCCCGTAAATTCTTTAGTTCTTCCTCTATCGCGTCATCTGTACAAATCCTCTTTGCTCTGTTCGTCCGACAACGTATCAGACCACGTTTGAGACTGAGAGGTAGGTAGCTATGAAAGTGCAGGTATTGACCAGTCAATGTTTTCTTCCTAAATACGCTCCTCTGTAGTGAACCATCTGGTCTGCGTTTCAGTGCCACGTCAAGAAAAGACATTCGTCCGTTGATTTCCTCCTGCAAAGTGAATTCAATGTTGTTATGAGCCTTGTTAAAAGTGTTTAGTAGTACCAGCCACAGAGGAGAATTTATCGAAAACAGTCTGTTCGCTGAAAATTTGTTTTTCATGAATGCTACGGGGATTTTCAATTACCTGGAACATGCTGTTTCTGTTGCAGGCTCGAGTTCAACAGTTTTTCATATTTGGGTCTCGTAATAGAAGGTGATGCAGGAAATGTTAGGTTTGGGCTAAAGGTCACTCAAATAGCACCAATTTTGTGTGTTTTCTGCAACGACTAACTGTGAAGGAGCAGAGAGGGGCGCCTAGCGATGTCCCGTAAGGGCTACTGAATTTCGGGGTTTTGGGCCTGGTGTATAAATATACAGGCGGTGGAATTTTGCAGAAATCTCAAAGAAGATAATAGGAGACACTAGAAACGTGTTATCCGGCACCCAGCGAAACGTGCGTCAACCTCTTGCTCGGGTTTCGGGATGGTCGCCTAACATTTCATAAAACAGCCGGATTTAAAATTACTGTTGAGGTATGCACTACGCCGATGCTTTTAGAAGAAGACGGAGTCGGAATGTGTACTAAGCTTCTCTGAAGATGATGGTCATGCTGACATTATGTTTAGCCCAGTCAGGGATGATTTTTGAGGACCACGATTTGCGCGGCACATAGATCACAGACTGTCATACCGAAACATGCATAGATCAGTTGGTTATGACATCATATGGCCTCATATATGTCGTATTATATCGTTGTTTCTCATTTGCTATATTAGGGGATTGATAAAAGTTTGAATAAACACAAAGTTCAATGAACTTGGAAAGGTAAAGTGAATCCATAGATGAAGACCTGATCATAAGTATGTTAGTCGTATAGTTTAAAGAAAAAAGCCCACGCCAACTTATACGTGTTAAAATGTCCATACTTACTAGAAGAGACTACCGATTATATAGCAAATCATAGAAAGATTGTTTGAAAAGAAGGAGAAGTAAAGAGCGTGCTGATATGATTTTATTTCAATTGCGTTACAAAGCATAGTTAAAGAAAGTCACGTAGAAGTGGAACTTAACAGTCGACAGTCGATGCTAAAAGGTTGTTATCGCTAACGTCCTAAATCGTGTACCACGACTGTAGTAATCAGTTGAACCAGTGTACCCGATTCATAGACAGGTCACATGCGAACGCTGAAGCGTTGTTCTAGCTGTCAGTTTGGTTCTTAGAATTGACTGCTCGCATCCATTTATTCAGGACTGAATTCAGCCTGTCACTGAATCACTTCGTGGTGAACCTGGTGGATGAATAAAGCGCTACATTGTTGACCATCAACTCAGTGAAGATGTATACACGTTACAGTTTTAGTGTCCACCCAGTTAGCTGATGGATAATTTCAGTGTGAGGTTGGCAGCTTTTTCCACACAGTTCTCTGAAGTTCAACCTATGGGCACGAAAAGAACGTGTGCAATTTTCTCCACTGACCACGCGTTCCAGTTACGTTTTTATGGTAAACAAAATAATCGTTTGAACAGGTGAGCTTTCAGAAGATACGTTCCCAAAACGACAACGGTATTCCCATCACGGCCATCAGATTTAGATAGAGAGAATTGCTCGAGGCTTGACATTTGTTCAGTAAGCTATCCGATTATTATCCTGGATCGTGTAATTATGGATAGAACGTGATCGCAGGTCTACGGAATTAACAAAACACCAACCTAAGATGAAGTATTGTCAAAATACCGTACTGATTTGGAAACGGTTCACGTGAGAATACGGGTAACAACATAATGAGAGAATGAATTTTTATCTAGATCCAGCGGACAAACCATTTAGTAGTAAGTTTATGGTAACCTTATTTATCTGAATAAACTCAGGCGTTGCTCGTTATGTTTACAATACGACATATTTCAAGAAGAATTCTAGATTATCGATTTCGTCTCCGACAAGTCCTTGTTGATGGGTAACCGCACTTTCACAGCACGTTACATGTGAGAAGTTTCAGTTCATTCATGTTAGTACGTTAAAAATATATTGTATTCTATATTGAATATACTAGTATCTAATCTCAGTCATCAGCACTGATGTTAATTCAGTGTGGTTTGTGGAATTTTCTCGGATTCTGAGTTGTCGCTCGTCAAGTAGATCAAAGCTAATGACCTATTTTAATACCTACCCACTGCAGCGAAGTAAGAGTAAATTGGCAAGTAGACCTTATCCGTGTGGACTAGTGACTCTTCGATTTCATCCACTTAAGAATGTAAGTCGTTGGCTCTATTCATTATCGGCCGCTGAGTGATAAAGACGTTACATGCAAATTGTAATACTCTACTTATTAACCACTTCCGGTGAGAAAAGCCACCGGATGTGGTTGAAACGTGGAGTATTACTATTTGCTCGTGACATGTTATTCTCAACCCACTTATCAAACGTCTGTTCGTCCTTGTATTACTGAACAATGGAAAAACCACATTTATACATGCGACTTACCACTCAATAGGACGAATGACAGCTGGAGACATTTAAGCTGACAGTATGCTATGCTGTATCAAATCCACGAATTCCCCCATCATTACACTTGGATGAATCTATGTGGGATATGGTTGAAAAATAAAACGTCAACTGTTTTGATAAATTTGTTTGAAAGAAGGGGCATCTGCTAACCAGAAATTCTCCGACACACCAAAGCCAATGAATATATATCATCCTGCCAGGTATTCACTAGTTATTACTCCCCGACGGGAAAGTCTATGGGAATGCGACAGCTGCGATCAATTGTGGATGTTCAATCTACATGAAGCTAACATTTGTCAAATGTTTCATTCTAATAGACTTTATTGGCGTAGAACTCAAAGTAAGTTTGGCCAAACCAGGCTGTTGCTAAAGCGGTGACTGAAGCTTACACGAATTGTTCAAAAACATCTGGATGGTACATCTGAGGAAAACGACTCTCAGTAATGTCGCAACCTGGCCTTCCCGTGAAGGCCGAGTACTCTAAACGGGAAAAATTACACCATAGTTGAACGCAACAGACACCAGATAACACTGGGAGTGTGCGTAACTTCTTTACGATTTGCATCTACTGCACGTTGCAAAAGAAAACGTAATTTTTGCAACCAGTCTTCTATGGATAGGAACATGATGGCACTTTAAACTCATGTATATAGGGACTTGGCAGATTTTCAATGAAAAAAATTCATATGTAAGAACCCGAATAAAAATTGTGTATATGTAGCTGGTTCTTGAGCATCGCCAACAGAAGATTGTTTTTGGTCGAATCCTTAGGATAGATCAGATTACTGAGGCAAGATACGCCAGGAATTTCCACAAGCAACTGCCCATTCCAGAAAATCATCTCAATTGTAATCTTCGGGTAAGAGGCAGATGCACCCGCAGCCTCTGCAAATGATTGGTTTGTTTTCTTGTACAATTTTAGAAGGAGTACGGTGAAGGATCTTCAAATTGCCCACAACGTTGCATTGTAAATTTGTCTTTCTCCTCGACAGACATTGAATAACAGTCCGTATGATTATATTTGCCACATTCACACAGAAGTTCCAGCCAAACGCTTCCGAAGAGTGTACAACAATCGAGTCTTGCTGTCGTTAAAGTTAGTTAATGATGTACGCTACTGCAATGGACTAGACTAGAACTTTGCTTATGCTTTCAGGAGACAACCTCTTTTACGATTGAACCACTGACTTAGATTAAGGTTCGGTTGAATTAACATACAAACGGTTGCCTACATTTACTTTTGATCACTGTTCAAATCACACGGGGAGGGTAAAATGCAACAATTCAGCTGTTTTATCACTTGCCTCACTACAATAACTTTTCTTCAAAGATAAACCACCCAACTCAAAATGGTGTGAGGTCAATATCAAACCGGTCATCACGGCGGCCTCGTGAAAGGGATGCTGG
The DNA here is from genome assembly GCA_013368495.1 of Paragonimus heterotremus. Classification (NCBI taxonomy): domain Eukaryota; kingdom Metazoa; phylum Platyhelminthes; class Trematoda; order Plagiorchiida; family Troglotrematidae; genus Paragonimus; species Paragonimus heterotremus. The sequence goes on from LUCH01000074.1 coordinate 78,706, forward strand.
AATTCTAATGCCAGGTTTGACAATGAAGTGGAGTTGACGAGGACTAACAGGGGCATAACTCGAATGAGGGGTTCAGTTTCAAAGGGGCTGAATATAAGTTCTTCGTAACTGATGTGGCCCTTATCATTTGAGTGTTTTTTAATTGATATCACAAAATGTTTGCTGTTGAGGAGATTATGCAAGGTAAAAATGACCGGAATCTCAATGTTTTTTTTCCTGATTTAACCGGTTAGCGTTGAACTGTTCGAACCGAGATATTGTAGGTACCGTAAAACTACTGTGTTGTTTGTAAAACGTATGGGTGTTTACTCACATGTCAAAATTCTGTTAAATCACTTGCTTCAGTATGTCTGAGAGCTCTGACCATCGATACCAATGAACATGGAGTATACAGAGCTTTCATGTAACGATAACGGACATCAGCTAAAGGAATCGCAAAATCCCAGTGACACAGTCCGGCATCGGGCACTTAAGCGTGCCACAGAAGACAATAACGAGCATTTCTAAGCCGAAAATCACTGGCAAAAATTGGGAAATACCAATAGATCTCCAGGTTTTGTGCTATTGTTTGAACCTTTTGGAATAAAAAGTACAACACAGTTTATGTCAGTAGGATCAAAATCTTGTGCAATAATAACTATTCAGTAAACAAACTCTAATCTTGTTGTATGTACTGTTGTCAGTTATTGTATGATCGTAAAATAATTTGCTTGACAGCTACGGGTGAAAGTTTTCTTAACAGAAATATCCAGTCTATACATGGTAGTTCTCGTTTCGGGCTGCAAAAACTACACAAAACTCATTAGGAACACAAGTGTACATAGAAGTTATCCACTCTCAGAAAACCAGACCATTTGGATTGGTTAAGTAAAAATATTCTTCCTCACTCACTCACTCACTCCTCCTCAGTAATCTAGTCTCCATTTTAAAGTAAAATGTCAATACACAAACAGGAAAGTTCTTATTTTTGAAAAGTTACTTAGGCAATTTAAAAAAAACGGTTGTTGAAGAGATTTAAGCTTAAAGCTTGCAATAATTAGATGACACAACAGAACCCGTTCAAAGCTGTCAGTTTTACTCCGAACTCAAGTGCGGTGGATGGTTTTCAAAATATTGAACTGAAAAGTAAGATGATAAAGTCCAAACAGATAACCAGAAAAACGCTGTGAAAATGGATATATTTTGAACTGAAACGATCAGACAGAGTGTTTAATAGTCGCTCCATCTATAGGAGTTCAGGACTACTATGTCCAAACACAACTTAATATCAAGACGATATAATGAATCCAAGTGGAAAACATTGGTGACTTCTGTAAATTAGGTTTTATGTTAATATTTTTCTCAAACCGTTTTCGTGTGAAACGATTTATATTTGATATGAATTTCTGACAGTTAGGGTATTTAAAGTGATTTTAAAAAAAAACTTCAGCCTATAAGATATCCGCACCAATTTTTGTACGAATGAAGTCAAACAGCTTGGGCGTCGTGTTTAACATGTGATTGATAAATGGATTGAGAATAACACAACGTTATGAGCAAGTTGTAATACTCTACGTTTCAACCACCTCGGGTGGCCTTCCTCAGGAGTGTTGTAATCGAAATCACATGTGATGGACAAAATGTTCAACAAGTGAATAGCTAGCGAGAAAGCAAACTGTTTGTTTTAAGTTGTAAGGTTGTTCATTAGTTAACAAACTACTGCTTTTGCCAAATCCGGAAGCATAATTCTTAGTCTTAAAAGTGGCAGAATGTAATGGTTTCCAATGTTGTGCATGAGAAAGTGCTTCAGAAATATATAGTTACATTGGCATCTGGTTCCACATGATTCGCGGCATAACATATTCAGGGTAGCGAGTTCGCAGTTGTGATGATAGATCTGGAGCTTGTGTTGAATGGCATGATCGTTATGTCATACATGCGTGCACCACCTGTTCTTGAAGACAGCCGGGAAGATTATGGCGCCAGATTACTGCTTACCTTTCTGAGGTTGTTGGATTCTGTTGGTTTGTACAAAAACCACACCCTCGGTTGTCGAAGTTTAACCATATGTTCTATAACAGGATTGACAGATTAAGAAAACTTTAGATACTACTCCATATGCGGACCAGTTATGCAATTCACTCCAGAGTCGATGGAGTCCGTAGGTTAGTGCGATTGCTAAAAGCATTTAATAAATTTATGCAGCGACAAAACACTGGTGAGCTTTGACTGGACGATTGCAAAGATGTTTGACTGCCACAAGTGAGACGGAGGATTCCAAGGAAGTTGTGGACGACAACATTCACTTTTTTCAAACCAACCGGGTGTTTATCAGATAAATGTGATTTCACGAGCTTAATGCCAATTAGTTCCACTACTATGATCACTTCAGCGATTGTTACCTAATTCGAGAAGCAAGTTGACAGAGAATATCCATTCACCACACATAAACTACCTCCTCACTCGTCACCAATAAACACCCTGATCATTTATTTGACGCTGTCAGCCCTAATAAGTGAATCGAATCAATAATCCCTGACTACGTTCCGCGCAGTTTGACGGTCAATGAAAAACGGCCTCTCCATTCACGATTTGCGTACAAGTGGGATGGTTTTGACTGAACTCGGAATGTCATGTCAGCCAAGGTGAACTGGGATGTAGAGGTGACCGATCTAAATGGCTTTGGAAGTTTGTGCCTCCTTCAAACATACGGACGGATCATGGACACACAGGGGTGCTGCCAACGTATACCACTGCTAATTGTGTGAATTTCACTTACCAGTAATAGCCAGTAAGGGATATCGGTTGTAATCAGACGTTCATTCTGATGAACATCAAACGAAATAAGCTGATGCTTTCCGACAGCTGCCAGACAAACCTGGACATTGCTCAGCACAAACCTAGAATCAACTGGCTACAGCTGTCGTCTAGTTTGTCAAGCGTTAGGTTTCCGTGGTGAAAAATGAAAGGAAATATCATGTTAATGAATACCGTCGTAAGAAGAATTGGTGGGCCGAACACGTCGGGAGGTGGAGCCATGAGGGATTAAACACACACCCTAATTTATTTGGGACGATTTCAGTAGTTTGGATGCTTGTTGGGGAAAAAATCAAGTTTAAACCCTGGATGGACAAAAAAGGTTTCATGAGAACACGGTAACGTTACATTTGTCAGTTTGGCCGCTTTAATTGTAAGCAATTTCAAAATAAAACTGTCCGGTGATATGTAAAGACACCATCACTAATGCGCATCCAACTGTAGTCCTATTTCTCAGCAGTTCATGCAAGATGCAGGGTATTACGGATACTCTGTGATAAGTTACATACGATGAGTTAAAAATAATGTTGAGCTTCTACTAATTTATGTACATTTAACATAAAGACATTAATTTTTCTGCAGGGTAGCAGGACTCACGCAGCTTAATCAGAAGCTCTTCGAAAAGGTCAGTGGTACTACATACGGTTCTTTGTGCACCTCAGTGCACTTTATCACTGTGGGTTGATAATTATGACTACAAGAATGCTTTCTTTTGCGACAAGGAAACTGGAGCCAGACCGGAAGGCAACGATGTTAACGTCGATATCTTTTCTCATTAATCATAAGAGGATGGGGCTGAGGATTTACGTGTGATGATTTGGTTGTGCTTAGTGCGATGGTGATGACGCAGCGGTCAGTGGGGCTGTTTCATGTATACGTGACCGGGTTTAAAATCTCCGCCGTAGTAAGTATATGTGTAGTGGTCAAGATGAGTTACTGGACAGGTTAGGTAAATGCGAGTATAACTCACTAAGCTAGCGGTGATAACAGGATAAACGAATGAGACAAAATAGTTACAACGTTCCAACAAGTTATGTAATCAAAAGGGTTTGACTCACAGAAAAGTGTTCGCAAGTGTTCGAGATGACCACCACAATATTCCAAATTACAAGTATCCGGAAGTGGGTGATATCACAGAGTTGCCATGGACTGCTGAAGTGCGATCCGGGATGCGACGATGTTCGTGGTACAACGGAGCTAAAAAATTGGATGATAGATCCGTGTAGTATCGTCAAACGACTGCACAACGAAGAGAAGAGCAGACCGACGTACACAAAATTTTGTATTGTATTACAAGGTCACTTGTATCAATTTGAACAACATGTACAAATGATACAAAGGTTATTGTACAGGAATGAAACATCGTTTGCAAACAAAAATAAGGAAATCTCTACATATGCATCAATAGAAAGTTATAACAACAGTAAAACTCTAGTCTATTGGTTTAAAGAAAGAAACTGACAGAAAATTCAACAAGAAACATAAAGCTAAGAACAGTTCGTGTTAACCCAAGCTCCGTAATAGCGACTGACGATCGATTTGCGTGGAAGGTTTGCTTGTGGTTTGCGAACAAGGTTGATGATTGACATATCAGTACTGTTGATTAAAAGAATGGACAGCTGTGAGCAGCACATTAAATCTAACAAAAAATGATGTGGTATCACTCTATAATTCTCCACTGAAACGAGCCACGACCGTTGATAGGATTCACTTTCTGTTTGCTTGAAGTAAAACTACCTTTGGTCGTCGTTCGAGGTGGTTACCAAAACATCATTCGAATTTACTATTCCACATACCTCAACGTGCTGTTATACAGAAAATCATCAGATTGGTGAAACATTGTGTTTTAGCGACGTCATCAAGATGACAAATACTTCAAAATATCATGCAATATTTTCCCAAACCAATTCTCGACTTTGTAATGTACGACGAATTTTGGCCTAATGCACAACTTGCTATTTCTACTGTTGCAAATATGTTTAACCAACGGTTAGTTAATTATTCCCCGTTAGACTTTGGTTATGACAATGTTTGATTAGCTAGTTACGTATGACAAGTTGACAATTGTAAGTTATTCAAACGAAAGAATAAATTTTTTCAGAAACCCTTTAAATTGATGGTGATATTTTCACATTTGTCGGGCGATAGTTCTTTAATTGGTGCTCAGCTTGATTTCGGATAAGCTGTTTAACAGTAATGATTTACAACTATGAAAATAAGTTAACTAACCCATCATTGTTGGATATCCCACTTCTTCAGCGTTGTGTTTTGGTGCACACAAAAACATTTCTCTAGTAATGAACCCAAATTAAAGAATGATTATAATTCTTTGAGATATTAGTTACGCAGTCAAGGCAAACACGCCGCCAATCACACGGAATGACTGACACAATATAGCTTAATCAAAACCCATGGCCTTTGGGAAATCGTGGATTAAACTCTTGGATGTCCAGAAGCGCGCACATATAATTGAGCTCCTTTTAGAGTTGACTTTCGTTTCAGCCCTCAACTCTAACCAACCATCGCATTTTCAGCTGAGAGGCAGCAATCGAGGACCCGTGTGAGATGAGTATTCTTTCCTGCTGGCGTTCGTATGTGCGTTAGTGTGTGTGCTTGCGTTTATCTATGGCCAGGAGAACTGGATTTGCCCATATTAAGCTTCGACTAGTGAGAGAGAGTGGAAAGACGGAATTAGTTATGGATCCTACAGAAAAAAGCCATCTTACTGTTTTTGTCCAAAATGCACACAGAATTTAGTCAGATCTCTGTACCCAGTTGTCTGTTTCACTTGAGAAATCAAAACAAATGGCGATTAGAAAATAATCGTTTGTTTTTCCATAATGGTTAGTGGAGCGAAAATGGCTTTCCAAAGAAACGAAACTGAGTCAACAGACCTGAAATGCTTATTATTAACGGATTAATTTTCACACAACACAATCCCAGTATTTATTACCGCACCATACTTATTTAACATGATCTGTTTCGACTTTGTTTTGATTTGTAAAGATTGGTGCTTATTTACGGTGTTGTTCTGATAAGGAATATCCAACCGATTAGTGTGCTTCAACGATGCAGGTTGTTTTTCATTTTTTTTTCTGCTTTTACGTTCTTAATAATGTTTCCACGGCTGAGTTAGCATTATACCTCCATCGCTACCTAAACCAGCTCTTGACAGTAGGACCTGGAAAATTATGAACAACAATGTTTGTACGTTCAGCATGTGAACAGATGTGCATGTTTTTCTACATTTAGGTCCATACGTCAGGTGTACTATATACCTTTTGAAATTTCACTAAAGCTGAGATACTTTTTTACAGAGATCACTTCCGTCAGTTATAATGGAACCCCTATTACAGTAGTTTAGGACCTTCATAAGATCCACTCCAGATGCGACCAGTGAGCCGTGGATTGCATTTTGTCAACTTTCCACTTATTTTCCATAGATTAGAGGCAGCCAGCATCTTGACTACAGTTCATTTATCTCATGTAGCCTCTAGCCTCTGCATGACAATCCTTTCCTTGTCGCAGTGAGAAACGTGGCTCATAAGTAGGTGCTCCCTTTCGATCGGCGATATGGTAATGGGCGCGTAACTGATTTCTTCTCCTCATCGCCGATAGTGTGAATATTGTAAAAACGGCAAATGAACTTTGCGTCATCTGCCTGATGTTCAACATTGGATAAACAAGCGATCATGAAGAAACCTTCATCAAATTAAAAAAAATGTTAACAGTTAGTTTCCTTCGTACCGTCGATAGGTCACGATGCCCATCCTGTCCTAATAAGAGACCATCCACGAAAGAGGTCGCTTCTGTTCGGTGGTCTCCGAGTGCTAACGTAAATGTGTTCAGATGTGATCAAAAATTCCGAAAATACTTTTCACTGTCAGAATGAACTGGCCAACTATAGCGATAAATTGAGTTTGTCGCATTTAACCACCTGTTTTACACTAAATAATGCACATTTTCGTAAATAATTTCACTGCCATATTACCGTAGTAGAACTTCCAAATATCCAAAGTTTGTTTCTGTAAAAAAACGAATTCAAATCAAAGACACCCCTGTATCATAAAACATAGAACGCTAAAACTTTCAGGTTGTCTCACAGGTAATTATTCCCCTTGGCTTTCCATTTACATATATTTAGTTTCTATATTCATTTACATAGCCTTGGTAAAACACTACTACTCAATGTGCAAATGAAGCGGAGAAACTGATAGCAAAACCAGTTGCTATCCATCATCAAGTAAGGTATGCATATATCGTGGTTGAGAAATGGAATTAAAATGTATAACAAAGTTGTTTTAGAAAAAGTCCGTGTGTCCATCAGATATAGGATTATAGAACTATTTCAGAAAAAGCAGCAGTGTTTATACGTTGAAGATAGAACAAGTCAGGTCATGAAATCTATTTAAAAATCCACAGTTAACTTTGAGGTCGTTTATTAAAACATCGAAATCACGTCCGTCTAACTTCAGCATATAAAAGTAGAACGCAGCTGCAGACTTCGTTTGGACTCCAACATTCTTCTCACACTTCCGACCAGTAGTGACGAAGACATAGACAACTCAGATTCCTAAGTGATCAATCGTCCTTCGTCCATCTGAACTCGTGCATCATCCGGGAGAAATTATGGTAGTCACAAAACATTGTCTGTTTGTACTAGCCCCATTTCTATTCCCAAACAATCTATTTTCTCAGGTTATTCAGATGACTTCGATATTAGGATCCATCACCAAAGCTACTTTCTTTACTCGCTGTGCAAAACATCCAAAACTGGCCGATAGGCCCAACAAAAATCCTTTCCAAACTTATCACGAGATGAAATGATTGATAACTTTAGATCACCCAGATCAACATTCTAAATAACCTAGATCTCGATTGTAACTTTTAAGATACTCAGACGATACATTAAGCTGCAGTCCGGCGGTTGGTCTTCAAATTGACATTGTACACTACTAGACGCATTTGGATGAGCCGTAAGTACCGAACGGGTTTAAGCTTACGGTCAGTTGCACAAGAATAAAAAGCCGAAGGCTATCAGCAAAGTGTAGTTTGGATTGCAAGCAAATGCGTGGATGAGATACTTGACGCCGTTGGTCAAAAGTATGTAACGCTGCCAAGCACCAATCACATTACTATACTCTGGCGCTCGATCTGCCAAAAAGTGGTCGAAGCATTGCCAACGAGATAATCAGGATACACCTGACCGGCGTTAACCGTGCTAATTCAATTAGTCGGTAAGAAACCGTAGCACACTCTTTTTTAAAACGACTGTCCTGGACGTTGAAATTACAACAGTGGTTTAATAAAGCTTGAAGGAAACACTTCATGCCTTGTTTACGAAGTTCTTTTGTGCTTCATTTATGTTAATTCTATGTTTTATAAATACATATATATATCTGCATTAGGCTTGCTGCCCTTTAATACCTGTCCCTGTCCATGTGATCTTATTTTTTAAAGTTGTTGTTATACACACTTACTGTTTGCGTAACAGCTCATCTTTTCCAAATTGAATAACTTCACCTTTATCGTTTTTAAAAGGTAACAATCTTTCCAAACACCTGTTCATAGTTTTTGCTGGTTTAAACTAATGTCTTGCACCTCTAGGCCTAACTATGATTATACTTTCATGCTTTCACTGAAACGATCATTGTCAGACCATAGTTGTGTTTACACGACAAATGATTCATAAAATAATTCAGCAGCTTCTATGTGTACTGATAACTTGTTTAAGTAATCCTTATATACTTACCTTTCAATGTATCTAAGCCAGGGCTTGAAATTCATTTAACTTAAGCCACGAGTGTGCTCTAAAAGCAATCCGTATCGACTTTGATCATAAAGCTTACCGAGTTCACATACTATACTTAACTTCACTAAGCTTGATGGACATTCAGTGTCGGTGAGTTCAGGTGGACGTACTGAGTGTCGATATGGCACTCAACAACCTTAACTTTGAAGGTCAAACTTTACGAAAAGCCTGTCAATATTAGCTTTAAAATAGGTGTTCCTTAACAAAGCCATTTCGGGTTATCGAACTCATTATTGGAGGCTGTTAGTAAGTGGCATGTCACTTTTATCAAACGGTGCGCTGACCCGTATGCCAGATCCTAAAAGCGCGTGTAAAACAGAGGTGTGCATTTTAGGAATTCCTTCAGGATAAAATCAGTCATATATTCCTTCGAAACTTCAGTACCGTGACGTCTGACTTTTATTCCATAGTTTGACATTCTGTAGACAGTAATGTGTATTTCATTAAGCCTGAAATACTAGTCTAGTTTGCTGATAATGACTGCCGTTGGTCGCAAGTTACGTCTTGCAGCGGAGTGTGTATTTGAACCACGCGAGACGTAACGTGTTCGTTGACTGACAATTATGTCTAGGAACAATTACTGGGTATTGTGCTCTGGTTGCAGATACTTCAGTGTTTAGGAAATTTGATAAAATTATACTGTGGTAAAATCAACAGGCCTACATGTTAATCGTGCATTTTCCCCATAATTTGTTCTTGAAAGAAGCTGCAGTAAATTCAAATATTGCCGATGTTGCCAGATTGCAAGTACATTTATAGTCCGCTAAAGTAAACTCCCGGAGAAATAGCCAGGTCTCCAAACGTACTCCAATTTCCATGTTTCACATCCATTTCAACCAGGCAGCGACCAAGTCGAACTATGTGATAGCAGCCATCGGGGAAAAATTCACATTTCTCAAAATTTTGTTACACTGATAGTTTCCTGAAGTATCTGCTCATTCAAAATTTCACAAAACTTGACATGAGGAAATGTCATATTTTGCAATCTCATTCAAATCCATTCGTTATTCAGCAACTTACAGCACATGAGAGCAATCCACAAAACGATTCTAAGTAACGCGTACAGTTTGGTTAGATACTTGATTACTAAGTTTATTCCATACTGCTTAACGATTGACCATTTTGTTAGTTAACACACCGAGCTCTTGTTAGAAAAATGGAAATCTTTATCCATTTCAACGTCACCATCCTTACACTGAGCTCTTTAATTCGGAGTAAACATTGTTCATACGTTTTCAACCACTGTCTTTCGGCTTCTTATTGGTGCTTAATGAGATCCACTCAGCTTTGTTATTTATCGTAATTGCAATTGTCACTGGATTGTTTCAAGTCTCAGATGTTGTGTTAATGATGATTTAAGGCGGGTCAACTCAATTGGTTGCTCAACGGAAAACAACTTAAACCAGATGGCGTAAGTTCTTTCCGCTTTTTATTTATTTCGAGGATAACTAAAATATAACACCACGTTGCCTAATGAGCCGAGTAGAAGGGAGTAAGCTCTGCTGTACTATTACATGAACCAACTGTTTTATTGTGTTTTGGGAGGAGGGATAACCTGATGATTGCTTAATGAAACAAGTAAGATTACCCTGATAAGCCGTCAGTACATCCTACTGCTGACTGGATAAAACCTTTTAGCTTAGTATGTGAATGAGTGCATTGTCACTTTTGACTGTCCAGCAGACAACCTCTGAACCCGCTGCTTCAGAAAACTGGTTCACTATTGGGACAACGTTGAACGTACATCTAGAATACCAAACATGTGCTCAAAACTAACCATTACTTTGTGTTCACTGTTCTGTTATTATTCAGCAGAACGTAGAGGTTGTGCAACGAGATGTTTATCCGACAGAATCGACAGCCATATCATCCTAATATTTCACTCCATTTATAAGAAAATTACGTCAGCGCCAACCTCATATTCGGTGTACTGGAATCACCACGTTAATGCTAAGAATAATTTCCGTGTTCACTCGCTGTCTCCACGTCAGTCCCATGTCAGCCCCAGCCAAATCGACTTACGTTTGGTCATACAATTTAGTTCTGTTTTATGTAGAGGAACAGGTAGGCAAAATATTCAAAATTCTAAAGTGGACGGCCTTTACACTTAGATTATCGTCTGTTCCACTTCCAAAGTTAGAATCCGGTCTGTTCCACTTCCAAAGTTTTGACCGTGTTCATCCTGACTTTTTATTTCCTGAGTATGAACAACAAACAAAAGTTCAAGCTGAACATCATCCACAATTGATCGCAGCTGTCCCATTCCCACAGACTTCCCAGTCAACCCCTTTCGAAAACAAACAGTAGTCTCGAGTTTCGCTATCATTAGAGCCGGTCAGCAGAGCATATCCGTTGTGTTCAACTCGAAATAAACCAAATCCCCTACTACTCATCAGTAATCTGAAATATCGCGCAGCAGGTTTCATGAGATCGGAGATTTCGACCTGTCTAGGAAGTCCTAATCGCGGGGTTATCGATTGGAGTTAACAGACAGTTACTGTGTCTCCCTTCGAGACGATCGGGCAACCTGACCATCACTCACAAGCGAAAGTGGTTGAGTGTTCACATGTGGTAATTTGGTCGTGCCTAACTTGAGGTCAGTGGAGTAGTGATAAACATGGCTGCCTCATGAACAGCGTGGCCAGAGTTCTAGTCCCGGCAGTGGCAAGAATATGCACTACCGCCGAACACTAATGAGAGCGAACTTCGAATCTAGTGCTCCTGTTTGAAATGGGCCAACTGGAAAGTCTATGGGAATGCGACAACTGCGATCAATTGTAAATGTTCCACTTGAACTAAACCAAATCCCCAACTACTTATCGGTAAACAAAAGTTCGTTTTTCTTTCTTGATATTTTGCTCACTAGACGAGTTTAATGCTCAGTGTACTGCAGGGCTACTTGAAACTGTCAGTATTGACAGTTTTTCTCCTTTGCGCCGATTGCTAACAAACGAAATCCGGTGCGAACGGCGATTCATACAGTTCATAAATGTGTGCTCGTGATTGCTCACAAGGAGTGGAGGAGAGGCTAAAGTGTCACTCATACGAAGATATGCCTAGAAGCTTGTCAACGCCAAACTTCAGAAAACACCGACCAAAATTACCATGCAGGCTCACAGAAATCAGGTGTTTGCGATACTTCATTTCAAAGTCGACCATGTCACGCTTGAAATATGTCGAAAATTATAATTTTTCCTAACCCTATGGCTGAAGTGAAGTCGCTGTCTTCAACTACGAGTGTTGCTTAGCTTGTTCGCAAACGTGACATATCGAGTCACCCACTCTGTCGTGTACTTGCAGAAGAGGTGACGTCTTTATCATTAATGCCTGGTAGGGCAGTTGCTTGTTATAATCTGTACATTACTGAAAAATGGTCGTATCTTTCACATTTCCATAAGTTGTTCAGTCAGCTCTTATCGACAAGAAGTGCTGGACTGCTTTGTTAAAATCTGCCGAGAATGTATATCCTTGTCACACACGGTATTAAAACTCCGACCACTCTTCCATAAGGTAACCCTGTGGACCAACACATTAATGGCCCCACATCAAGCATGACTGCCCAAACATCTGTAAACATTCTGCTACACATGCTGAATACTACTCATAAGCAATTGTGCCTGAGTCTTTGCACATACTGGTGCAGCCGTCCTTGATATGTGGCCACTGGCGCAGTAATCAAAAAGGTTTCCACACTGAAGACGGGTAGGAATTCTAGTCCAGTCCGTTGTAAGGGAATGCACTTCTGGCAAGTCTTACTAATAAAATCTAGTACTTCTTTTTCGGCAGGGACTGATAAGAGAGTCTATGGAAATGCGACAGCTGCACATAATTGTAAGTGATGTTCAATCTATGACGTTTACATCGACAGAACAGACTAAACTGTATGATCAAGAGTGGTTGAACATATGTCTAATTTAAAACAGATCATTCCCTTCAGAATTTTGAACAAAGCAGTCAGAAAACGAAAACTGGTAGATGCAAGCTTTTTGTATTGACTCATCAGTACCAAATTTACAATAACGTTAAAGGGCTTTTCACATCGAGCAGATGGGGGGTAGGGTGGATAGTCAGTCGGTGAGGTAGGAAAGGTCACTAAGTCCAGAGAAGGGTCAAGTTTTCGAGCAATTATTTCTGAACACAAAGGGTCGGCTTCAGGCGATTGATTTCCACAGCCTCGTGAAATTGCAAGAATCTTGGGTTGGAACGACGTGACAATGTTCACAATACACAAACTGGGTCGACAACGTGACCAGTAGTCAGGA
>LUCH01000074.1:100404-216826 GCA_013368495.1 Paragonimus heterotremus
TGAGTAGTATACTACTCACACCGAAACTGCCTGTCATACAACACCGTTAGAGAACCATAACATTTTTATCTTATCCATTTATACTATCTGGTGAACGCTGCAAAGGCGACGGATATGAAATGTCTGTACATTTCACGTTAGTGTGCATGACTAATTCTCTCATCTGTTACTCTTTGTTTTACTCGTAGGCTGAGATCAATCAGCTGTCTTCTGGATGACCAATAAACCATCGTGCTTTCATGACAACCTCCGAGGATGTTGTAAGAGCTTTCTGTAAGCAGTTAGTATTAATAACCACCAGTGATATACTGGACGGCTATTTCTGGCAAGGTGCGTCACATCAGCACCACTTACCCTGATGAATCAAACCCACGGTTGGTTAACATGAATAAAAGGGAACATAACAGCTTAGGAAAGTAATTTCTGTTCCCTCTTTCCACTCCATTTGTGGCAACCCCATGATCTAATGGACAAATATCTCGACAACACTGTGTGACTTATTGACGTCTATTGGGTTGGATTCTACGTCTGCAGGATGTGGATGAGAACAATGTAGGTAGAAACAACTTTCCACCATTTCGCTGGTGGTGACTAGGGGTAGCTGTTTGCAAGTGAGCACAATTCTCAGTACATCAGAATGCTGGTATCCTGTCCAAGGTGCAAGAATCCAGTTTGACGGTTTGCCCTCTTTGTGTGGACTTCGTGTGGACTTATTCTGAAGCCGGATTTTCTATCGGGTTTGCCATTTTGTTTGGTGTGTTGTGTGTGGTTGACCATGGCAATCTGAAGCCTGAACAAGCACTCAAGATTGGGTTGTTCAACTTAATTTCAGCCTTATCCAGAACTGTGACTGACTGGTTCTGTCTTCTTATGTCATGAAAAATAAGCGGTCATGTTGACGACACTTCCAGGCTCGTATTGGACAATGACTATGTAATTCCACCATAGTTCTACAAAGGACAAAGCTTAGGGATACGTTCAGTTAAGCATCTGGTTCTGCGGCCCACGTGACTAGTTCCAAAGGTACAGATAAAGGAGTGGTCGGAAAAAGAAACAATGGAAGCATGCACTTTGTGCTTTAAGCGCACACAAAATTATCGAGTTGATTAAAACCACGATTGGCTTACGCTGGCGGAGTGAACGCTTTTGTTGGTAACATTATTCAATCTTCTAGATAGTGTACTTCATTAGTAACGGAATCTACACTACTTTCTCTTGCACAAGCGATACTTTGTTGTCCTTGCTACTGTATCACACAGAGTTGTTTAGAAGGCGTTACCACACGAGAAAAATGTAATTTAGGTAAACGTTTATCCTCTCTAGGAATTCTTTTGGTTGTGTCTATCAGGCAAGTTATGCAGTTTAGGTTTTGTGTCAGTGAAACGAAACTGTTGAACTCGATATGCTGACCATCATTTCTCTTTTTGTGGATATGAAGTTGAACAGGTCTGTAAGTATGTAGTCGAGTAAGCACGTTCAACGAGGCCGGTTGAGAGCCTGGCTTTTACTTTAATGTAAACGCTATGCCTCGTGTGAGCTGAATTGAAAATGGCTAACTTACTCGATTCATTAAAGTTTTGTCACGGTCACCATGATCAAACGAACTTGAACGCTTTTAGCTGTATCACAGCTGCAAACTCATGTTGTATTTCTGAGGTGATCACTATTATCTGATGACACTATCTCCCGCATACGTTAGCCATTTGCCATGATGACGAATAACCGAAAACGAGATTGTTAATTAAACCGTACTTCTGATATCTTATAATTTTCATTGCATTCGGTCCGTTAAACAATAACTTCGAATTAACCAATTCGAAACTTTGTGAAGCTGGACACACATCTTGTTAATTTGTTAGGCAGTATCGTGGCACTGTGGTTCTACATTATTTCGAAATTTCGGTCTTTGCGTTCATTTTCAGGCCCCGCTCAGAAATTTTGTAAGAGATCTCATATTCACCTCAAGGTGAATATTTATCCAATCGTTACTTAATCGAAGTCCCAGAGAAGGCTGAAGCTGGAGCACCTGTGCACGCCGAAGTGGGGATGTCTGTGATTAATCTGTTCGACTGGATCCTAGCTGTTAACTGTTGGGTGTGTGTTAGACCAAATACGAATTGTATCCTGTTAGCAGACGGTTTGGACGTGCAGCTTGATTAACATTCACCAGAAGAAAAGCAGCTGGTGTGTAGAGGATTTCATCCAAACGCAGTAAGAATGACATGAAACTACTGGAGATGTGTGCATCACATATTCGCTCTAACTTAGGTATCACCGTTCGACAAAATAATAGGTACTGTGATACATAGAACAAGTCTTATTTCACTCACCGACTGCAGCAGTTTTGCAACCCCGCTGTGACAAAGTATACTGTTAAAGAGCTGTGCCACTATCAGCAGCATGTTCAATATAACCTTTCACAGCGTGGCTACTCATGCTACCCAAGGTGACGGAAGCCGTCTTATCATATACGTCAGACGTTTTCCGGGGATCTATAGTAAAGAGCGAAAGCTCAAACCAACTCCTTCTTTTGCGTAGTATATATATATATATCAGCTGAAAACATCGCAAAGTAACGTTTGTACAGAATCATTTCATTTGTAAATATTTGGTTTACAAAACACAACCCCTCATGGTAATCTGTATTTTAGTCCAAAATCTTATTTACATGATTATGCCTATATGTGTGATACTAGCTGGTTCTTACACAAAGAATGACGATGATAGTCTAAATTTTCTGTGACGTACTCGTGTGTCGTACTGCTATATTCATGCATTTTCGTTGAAAAGACAGCAGAAATTGAATAAGAAATTCTTAAAAATTGCACCTATTTCCTTATCATACACAACAGTGACACCGGATGAAACAGTTCACAGCACCTCTAATTTTCCCATCAAGAAAATGATGTCTTCCAGCTACTTAATGGACTAGTCTACTGAACAGTTTGTCCGGATATTGAGTCACAACTGAGGGTGAGGTCAAAATCGGTCTTGAGTTGCAGAAGGTTGCGGGCGTTGTATGCTGGTGCGTTCGAGCAGCGAACGGCGATTCACACGGCTGCTCACTGACCGATTGGTTGAACTCACACGTCGACTTCCGCCAGTTGGAAGGCCATACTGAGCACTGAATGCAGCGGATCGCAGACGAGCATTCATATTGCGACACTGGCAGAGTAGAATGAGTTTGAATGGCAAGCGAAATTCACGATTGAATTTCGCGTATATTAGTGGGTTCAGGAAGCTGTTGATGTAACCTGCAGAAGAATGGATACACATTTTAAACTCAATGTAATTTAGTCTTTTTTGGTCGTGATCGCAAGGGATTATCATGTGTGTAAGATAAAGCTTCTATATTATGGGACCTGAGTACTGGATTAATGTGTCAAAGAAACTTGTTGCCTGCGAGAATATCGGGCTGAATATACGTGTTCCGGTAAAGACTGAACGACAGTTTTACAGAAGATAAGCCAGTAAATGTAGATTATGTTTCTGTTAGCTATTGGACGTCTGACAGAATCTACTCTCCATAATGGACACGCTGGATCAAGAAACATCGTTCCTTATGCACAGTACAATGTCAGTCTCTTACATTCAACCTATATTAGACGATCAATGCTTCATTGACAATAATAAGAGCCTTAACCTTTCCAGTGGATAAGTGCAAGTTTCAGCTGGAACAGGCTTGAAATGTAACAATCGTTCGACTTGACTGATCAGACTGTACCAGACAGAGACTGCACTGAAAACGTTGTAACCGATTTACCCGCCATCAAAGTTGACCCGGTATGAATATTTGCTTGTTACAGCCTATTTTCGCAGACATAATGTTTTCTTCGGGAGCGACTGACTAAAAGGTGTCATCAGTTGCAGTTAACATGATAATTATTTCCCTCCTTCTCAAACGATCAGGTGATCTGGGCAGAAGCGTTTGAGAGTTTCGACATACTAATGCAATTATGCATAACGTGAATTCCATAGTGTAGGAGTGAATACGGTTGCTTCATTAATGCTTCGGTTTTATTCCACGTCGTGGGAAGGATATGCACTACAGACGAACTGCAACCAGTACATCATTTCAGAAGGAAGCTGACTGGAATGTCTATGACAATACGACAGCGGTGCTCAACTTTGAGTGATGTTCGGACGACATCAGTCAGAACTCGCCTGCTACTTACCGGTGCTGGAGTTTGTTTGGCCACTTGATATCTGTCAACCGATTCGCAATGTTGCCTTCACTTGTCAGGATATACTGTCGTAACAGTGCAGTAAAACAATGGCATATAAATCAGTTCACACTCTTAAGGAAGTACTTTTTCTGTTGTGCCATTGCACAAAGTTCAATAAACAAAAGCTGGGCGACGAGGGTTATAAGAAGCGCAAGTGTGGGTGGTTAGTTCAGCTAGCCAAGATTAGATGCCTGGTCTGCCGTTTTCATCACCGAGGTGCTTGTACTGTAATTCACACGCGAATGCATGCCGAATTTCTACCGAGCATTATGCAGACATACTAAAATAAAGGCATTCTCACGCGGCCATTATATCAACATGGATAAACTTGTTACATTTGATCACTGACTGCACAAGCTGGCCCATAGTATATTCTTTTGGTCGTCTCTCGGTAGATATTCCAATAAGTCCATGGTCTGGTTGTTCATAGTGAACTAAATTTTACGTACACTTTGTGATATATTTCCAGTGCTCCCGGTCACCTATTCTGAGTGCTAACAGAATCGACCTCGAAATGACAATTTATATATAAATGTACGGCAAAAACAACATCAGTTTTTAGGCTGTTTTCACATGTATTATTTGTGTGCAGTTTGGGTAGAGGGAAACACGGATCTGTTTTTGATCCTAAACATTCAACCAGATTTACGGTCAGTTTCAAATGGGCAGACGTGTTTACACAACTACCACATAACCGAGGCTGATCAATTTTCCTTATGTAACCTCCAAAAAAATCGCCTCTGAGATTAGCGCCGCAAAAACAGAAAGCGACCAGGGAACAGAATCAACTGCCAACTGTCTGTGTGGAACAGAGCGTTGAACTTGGGTGTGATTAAATCGTGATATTCTCCGAACTTTAGACAATAGCTGTAAACACACACGTTTAGCTGTTTTTCCCTGTCAATGATTTAAATAACTTAGAAGGCAGAATTTACAGGATTAACCTTCAGACAAACAGTCATTTGTCGTTCATCCCGCATACTCTGAACGTTCCTGGCTTTCCCCTTGTGCTTCAAGTGTGCATCCAGTGAACAACTGCACAGGTGACTGAATCCCCTGGGGTTAGAAGTGCCACTTTCCTAATCGTCGCGTAAACATTTTTTGTCATACTGTTTGCAGACCAGATTGCTGGTCCTGCAGATTGATGGATTTATTTCTAGAAAATTCTTAGAACTGGCCGCAAGCGGGTTATTTCTGACGATAAGGAAAAATATGTCTTCGAACAATTTTGAACCAGTTTGCATCGATATTTGAACTGACATCGGTTGGTAAAGTAAACCACGATTCCAATTTATTATGAACTGGATTTGAACCCCGCACTACTCGGCACGTGTGGTACCACTACCTGTGCGTGCCAACGCACAATACTGTAAGAATATGCGAAAACATTAGAGCGAAATCAGTAGATTAAATACAGGTACCTGCTGGGTTTCTGCTGAATTCAGAATATCCATTGCTTGAGCAACTTTTTAAATAACACTGGATTCAATGTGGATAGACTTACTGTACACCCCCCGTGGTTCTTAGGGGATTATCGTATCGGAGAATTTGCAGAGTGCTTGTTTGCATCTACATCTGGTCAGGTCCGTTTGTAAGGGGGATAAATGTTGTTGAATATCTTCAGTTTCAGTATATCAGCAATAATATAACGTATGATGCCAAAACTCCCGAATGGAATAATTGAAGTTGAGACTACAGTGTAATCTCTCAAACGTATTAAATATGGATTTCACACGCAGTAGGCAACTGTTGACTAACTGCAGGTGAGAGATTGAGCACGTCTGCAATGCGCCACGATGATTACGACAGCCAAGTTGTCAGATAACTAGATATAATGTTCTAAACTTTATCAAGCCTGTTCTTGAAGTCTTTTTATAGTGACGCTTCTACCATGCCATTTTTTAGTTGGCTACGGAGGATATGGGCAATAATACCGAACATGTTTTGTGCAAATATAACAGCTCAGTTGATGTGGCTTTACCAAGTTTTTCTTGATAGGGTTGATCACATTAGTCGGAAATAAATGTTTTCAGTGGAATCTGTGGTTGTTGATGGATCTTGCACTTTGAGAGGATGTTTTCGCTAGCATGCTCTCGTTGTACTGACAACAGTCTCGGTTTGTACATTCTTTCAACAGGAGGCAGGGAACAAGGTGCTGTGGAGTGGCTTGTTAAATTTAGGTAAAATTCCTTGATGGGAGGAATGACATTCAGTAGTCAAACAAAGTAAACCTGGATACAGAATTCAAACTAGCGGCCTTTCGATGGATTGAAGTAGGCCAGAAATAATTTGCGTAATGTGAGTGAAGCGGTCCAACGATTAACCCAGGCATTAATTCATAGCTTGCAAATGGGCCGAAGTTTCTGAACCAATGAAGTCTATTAGAAGTTCACTGGTAGTTGTATCCGCTTTTGCACTGTTACGAAGAAATTCTGGATGACAAAAAGGTATTATTACACATTTGAACGTATTGAGTAGGAGTCGGTTTACCGTAATCTACCACAACAGAACATTGAGAAAATGCCACAAACGTTTTGAGACAGTAAATATATATATATATATACATATATATGTGTAAGTAAATACATGTATGTTATAGTTATCGACATGTTGTTTTAACGGTAAAGGTACTGGCTGTAGAGTTTCCATCACAAATGAGGTAAATGCGGTGTTTTATTCACAGTGTTACTATACCTACACAATCGGGGGCGCTTAGAAAAACATCGGAATTAAGAAGTCGATTGTTGTGTTTTTTGTATCGTAAATCTGAAAACTCAGCGTACATGCCATTCTTTATTGCACACGACTGAGAGTTATCGAGCTGGATTAAACAACTAAGAGTGAAGCCAATAAAACCAGAATGATCTTGAAGACTGTTATTTTGCACCAACAGATTATCGGGTACTCGCTGGACGACTGTATGCATACATCACTCATTTTGAGTGAATGCAGGCAAGGTTTGATAACAACGTTTAAAAAGTTTACGTACTCGAGACAACCGGCAACTATTATCAAGACGTGGTCTTGACTAGTATGAATGATGTGATTTTATTATGAAGCTGCTTGACCCACATAAAACTACTTGGCGTTGACTCCATGAGGTTGACCAGCTCGGAGATGCCTCATGGTAAAGAGGGTGAGTTTTATCCGAGGTAGTCGAAGATATTCCATGGGTTGTATTGGTGACGTTTTGCGTTTGGCTATGTCATTGACATTTTGCAAAGTCTGCATTTACTCATTGCGGTTTCGAGACACGTAAGCATTTGTGATACCGGAACCACTTATTAACAAGGCATCGTGTTCTGCTGACTCAAGGAGGTTCTTCATAGAAACACAAGAATAATGTTATACCTTAGAACAAGTGTTAGAACTAATCGGAACTTAGGAATACTGCGATCGTCACCGACAGATAAGTCTGTCCGCAGAGTTAACAACATTTGAGATCATAGGCAATGTTTTTGGTAAAGCGTCATTCACACGAAAATGTCTTAACTTGGAATAGTGGGTTCTGTCAGCTGAGTTCCTTAACATGGCAAATTGACAAATTCTGTGTGGTATTCTCATTTCGTTTTGTCTCGTCGATTACATATATGAAAACACTGGTTAAGTATATGAATCCACGATTACAAGAACGAAAATTGAGCTCAGTACGGACTAGCAACTGACAAGAATAAAGGAAGTGTTAACGTGCTGCCATATTCGTCTTTACACTCTACTGATGAAGTGGTTCGTCTGTTAGAGTTCACCATTTGCTTATGTTGTGCATCTCAGCCTTCCTGGATTCACTGTCTGAAGATAGACCGTATGAAGATCAGCCGTGATCTCAGCTTCTTCACTGTTATCTATAATTCCTTTGTCTGGCAATGGTAAGCGGAAAATGACATGGACAAATAGATATTTTGAAAGGTGTCGGCATTTTATGCTAATATCGCGACTAAACATTCTGGCCTGCTAACGACTGATACAAAGGTCCTTGTGAACCGCACCGTTGTGATGTAATAGGTTAGTCAGTATAGAGTTGCTAGTGAGTAATACAGTGTTTGCCAAAAATATACACTTGTAATTGCTCACAAACTCAAAAACAAGCAAAATTACTTCCTTCACTTGCTGAATACTGACTTTTGGTATCGAGGAATCTACTCGAATCGTACTGTTATCCATGTCAACTATGCGACAGAACTGTTCTTATCTCCATGTAAGAAGCGAAACGAATGCTTTTCACTATCAGTCACAGAGGATATCACGGGAAAATGGCCAATCATCCGCCCACGTCTCGTTCCCGTTAGGACCAAGAAAACATTCGACCTAAACTCAGCCAGAGCTATAGTATGCTATACTGTGATATAGTTGCCTTAAAACAGAAGTGAACCAAATGACGCCCGTCGTCGCAAAACATCTATCAACATCGGAAACACTGTGTAAACATGGGAGAATATTGTACACACAGGACCAAGTATAGGTTCTAGTATAGTTATGGTGAAATGAACGAGTATACTGGTAAGATAAAAGCGATTGGGTTAGTTGAAACCAAATTCTGCTGAAAATGGAACCGGAAAAGATAGCTTTATTGCCTGGAGTGCAGATTACCAATTGTTTGAAATGTATAAACAACTATGGCAGAATGATCGAAGTTGAGCTCAGTGCACCAAGGCCAACCGACTTTATTGTCTACTGTTTGTATATTCTTCTAAAGATCTGTAGACGGGATGCTGGTTTATTCCAGCCGATTCACCCAGAGCTGTCTCTCTACATTCTTCGGGATAATTTTGGGTCTGCTGATATTGTGAAACAGAGAGAAGTTAGAAGTCGTTGAATGTAGTCGTTTGATATCTGCTTCCTAGTTACAAATGTCCAACCAAGAGAAACGGTTGATTTCCTATGTGAATACACTGATCAGTCATTAATAAAGATGAAACTTCTAGCTGAAGTTTTTGAAGAATTTCTGTCGCAATGCACATTCAGCATACAGGTCAAGGACCTTGGGGAACTTTATCGACAGGTTGATGATTTGACGAAGGATCTGACCCTGAGCCTAGTGCTAGGGACGCTGGGAAAGAAAAAAATATTTACCACCATTCAAGTATTCTATCTTTAACAACAGTTTTCGGACCATACCGATTTGTTGTTCACTCAATCGATAAGTAAACCTATTTTAAGCGAGTGCAGTCGAGTACACCACTCCGTTCAGTTCACCCTTGAACTGAAGGTGAGCGACGCATTACATATGCTTGAAAGTAACATGCACCGATACTCTGAGCTGTCTGTATGACTGGCGTGTTTCGTAAACAGGTGGGGTGAGACCAGCGTACTAACTCACACAGTTTTACTCCCCTGACGCAAAAACGAAACTTATTCTGCTGTTTAACGTCCCATGCCAGGGAATTACGCTTCAACGGCTTGCTGTATATCAGACTCTACTTCCCTACTCCTACTGAAAAATTACCGGTAAACGGCTCCGTAGACAGATTTCTTGCAAGAACTATGATCCCCACATCAAATGCATACACCAATCCTAGTGTTGAACAAAACCTCGTACCTATCTCAATTATGTTCATGGGAGAGAGACGTGGAACAGGTGATATGATGCTTTCTAGAGGCAATAAAATAAACTTTCCCTGTTACATCATTGAGAAGCTGGTTCATTTTCAGTCGCGTCCTCAAAACTATTCAGGCTGCCTGTCTACGACCAGTCGGCGTTTGTATTTTATATCTCTTGCAGCTGCTGTACGGCAGACTATGTTGGCAGTACGATTAATCACCTATCCAGCCGGATTACATTACACTAACCAGTCTGTACCATAAGCGGGGTCACAAGTCACACACGAATGCAGCCATGTCACTTCTGGTCTCGACCAATCACCATGTAAACTCATTGAAAGCAAACCGGGTAATCTACACTGTCACAGATAATCAGCCAATCAGCTAACCAGTTAACCAATCTGGTCGTCGGATCGTCAGTTGGAGGTAACAGGACATTTCAATTGTCTTCTTCAGAGACAATCGGGCGACCTGTGCATTACTCACAAGTGAATGTGACCGCGCGTTCACATATGGTTCAGTCACTCCTAATGTGAGGTCAGCAGCACAGTGATCAACTCGGTTGTCTCATGACAGCGTGTTCGGAGTTTCAGTTCGGTCCCTGGCAAGCACATGCACTGATGACAAAATCTAACAAGAGCGACTAGAGTGTCTATAAAAATGTGACCTCTGTGATCACCTATGGGTGAAGCTCAGTTTATAATAAGTAACTTCCAAACAGCTTACCGGTAATGTTTTCTTAACTTTACACCATCATGCTTCTTAACATCGGTTTTGGAATATTCTCACCACCGCACTCTAAATAACAGTTTCGAAATAAATTCTTCCGATGTTTCGTTATTTTTTCCTATGATTCTAGAAGCCATAAACCTAGAAGCAAACACGTTTGATGTAGCGTCAAAACGCTTCCTATCTGGAACTGTGAACTGAAAGAATGTCAGACTGTCTTTGGTATTCATCGCTACCACCATCAGTGTAGCAAAGTAGGCAACGTCTATGTCTAACGAAGGTGAGCGCCACAGGATTGTAGACGATTTCCGGATTGAAAGTAAATTTTCATCAGATTTTGACGATACCGGCGTTCATTGCTTCGAGAGGCATTTGTTGTCGGCTAACGAATTAAACGCTTTTCGTTCTGACTGTGTTGTTAATACTGTCCTTGTACTACCTGTTTCGAGTTGATTGTTTCAGTGTCAGTACATAACGTGTGCAGCTCTTATGTGGTTTTTTCGCACATCCAGTCAGAGAATGCCAACTAGAACAGTCATTAATCACGTTCTTGATGGATTATTAGTGACCATCAAATAGCAGACAGGCAGTGGCATCAGTCCAGCGAGCAGGACTATGCTCAGAGAACTACGTTTTGGAAGTTATTTCAAGTGTACAAATGAAACGACTGTTCTACTCTCTTTTGATAATAATATACGTCGGGTGTGCTGCTACTGGGGTCAACAACGGCAATTTACTTGTGAGTAAATAATAGTGTGCATTCACCTGTTAACATGTGATCAAGTCCCTAGGATTTCTGAGTGACCTTTCATTGCGTAAATCTTCTGATATTTTTGACTTGCTGAGCATCCATTTCTTCAGCATAGCCTCTGTAGACAGACTAACTAGACTGAACATAAACCTCACTAGCATCTGATTCAAGTTCAAAGTACCTACATTTATTCGGCAGTGAATTCCATGACAGTCCTAGATGAGCTCGCGCAACACACTACTTCAAGCACTTAGTGGCAACCATACCTACTGGGGTCTTTAGTCATTAACAGTAGGATTAATAAACTTTGTATTGTAACTAAGTAACTGTAGGTTTTGTAGCAATAGTACCAGTTAAACTGCGTTGCCATAGACGTATGATTTCTTTCTCTGCATCTAATTGTGTTAGGCCTGAGAACAGTTCAAATATACAGAACAATACAACTCATTTGAATTCATCCTTACATGTATTAGTACATGGTTAACCATTGAATTGATAGAAACTCGTACATCGACTGTTGTTTCGTTTTTGACCAAAAACACTCACCGAACGACGCCTCTGGACGTTCCCACCCGATCTATCTAATCTTCTGGATTCGATCTTAGAGTGTGTAAAGTGTTGGCCCTAACATTGCTGAGGCGCTCATCATCTTTCATGACGACCTTTTCGTTACATTCACGTCATTTTCATACAAGGACTTTTAGGTTATCGCAATGGACACCAGAAAGTGCAGTTGTGAATGATCCACTCATCTTTGAAGTGCAAATCTGGTTTCACAGTCACACTGCACCTCTCTATACTTACAAAATAGATCCATATCAGTCAGCGAAAAAAGTTACCGTTTCTCCGGTTTTATAGAGTTGTTGTCATGACATACTTCTAGTAACTTTCGCTCTTCCTGTCTGACCTGTATATGACTGATTCACTGATGTATGATAATAAAATGTTACTAGTTGTTTTGGGAACATCCTTGTGACCGGTGAACAGAGAACAGGTTTTCTATTCTCTGGCGTTGCAGTTAATAAAGACGCACAATTTCGAATGATGTTCTCATGTACGAAACATGAAAACCACGGAAGGGAACAAATCCGCTCTTTTTGCTAGAACTTTCCAATCAGTCTCACTCAAGGCAGCCCAGTGTAAGCGTTCTGTACCACATAGTATCTTACCTCAAAGACCGAGGCATCATATACAACTCTAAGAGATTCCGGTAATGTTTTGTGCTTTTGTGCTGTTGTTTGAAGTCAGTTATCAGAACAGATATAAGGATATCCCAAGGGGACTATTATGACACACACTTCTGATTGTGAGCGTTGAAAGATGTGGTAAACGCAACAAACTGAGTTAACATTAGGAAAATGAGTATTGAATCATTTAACCAGTGCATATTACAGCGATCGAGCCAGTTGGACTGTGAAGTAAGCTGTAATATATGCACAACTGCTTGACATTCTATTCGTTAATGCAAGTCTCTCATCCTCTTCCCACAGTCGTTGCGAATATCGAGATATATTCAAAGATTATATATACACTAGAGGTAGGTGCACGTCAAAATACACAGATCAAACAGAAATATAGGATAAGCAGTGCAAGTGACAGGTCGTTGAAATTGTACATAGGGTTCAATTAGACTGATTTGGTTGGTGCACCATGTAATCTTGCAGTTGTACCTCACACCAGAAACCGAAGTACTGGACCGCAGTTACATTTTTTGACTAGCGTGTATAACTTTGACCACCAGTGCCCAAACACAGTCTTCCATTACGATGTCGTTAAACGAATCTCTGTTTCTGAAGAGTAGTTGGAAATTTGGATAATTTCAAGTTGAACATAACGCACAATTGAGCGGAGCTGTCGTATTCTCATTACTCACAAACGAAAGTGGTCAAAAGTCCGCATATGATAATTCAGTCGTGTTTAATGTGGGGTTAGTGGTGTAGTGGTCATCACGGTTGTCTCAGGAAAACATGACCGGACTTCTAGTTCCGGCATTGGTAAAGGTATGCACTACTGACGGGTTCTAATGAGAGTGAAACTCGAGTTTAGTGCTTCTGATCAAAATGGGTTGACTGGAACCTTTTTAGGAATGCGACAGCTGCCATCAGTTGTGGGTGATGTTCTATCTGAAATCTCCATTTGTTTGTCCAGATTATTTCAACCCTCGTAACATCGCACTTAGCACGGCAAATCGTCACCCAGTTATTCTTGTTTTGCTGAACCTTATCGTTTGAAAGGGTATGTAATAAAGAGAGGACTGACTGCCGGAATGCTATATCAGTGCCACCGGAAAGTAATCCAGTGTATCAGAAAACTAAGGCAAACCACAATTTCACCAGAAGCAAAGATTTTTCCCAGTTATCTGTTAAAGCCACTAGTCCTTTGGTTTAGTGGTTGTTTTTAGTATTAAAATTCTACGGCTTTGATTGAACTTTCATGTTTCTTCCTCATTTACAGCCTTTGTCCACATTTCGTGTCTTCTTTCGTTCATTTTTTTTTGGGAAACTACGTTACACAACGTGTATATCTCCATAAAACTCTGAGTGTGCAGCTGTACATTAAGTAGGCTTTGGCTACCCACACCGATATTCTCGACAGAGCTCGTCAGACGTTTATAGTAAAGTGAACTGTGATCGATTTGTATAGGCATATCAAGATGAATCGAGCAGATCAGCACATGTCTGGATGAAACCTGGGTAGATCGCGGTCAACCAGTAAGAGATGACGATGTTGGAACAAGTGACAATATCGCACACGTTCCTGTCGTGATGACTGAGGCTTCCGGTAACGAGTTGTCTATTCTTCGTCGGATTTCAAATGGTCTTAGAACAACTGACCGCGAGGAGACATATGCGATTCGGCTGTAGTAAAATTTACTCCTTCTTTCTGCCATATTCAGGGCGAACCTACCTAAGTTCGGCCTCTTTACTTACATTATGTAAACACTTAATTGAGATGGGGAATCTATCCAGGTGTCTCATACGTAGACCCCTTCCAAGATTTAGGTCTGAGGCACTTTTTCAGTTACTTCCTCCAAGAACTTACGCTTATCCATTCAATACCTGGCGCAGGGTTTATTCCATTCTGACTAGTTTTGACACGCAGTATACCAACTGTTAGGCAAAATGAATTTCTTTTTGACATCATCCCCACTGGGATATATCCAACATAGACTAAACGCTGAGACACCCGTTGAACCTAGATTGCTGAGGCACCACGGTGTGAGACTAGATATAGAATAGGTCATTTGATGCACACTGGGCGTGCCGAACACGTTAGCCTGATTAAATGCTAGCGGCAAACTTGACAACAAAAAATTCACATTCCTTATATTTATTTTTCATTTGACGCACGGGTTCATTTGAGAACCACTTTTACTCTGTATATCGTTCGTAGAATCTGGCAGCGATATCCCCTGTTATCGGCGCATATTCATGTAAATTTACAATGTTCAGATTACTATCCTTAGTCCATGGTTGAATTCGGATGTACCACACGAATTAGGGCTTGCATAACTGTACTGTCTACACCGATAATGATTCACCACCGCCTAGCTCGTCTGCCAGTTTTTCTTTTTAAAGTATATGCACCACAGTATGGAGAAGAAATCGAATGCATCATCCTTTTCGAACGGCGCCCATCAACAAAGAATATGCACTTGAGACTAATTGCGTTTTACAGGAATATCGTAACAATGAATACTTTTTTCCATTGTCCAAATAATGTCTCCCACTGCTAATAAAACAAACACATTTCGCTTCCTCGTTTGTGAATCATCATGCCATACCGCGATGTTTGTTGACAGTGTTCTTACGATCGTCGACTGAGTCTGTTCACACGTTTTATCTCACCAATTGAACCTGTCAACTACGCGACACGCGATAAAACCGTTACATTTCGTCAAGTGAATCATAGTGACTGAGACAGGTCACATTATGCCAGAATCAGAAAGACGGTGACTTGCAGTTCTTACTAAGCAATCTAACATCATGATCCCCACGGTTATTGTATAAATGATGTAGCATCCTGAATCATCTGACTTAGTGTTCCGTAAAAATGTGGGACAGCCTTTTACACAGGTCAGTTTGTGTAAAACCTGCAGCTCAATCGTATGGGCAGCATATATCATGTGCGTGACGTTCAATTTCCCAATCTACTATCCTTACAGAACAGTTCTCTCTTTCAGTTATTCTTTCACCCCCAGCTGAGATTATGCTTGAATCAATAGTGTCACGATTAGTGGAATCGAGGGAACATTGGATGTGTTATGAATTAATATCGACTAGTAGTCGACAACTGGCAGTGTCCACAGTAACGGTTTTCCTAAAACGTTTATGGCGCGCACAACTGTGATGAACTGTCACGTCAATGACTAGTCTACAATTACAAAAATATATTTGCATAACTATAGTCCTCAAGAGTAGTAGGGGATTTTGGTTCCATATATATTGACCACCATCCACAATTGGTCGCTGCTGTCGCAGTCCCATTGACATTCCAATAGACTCCTCTCGAAAAGAAGCATTCGATTCGAGTTTCGTTCCCGTTAGGGCTCGTCAGTGGTGCACATCTTTGCCATATGATAATTTGCTCTAATGAAAGAGAAATTCTAGTCTAGTGCTTTTTTCGAAAGGGGCCGACTGAAAAGTCTATGGGAATGCGACAGCTGCGATCGATTACGGTTGATATTCAATCTGTATGGGAACTAATATCCCCTACTACTCATCAGTAATCAAAATACCGCTCAACAAGTCATGGGTTTCTGTGATTTAAACTTGGAGAGAAATCGTATTCGAGGAGTCATCGCCTGAAATTAACAATACAGTTAGTGTGTCTCCTCTCGAGGCGATTGGGCAATCTGATCATCACTCACAAGCGGAAGTGGTTGAGTGTTCACATGTGATAATTCGGTCGTGCCTAATGTGAGGTCAGTGGCGCAGTGGTAAACACGGTTGTCTCATGAAAGCGTGACCAGGGTTCTAGTCCCGGCATTACTGACAGGCATTACTGACGGGCTCTATTGAGAGCGAAATTCGAGTCTAGTGTTTCTTTTCGAAATGGGCTGACTGGAACCTCTTTAGGAATGCGACAGCTGTCATCAATTGTGGGTGATGTTAGATCTATAACTTTATTTACACAACCGACTGACTAGACAATGGGCCATTTCAGCCCTATATTTGTTTAAGAAAATCTCATTCAGGTGCATGAAAATAGCACTAAAATTCAGTGTTACTTCTATGCCAAGTTAAACTGTTACTTGAAGTGCCACCTAATTCACATGGGTTTACGTCTTGTTTTGTTCTATGGGACACTGAACTTAATGTTAATTGACTCTAAGGACAAACATTTGATAGACATTTTCAAATGTCCTGGGTTATTGCAAATCAAAGTCTACGATTAGGCGAACACACCGTCTGCGTTCTGTAAATCTGGCAGCCCAACGACATTTGTTACAATCTAGGCAGATTGTTTCCCGTTGACTTGCGATCTTTCCTCATAGGCATAACCCGTCTGTCATATGCTTACACAATTCACTTACGGCTGCGGCATCGAATAAAGCAGAATGTACTGGTGATCGTCAAAATGAACGGTCGGTAACATGTCCATGTGTGGCGATGTAGCAGGTAAGAATAACGAACGATGTGTCTGAGAACTTGACCTTATCTAAATCAAAGTACGTATATGATGGAGTTCCTATTATTTAAACCGGTCAACGAACTAATTAACACGATAGCTCCCTTCATCTCATGTTTGACTATGTCAAGCTTCGATATCTGTATATGCATTTGTACTCCAAGAACGATCATACAGGAGTTACTGTCATCTATGAACTGTCAAGCTGAGAACGAAATAAACAAACGTTTTTAGTAAACTCTGATAACGATGCGCATCCTGTAGTTCAAGGTATTATGAAACCTTCCTAAGTTACCGAAATTCGTCATGGTGGATAAAAGTGGTCTCCCATCGTTGTATATCAAACGGTAACTCAAGGAATTCACATCTTTCAAAACTAACGGTAATGCTCCTGTCATGACTGTATCGGCTACCGTAAATACCGCCAAGTTCAAATTGTATTTTTGCAGTATACACAGAGGTACAGTGCACTGGACGGTTGTTACGCCTGCTGATGGAGGGACTACCGGCTTAACACGTTACTTGGTAGGTATGATAGATCTATAGGACGGAGGCATGAAGGTGAACGAAAATATTCACATAGTAGGTTGCCGTGTTCCGTTGAATACTTATAGTCCTGTTAGCCTAACCGATATGGTTCACACAAGCTTGAGATGAGGGAAAGAAAAATATTGTGAAAAGCGTTTGTCGTGAGCTGGCAGAGCCCTTGACATACAAGTTGTGAGAGGAATTTGAAAAAAATTAAAGAATTTCAGGCAAGAAGTTCAACATCTATGCCAGCTGCTCAGCTAGAGAACCCCTGTTTAGTGTTCAGACCTTGTTTGCGGGATTCTTTATACTGCGCAACCGGAGAAATAGTCAATGGTTGAACAGTTTGACTGTCAGAACTCGGGCTCAAAATAAGATTCTTCTCTACACTAGTTTTGCATTTGTCGAATTACTGAAAACCTAACAACCGATTTCATCACACCTCAGTCGAGTAACTGTGGTGTCTATATTACGTGATTATGTTGGAATGCACTGACTGTTAAAATCGGTGCAACTCCGTAGTAAGTCGAAAGACTATGGGACACAGAACACAGCTGGAACTTCAGGATAATAAATGAATTCAAGCCAATCGTGAAACTAGCCGCTGTTTACATATAAATAACCTCCAAGACGATGCACAACGGTAAGATATAGAAAAATAGGTTTTTTCCTAACATATTAGAATACAGAAGTCGAAAGCAGTTTTTTGCACTATGTATTTCTCGTGCGGAAAACGGATTTGGTTTCTCTGTTCAAGTTTGTCGAGGAAAAACAGTTATTTTGCATCTCCGAAAAGTTATTTTTCGACATTTGTGGTAAAATTGCTTGATGGTACCACGGAGTTGAAACGCAAAATCACTTCCCAGCGCTTCCGACTGTTACTATATGGCTGATGTCTTCAAATGATTTCCTTCCTTGTACAGTACTGCAGACGCCTGTGATACAATAAAATCCGACCTAAGGTTTGACAGCTACGTCGCCAGATACACACATAAGGTACCAAAGGGTACACTGAGAAGGCTAGTTAGATCTTACAGTACCAACCGATGTACTTTTGACACACCCGCTCTTATCTGTAACATTCAGTTTATTAACTGTTATAATGAAACCAATAAATCAATCACACAGTCAACCCGCTAAACCACTGGAGGTGCCAGTGAGACACAATAGGTCAAACTCAGTATTCCCTGAAAATACTGCTACGTGTGTTACCAACCTCTTATTCATTCGACCCACCAGTGTTAAGCTGGAAGGTCCGTTTTGTGATCCTAATTTTCTAACGTCATTATACACAAAAAACATTATTGAATCACAGATCCAGTTTGGTTTCCTACATGACCAACTTTCACAATTCAGTGCGGTATCAAAATAGGTTCACAGATGGTTTAAAGCTAGGCTAGTCGATCTCGAGCATCGTTGTATAATTACATTGTCCAAACAGAACACTATCCTGATTTCAAAACCTACTAGTTCGGCAGAGTGCCTACTGCACGCAACTCAGCTGACCAGGACAATTAGAATTCGCACTGACAAAACTAAAGACATCGAGCCATACCGTATTTAATTTGCCAAACCTAGAAAAATGAATGCTAAGTTTTCAGTTCAACTTTCTTGTTGTCAAGTCAGTCTGAAGTCGTAGGTTTTCTAATACATTTTGTGTAAACGAGTATCATGCAAACACAGTTTTCGATGGAAATCTTGTTGGTTAAATAAGCTACTGATAAACTGTGATCCGAAGTGTTTATTTAGCGCCATATAGGTTGGGATTTATCTAACACACACATTAAAACTCATGAAAACAGCTGCACAATAGTAACAAAATTTACATTATCGAATAAATCAAGTTGCGGATTTCCATACAGAGTTTAACAAGTACTTTTTGGACAACTTACAAATCAATAATTGTGCTGTTCAACGAGGGATTATAGAAAGTGAGAGAGTTGTTGAAAATGTGCAACGAGAAGCAAGATAAATGTATATGAGTTTCGAAGTAACGCATCACTAGTGTTTAATTAGTGGGCACTGCTGAATTCCACATATGTTAATTCCTTTGCGTGAAATGTTTACATCAACAATGAAGTGGCCCCAGCTTAGTGGCAAGTTTTGCCGTAAATGTCTGTTTAATCTGAACCACTGTTACGTTCCGATAAAAATTCCAAGCATGATTATCAGATCGATCACAGCTAATCACAACTTTTTATTCAGTTTTCTTTGGTTTGGTTCCTTCCAACGCAGAACCTAGACTAGAAGTTCCATCATGTTAGAGCAAGCCTGTGGTGCTTTGTCCTTTTATGCAAACCTGGCTGTTCGGTCAGATATGATAATGATGTGCAGCCTGATGTGGGTTTAACGACGCATGATCTAGTGCAGTTTTGCCACCGAAACATACGAAAGGCTCTATTTTGATTACGCGAATAAAAATATAGTACTAACAAACTCCAACAAAAGGATGACCAAGGTCTTATACTATCCTCGAACACTAACACGAACTCTGCTAACAGATGTCAACGATGTTTGATTAGTATCCCTAAAATGGCTTACTGCTTTCTACTAACTATTTAGCTTGTGCATCAAAACTACAAGAATAACAATATCAAACTTTACCAATGTGTTATATGTTGTTTGTAAAGTTGGTCAGATAACTTTTGGGCTACACCTATAAAGGGGCACTTCGTCCGCCGAAATTAAGCTTAATAACAAAGGCTGAGCTTGACTAATCACATAAACTATCTTTTCTCTGGTAGTCTAATCAAAATAAATGAGCACCAACGGAATGCGTTTGAGTGAACAATAATGATCTCATATCAGAGTTTACGCAGACTTGGATGAAACTTTTGATAAAACGCAAGCATACATTTTAGTAGCAAAGCCAATATAATGCGAAATCATCCTAAATGGATATACAGTTATCAGTCTGCATGCTCTTTTAACACACTTCAAGTTTAGATGAGACTGAACCGTAAAAAGTCAGAGCTTCAGCTGAATTCGAATCAGCGACAAGCGCTCTACCAGGTGATCTAAGAAGCCACGCCAGGAGTTCAGAAATTTCAAATTTGGACTTATTCACATATGGCTGAGACTTCTCTCCCCATGAAAGTCTTCTAATGTAAGGTAATTCGGAGGAGACTGAACAGTGTTGTGTCTTGTGATCCCAGTGGATCAAGTCAACGCTGATAATGTTAAACATCCTGTCAATCTTATAATAACTTGATGGAAAGTTTAATTGGCAATTAAAGAACTGCCTGAAAAAAACGCACTCTTTCACTCTTTTGGTTCAGTTGTTTAAAATTTTCCGAAGAAGACAAGCCGTCAGATTCAGGGTATTCGAACCAGGTTAATTTGGAAAAAGAAGAAGTGGTGCAGTTGACAATGTCCATAAAACAGGATAATTTGATTAGGATGGTCACTTTGTAAATATCGAATTTAACAATTCGCACTAGGCGTTTAAAATTGCAGGACAATTCCTTGAACAATATTTGGAATTCTGAAGTGGACACATCGATTGCTAAAAGCATTAGATAATGTGGTGTTAACCCACTGAAGGATGAAAAGTATGCTGAAAGATGCGTGCCTACTGATGTGAAGTTTCTCTCACTTGACCGAATTCCAAACTGTTTGAGATAATTGGTCGATGTAAATGAGCCTTTTTTGAATACTGACGTGTACCAAGAAATCCAGTAGCAATCGCCGTAAGAAATGCTAGTCACAAATCAGTAACATATAGAATATTGTGTTTACAATTTGTTTGTGGCCGTATTGATGAAACATTTTCGTCAGGACCAATGTTTTGTTGTCCTCATTGTAAGAATGATCAATTCGACATTGAAGTGCATTTAAAGATACTTTACAACATGATAGTTCGGTTTTGTGTTTATTTTACGCTGATGTTAAGCAACTTAAATTGGGCTCGTTTAGTAGTCTTCACGTACACTACCAGGCTGGTGTATTGCGTAATGAACCGGTAAATCTTCAACATCCAGGTGACCAGAAACTTTTGTTTACATGCAATGAGATTTGATTCACTTGACAAAAGATGTGCCAGAATTGGGATTATGACCAATTCCGATTAAGTTATACCTTAAAAATTAAGGAACGTACAGAGGGAAAACGACCAGGCAGGGCTAACGGAAAATTGGGTCACTAAGTCGTATTGTATAGAACAACTTGTAGGCCGGAACCATATTACAAGGAATAAGCCTAACCGAATGATAGAAATTAAACCTATCAATCCACATTAGTTCAGTTTCACCTGGTTTCGCATGAGTAATTATCACGTAAAACTGACGATTACTATGTGCAAGCCATTCTGTAACAACAACGAATTTGTTGACAAAAATGTTGAAGACTATACCACAGAACTTGTGCCTATGCAACCATCTACGCACAATACAGTCTTCAGTGTAACTATGTTATTTACAAATTTTATATGACCAGATACACATAACTTTTCGTGTGATCAGATGGAACACCCGGTAAGCATGTACGCATGATGAAAACCAAAATTGACAGGACCGCTTCTGAGTTGCAATTCATTGTTCACTGTAATTTCAAGGAATAGCAGTTTTGACGACATGAGTGAATGGTAATGGGATCTTTTTCAGGTTCATTACTGGTTAGTGAATTTGTTCAGACCTGGAGCATATACAACCAATATGCAGTTATGAAGCCAGGAAATGCACTAATAACCCAAATCTTCAGTCGTCAACTTAGCATATGTTTGAATTCGATGCAATCCGAAAGAAGGATGAGATAAGGTATTCCACTGACTAGATACACAGTTGTCGAGATGCCATGATGCTATATTGGATAAACCAGTGAGCAAACGTTCACAAGTCAACATACTTATAGCACACAACCGAACTAACAACTGAAACAAGAAAGGTCGACTCAGATGACGTAGTGGAGCAGCAAACGGAAAAGGCCTACTGAGAGAAAACTGATTGTCCGGAGAAATTTATCACTTTAAATATGATGTTCAGAAGTCGCCAACTGAAAATGTCCACCGTTGAAGAGAAAAAGGTATCCGTAAGCCTTCTTTCAAAAGGAACAATCCAGTGATAACTTTGACCTACACGTCACGGATTACTTAAGTATACTTCCACAGCAGTAATTTCGGGAATTCGATCCATTCACAGTCTATGCTATCGAAGAGTAAGGAGGCCGGTTTGTGGTGTGGTGTTTTCATATGAATGTCGAATGATAAACTACGATTATGGGCGCAATTATTTTATCATCCCAGTATATCACTTTGTATGTTTAGTGAAGGTTACTGATGCAGGCATGCAGAACGAGTGACTGTTGTCTTCGTATGCATAAAAACTTTGTTAAATTTCCAATACGGTGCAGATGTGAACAACGCGAATAATGTCGGAACGAGGAAAAAGTTGCAAATCAAAGAGGAACACATGGATGGTTGAGTTGTATTATCAGTGATAATAATTATGCCATCCTCGCTTGCCTGGGGCGGCCCGTGTGTGTGCGATCCATCCTGGCGGAAGAAGTGCAAAGGAATCAGACAATATCGCCCTATCCACCTGCTTATTCCGAATCTATTGGACCCTGAGATGAACCCATTTCATGAAGCCCACCAAATGAAGTTTACGTACCCCGGCCCACTGAGGCGATGACTAACCAGAATCCGTCCGTATTTATGCGCCCTAAAACGCGACACCTATTCATTGAGAACATCTTAGTTCACCTGAACACAAAAATAGCTCAAAAGCAATCACCCCAGTCACATTTTGATTTGAAGATGATATTGATTCGTCTAATCTCATTTTTCTTGCTGTTCTTCATACAGAAACATAAATTCATGGGTTTATAAGAATATTTACGGCAAGTTTTTTTGACTTACCCAACCACTGTAGAAAACGAAATACTGAGAGAGGGACCAGGTTCTCGTCATCGTGGCCAGACGCTTTCAGTATCGCCAGAAGAAGCTGAAAAGGTTGACAGAAACTTTGTGCTAGATGTTACATAAATAAACACACAAAAATAAAGCACAGCGAACACAGGGCTTACAAAATTTATGATAAACTAAGGTTCGCTGCACCTCCGCGGGTATAAACTGCGAGTTGATTAAAATCAGAAAATTGCTTCCGGCCAACATGCGAAGTCTAAGTGTCGTCGTCACAACATCGGCAGCAAAAGTGGCTAAACAAGCTGATTGACTGAATAAGGGGAATGATTACCTATATCACATTTTCTGGGAATCACAAGTCTATCTTTTCCAGCGAACAATTCCTGGGTGAACTACATTCTTCCATTGTTGAAGGCATTTATGTATGCATGTGTAAATTCCTTGCAGCCTGCCGTGGTTTTGTCGACATGGTGTTTTGTTTTGCTGATCTGTTTTTCCTGTTTCCTAGATGGTTGTTTACTTGCTGAACAATGCTCGTTTTGGTTCAAGTTACAACTAGTCCCCGATTTTTATCCATGTTTCACAATTTCATCTGTACTCTAGTCCGTCTGCTGTATATCCCCACAACTACTGTCAACCTGTCATATTCAACGGATGCAGACGATAGCTTCGTTACTCGGCGGACAATTCACATTATGAACAGTAATTTGACATTGTTTCATCCGCCTATTATTTATATCCCACCCCTTCATCTGTGCTTCCATGAACTTAGACTTTTCGTCCATTATTTCGTGGCTTGAATAGTATTTTTACACTTGCTTCGAGAAGACTTTATTTCTGGATGTTTCAGCTAGTTTTGTAAGGATTCATAGCCATTGCGTTTTTACTATTAATCCTTTAAAACGTTCTTTTATCTAGTAAGTAGCTCGCTCTTTGTTAAACCCACTCTGACTTTGTGTTACGTCAAGTTTATCACCAGACACTAGTCATCTTATATACTGACCCCATTTTCTGTTCGACTCTCACGGTATATTGAATTCCGTTATTAACACTGCTTAGTGTTTACTTGACATCACGCACTATTGAAAGTATTGGTTTTGCACGGTTGACGATTCTACCAGAGATAACAGTGTGAATTTATTACATGTACACTGTATATTACTGCTCTACTTTGCATCGTAATAGACTTGTATCTACTAAAATCTCTCCAAATTTCATACCTCGATAAATCAGTTTATAGTCTCAATTTACCGGTTGATATTAACCACTCGTTTAATCGACAACCATCCGTCATTTGTGTTTGTCACATAGACATGGTCTTGTCAATTAAGCGCTACCGATCGACTCCTTGTTCATAGAGACTCAATAAAAGGAGTGAGGACAGCTTTCATCATAAAGTATGATTGACGCAATAGCACTGCGTAGTAAAACGAAGTGAAGCATTAAAACAGTCCGCGCAACCATTTACCAGTAATTCACGCAGAGATACCGCCAAAATCGTTGCAAGTTTATTGAGTCACTATAACAAGTTGAAAAGAAATGCACTACCAAATTACCCCAGGCTTGCAGCGTGAGTTAGAGATTGTGCGTTCATTTTTTCGGTGGTAAATTATTTTATGTGTTGGTAATAAACAGTTGTGCAAATAACCCCCCTCGCGGACCAGGAGATAGAGGAAAAAGTAACTTGTTTCACAACACTATTTTCTATCGTATACCAGTATACTACGTGAACTGGGATATTACCAAGTTTCCAAGTTATAGCCATGAAATAAGTAATGCCGTTTCCATGCCAAGAATAGACAGTTGACAAAAGGGAATCATAATTGAAATTATGATTGAATTACGACTGAAACGTTGTGAATTCCCGAAATAGGGGCGAAAACAGCAAAACCAATAGTTATAATCATTCATTATTTTAAAGACAAAAAATAACAGTAGTGTGGTGAACTTCAACTGGTCAAGAAGTCTGGAAGTTTCACCGGTTGGTCAGACTCTGGTTGTGGTCTGTTAGTTTTGAAGTGTGATACACCTAAATACTTCGTTTTGTTAAGATGTCTCTGTAACGTGTCTGAGGTTGCGACCTATTATCATTCTGACTGTTCACGTCGCCGGTATGTCAGATAGCCTGTGTGGCCGACTACAATAGACTGCAATCTTCCTTGAAATATTGGTTGACCCTGTATCGGGAGTTTCGTTCAATGTGACCCCCTTGCAGTCATCACTGACGCAACTGGGCTTATAAAAGGTTTGATATAGAGCATGCGAGGAAGAAAATATTTTGGGGAGTGTCATCTAACTGGTCTACAAAATTCGTTAAACGCAGTTTGCTCCTTCTGTTTTCAAACGGATGGGTCTTGTTTCAAGTTGCATCAGGTTTTCTTGATTCAATAATTGCATGCGCCCAGATTACAAAACGGTTCTTCTAACAGTCACACTCACATTTGCAGAAGATCATACTGCTGTAAGGGTTATATCAAGCGCGTCACATTAAAATATCAACTAAAAAATTACATCTACTCTAAGTTTTTAATACGATGCTCGTAGAATTTGTTGAAGCTTTGTACGAAGACACCAGACAAACCAATTTATTTATCTGGCTAACCCACTGTGAATTCAACGCATGCGCAAACCGAGTTCGGTCTAACGTGTCTGCCGTACCACTCCCGTCTGATGGAGTGACCCCAGTACTTCCCATACGTATGTGAGAGGCTAAACTTAACGCTGAACAGATCTCACGCAAATGAGATTGAATTTCGTAAAATTATGTACTAGATGAAGAGTTTCTATTCTTAAGGTTTTTATAGTGGTAGAAAGCTGTATGTTAGACAAAGTGGGCGGAGTTGATAATGTAATCTTCCGGCAGCATGACAACTAGCATGGGGAACGGCTATTGTCAACAAACGCGATGTAGCGGCTGATGACGTAACAATGTTTGTATTTCAACATACACTTCTTTTTTTTTACTAACTTTGGAACAATATTCTGCTGTCACACACGGAAGTGGCTTCCATCGAAAACGGATATTCCATGTTGTGCGCACCATATGCACTTGTATGCCTCATGGTTTTTATGACTACCAATTTATTCTGACTAACTGTGCTTTTCTTTTCGACTTGAGGGATTTTGTACTACATCCAGTATGCGACACTATTTGAGGAGTAGTGTATTTTTTTGAGCGTGAGCCGTGAATTATCAATCGTTTGCTTGTACAATTCGAATTTCGATGGGAGATGGTTTGCCCGGAATAGGCGAAAGACTGTTCATGTCAATTATTTTAGAAATTATTATTACGGGAACAATTTTGTTGGAGTCATTCGAGCACAAAACAAGTCTGAGTTTCATTTATCCGTTTATCTGTCATTGTTGACGCTGGTGTGTTATGCGTTCACTGAAGGCAAATATTTCAGTGGTCAATTCTGATTGATCAGAAACGCTGTAACTGAGAATTATTAAAGGTTCTCATTATTCATTGTTGAACAAATTCAAGGATGAATACACATCTCCACTGGATCTATTGCTTATGTTGAAAAGTTGTTCATTTGTATTATTATGATTTCAGCAATCAATAGTTATGAGCTGTCCGTCAATAGGATTGTGCCTTATAGTTGAGAACTCGTTTCTTTGATGCAAACAAAAGCATGCTTGAGTCATCCATAGTCACAGTCATATCAACGGTTGAATAATTTGTTGTATTCTGCCGACACGGAGAAGTGTAATTTTGCAGTTTTTCGGTTGTAAATCTCTCTGCATGTTGGCTAAGTTAGATTCAAAATAGCTTCAAGTTTGTTCGACCACTGTTATCAATCACTAAACTCAATTGATAGGGTCGTCCGTTTTTTAAGCATTAAAGAGCAAGTTAGTTTAAAATAAAATCATACTAAATGGTGTTGTTTTTCGTCAGTCATTGATCGAATGTCGACTAGGCTTTACACATTTTGTAAGGTGGAGATTGCCGAGTGTTTCTGAAGTTGACAAACTTGACAACGAGCAGTAAGAAGTATGTGAAAATTAATATTTGTTAGAGTTTCTTTACAGAGCAAACTGGGATAGTGTGCCGCTGGAGGACAGTCAGTCGGTGGACCATATTTCCATCAGATTCATGCAACCAGCGTGAAGCGTTTAGCAAATACCTTCTCGTTATTTGGATATATGTCCTAATTTGAATAGTGTAGACACTGCAGTTCAAAAGGATTATCACAAACCTATCTGCTAGCCCTCATCGCAATGACTGTCCTAATATTTTCGACGATTTTACAGTTCACCATGCACAATTTTGCATAAGAAAAGCTCTGATTTGTGATTATGTGTACAACAGACTAATACTATTCTATCCATCAGGCGGTGGCTGTGATCATTCACGGAAGGAACGCACAAACACCAAAATTATGCATTCGTGAGTGTTGGTCATATATGTCAAAGCAACTCTCGTTGATGCCACAGGAAGTTAGAAACTATTACTAACACCTTCATGATTCTAAAGACGCGATGAACATTTGGTGTCTTATTCGACTGACTGATTTCCCCGCGACAAGCTTTAAGTCGATTTTCTCAGGTGACAGTGAAACCAGTGATCTCATGAGTAGAAGAGGAATCGTTGTTTGCAGTACTCAGTAAATCATATTCTCACCACTGAAATACATCACAAATTTGGAGCACATTATATTAGAATGTTCGCGGTATTTGCTATCCTGATATAATAAGCATATAATTGATATGCTTGTCCTCTTTGACTGACATGACGAAAATGAATTTTGGTGAACGAACAAAATACTGTTCGCTCATGACACTGAACTAAAAGAATGAACGGCATAACATAGCGTCATTGTGTACTGTACTAAAATTGAATCGGAATGCAGTGATGTCTTCTTAACTGATTACGCAGTTAACTAAAATATAGACTTAATTCTCAAGTTATAGAAATTAAGCAAGTTTGGACCAAACATCAAAAGCATACGAATCTGCGTTTCTACTTGTTGTCACGAAATGATTTAGGTCTGCAACTAGGTGACCTACTATGCTGTCATAACGCAGGTATGCATAGATTTGGAACAAAGCTGAATGCGAGCCCCTGTTTCTCTATCAATTGAGAACACTGACTGATTCGGGGAGTGTACTGAGGTATCACGTGAAAAATAAAGCTTTTTGAAATAGCATTTTCCTAGATGCGTATGGACAGGCAACAGATTAGGGATCAATATCTCTACAGAGCACTAATTTAACTCAGTGGCCAACCGTTTTGTTAATTACCGTGTATAACCGCACCATATAATGTTTTGCTCAATGCATACATATGTAGTAGAGGATCGTATCACTTTGACATTTCCTGTGGTGTGTGCAACGTCCTTGTTGTCAACCTTATCACACTAACTCTTTCTTTCGTAGAAAACGCATAATTTTATCCCGTTCACATTGCGAGTATATCAAGCTATCAGAGTCCTACAGCTGTTACCACGTTTGAGTGGCTTTCGTTTTGTTATGATAAAACATATCGCACTGACATCTGGTAACTGACGTGATAACTGAATAGCTCCAGATATGTTACACTGATGGTGATGGGGACTCGGCACATCAACCCGGTGTGACAGTAGACGAATGTTTGGAAGTGTTCCTCGGTGACAGCGTTTGATTGTCAGCCTGGTTTTCTCTAGAGCTTTTGCTGATGGACACGCTTTGTCATGTAAAATGGATGTACAAATATAATGTTTTTAGGTGAAGTGACAATTACCACCGAAGCGTTCACAGTCCTTGTACGACATTTGAATAAGGTAGTTGTAAAACTGTACTAGGAAATCTGTCAATCAATGAGATAGGCTTGTTGAGAAATGATTGATAGCTAAAAAATGTACAATGCATTTAAATGTGAAGTATTGTCCCAAAAGTAAATCTACCCACAGAGTGCGCTTCAATAATGTAGAACAGTTTACAGAAAAGAACGCATTCCAAGCCAACTCTCAGTGCTTAAAGTTGAGGATTGTGTCCAGTATTTTAGTGCACCTTGTGGAATTGATATGAGAAATATCCATTTTTAGCTTGAAAATATTACCGTCATTATTTCCAATTTGTTAGTCACAAATACCCCTGTGCTCGAGATGATTAAGTTCGTATGTAAACGTATTGACCAGTCGAACACTCAGTTCAGCATACCGACATCCATTTCGAATTATTATACGATATATAATTACCGACTAATATGAAGTTAACAACGAACTGTATCGTCAGACTGCTGGAATCGTAGTAAAGTCATCACGGAAGTCCAGCACGAGAGGCTGGCTTTATGGGCAAACTAGGAGGTCAATTACTAAATCAGTCTACGAAACTTTGCGCTCCTGTCGACCGCCCATGGACAATATATTTGTTCTACCTGAATCTGAATATATTCTACCTGTTATCGTTCACACATTCAACCGGACGGACCCTGTCATCACGTTTACTTTTGACGCTGAATAAGAGAACTTGAACAAGCGTCCAGACGGTGGGTTACAACGCCTCACTTATCATAGAACAAAATTGACCAGATGATAGACAACTTTCAACAGTTTTCTGCCTTTGAAGCAATAACGAGACCTCATGCGCTGCCTGTCCAATAGAGCAATAAAAATGACTCTGCAGATAAAATAACACCGAACTAGGGATATTTGTCAATGTGTTGTGAGAAAGTGACTAACCCGGAATCTGGCTGAATTTGAACCACGAAACCCAACCAACACGACAGAGAACAGAGCTGTATTCGTCTGCCTTCCTCCTAAGAGTGATATCGTCACACAGACACTGAAACATCAGGTCTATCAGACTTCTTGGCTCACATTTCCAGCGGCGACGATACACAAGTGGTTTATTACATACCCTTTGCTGACTTTGACCGTGAAAAACAAAATACCCTCCCTCGGCCAGCCTATGCCTCTGTACTCATTATGTCGCTGTTGTACGACAAAATGTGTAAGTCTCACGATGAGGCGTTTGTCAAAACGGATCAGCAAACATCATCCAGCGTGGTTAGGGGCAAGTTCAAACAAATCCATCAACAGTACAGTCGTCACAGATTTAGCCATTGCTGATCAACTGAGTGACTCCACTCAGGTGTTCTCCGTTGTCTGAGCAGTTCTGGTCAACCACCACAAACTGGTCAGACAACGGATATTAACTACTACTGAATCGATCGCTATTTATTTACGAAATCCGATTCTGTATTTGAACGAAAATTCTTTCAAGCTCTGGAGCTATGCCCAAAAGTCAAACGATTTGTCCGCATGTCCGTTCAAACTCAAACCGATAACTCTGTGACGTAATGGTGGGTAGGACACCAAACCAC
Source organism: Paragonimus heterotremus (assembly GCA_013368495.1). Lineage (NCBI taxonomy): Eukaryota > Metazoa > Platyhelminthes > Trematoda > Plagiorchiida > Troglotrematidae > Paragonimus > Paragonimus heterotremus. The sequence goes on from LUCH01000074.1 coordinate 130,977, forward strand.
TAACCACCGATGCTCATGGGTGACTAACCTACAGATGTTTGGAAATTTCGCGGCGCCCCACGTGATCCACCGACATTTTGCCATAACTTTTGTTTTGTCTGCATACTGTTTTGATCCCACTAAACCTACGTAGGTCTACCGATCTGATGAAGTTTTGTCGAAAACAGTAGTTTTTCACATTTTTCTATTATAAAAACTAATCTTGAAACTATCGTGTACTTTACATGCATAATATTCACGGAAAATTGTCTTTCCTCGCGGTTATGTACAAACTGATATCCTGTGAGCGGTTTTAACCGGAAAACTCTACTTCATTTTTAGTTAACACAAAAGGATACTACGTGCATGAGGATGAAGTTTAGATGGCCTACTTGCATTATGACGCTAGCAATATTCCTGAGTCCTACATTGTACCTAAGTTAATAAATGTTCCGAATAATGTAAGCTGTCTGGTCAACTGTCCACATTTAACGTCACGGTGCAGAGCAAATTGAGACGAGCCACACATTTCGTTAAATAAATACACGATCTCTATCTTGAGTGATCCGTGGTTTACCCGTATCTGCAAATAGTGTACTTAACCATAAATGTGTTCATTATTTTCAAACGAAAACTTCACGCGAAAACAACAATAGCTCCATGATATAAACATCATCCCATGAAGTGATATTATTTACGTTGGACTTTCCGTAATTAAAACCTGATCGTTGTTGACTGACCAGCATCGCTGAAGGTTTCGCTGCGAGAGTTAACCTAAGTGTTGGAGCCAATTTGTTTTGAATGGTTGTACCAATACCAAAATACTTTAATTCGTTGATAGAAGAGATCTCTGTAAACCTGTTTCATTTTCCTAACAAATCAAATTATCCAATAAATACTTCAGGTATTTCATTCGTGTTTCGGTGCACTAGGTACCGAATTGGCACCCAACTCGATGTATTACAGTCGTTACCTGATGAGACGCTGTTTTAAGTTAGCTTTCACATATATATTCTGTGGGACGTTTTCGAAGCCTTTCCTTTGGAGCCTTCTGTTTGGTTATGTAGTTAGGTGGTGTAAAATACGTGCACCTTTTCAATGTACGTATCAGTGAGGTAAACGGCATATTTGAACGGGAATGGTTCAGTCAGCCTAATAGTAAACTTTTTATCTGCTGTAAAACTGGCGAAGTAAGTACAAGTGTAACTTTGCTTTCAAGTCTTAGTGCGACTATGACACCAACTATTTACGAAGGTGTCTTACGTATGCCAGTTTTTAAGAAAACTAACAGTAATAATTTAACGTCATCTTTCCAAGATATACTATTTACTGTGGTTATATAACTGTTCCTGAAGTATGAGTATAAATGGAGAAACCAGGATAATATTTTATGTACTTAAAAACGTCAAATTTTGGAGGTTGAAAGCAAATCTTATCGCCGTGCGAACTAAAAGCAGTCAGCATTTTAAGTCCGGAACTAACAGATCATATGACGGTACAACATTATCGTTAGTGTGAATCCTGTTGATGAGATCAACTTCTCCGTGTACTGAACCTCACACTTTCAGGACACATTATTGCTTACTTGTCTACGTGTTATGCTCAATCGAACAAAAACCTAAACCTCTCGTTTACCAACCTTGATCGAACACCACGAATCAATAACGACAGTTTTGTTATCAATTATACTCAAATGGTAAGGCGTCTTTTGTGTTCACGGAATGTCCCATTATTCTATAGGCAGTATAGTAAATGCCATCATCAGTGGAAGTTTTGATGAATATAAACGTTTATTGTTGATGGACTAAATGAATGCGGCACATAATGCCTGCAAGCAAAAAACGTGAAAAGTACCTGTCATTTTAACTTGGGGGTAATTATTATATATTTTGCTGTACAAGCTTCTCTTGCTGAACAATGCGGGTTAGTATAAATAAAATATTTTCATTTTTTGCAGTTCAGCTTTAATAAGGCAATATGTCATCGCTTGCAACTGTGACTGCTGTACTATGAAAGACTATGTAGCAAACGTTTTTGTTGTACGTCAGTCTGGTTGCCATAACTATCCAAACGAGCAAATCCTGTTCACTGTTGACAGTTTTACTAACCATCATTTGTTCCCGGTCACAAAATAGTGTGCACGCACGAACAATACCGTCAGAAAAAGCTTTAGCATACCTGCATATTCGCTGAGTTGTTTAAAGAATCAGTCAGTCTGTCAAGAGACAAAAACGTGACCCTTATAGAACTTTATCTTAAATGCACTAACAAAGAAAATAGCTGGGGATTTAGAACACTTTAAAAGTGGTGTAAAATGAAATCAATAAAACTGGATGAAAAGTCGTATTTGGATGTTAACCTGAACACCTATCAATCTCTAAGTTACCAAAGTTAAATATCTGGTTCCTTATCTATAGACCTTTAGAACACGCAAGTAGAATTAAGTAAGTTGCACTATGCGGATATACTTTGATGGTTAAGAAACGCGGATTGTGATAAGTAGGCGTTCAGGAATTCAAATAAGCGTAAAATAGAGATGCATCATTGGTTGCTAGAAGAATACCACATAAAAATAATCACGTTCGAATGGGTCGTCATGCGTTTAAAACAAAAATGTCAAATTTTAAATGGATGGAGTAGGAAATTATTAGTGCAGAAAATGTTGTTCTAACAATGAGACAAACGGAAATAAACATAACCTGATGGATAGCTTAAAAACAAGCTTAAGAAGGAAGTAAAGTTATTTGAATTATTTAAATAAAACATTTGAATAACAGCAACAATTACTTAGCGAATAACACACTTGTAACTACAGACCACTAACAAAGTGGTAATGATATATTAATTATAATCTATTTCTGTACATAAAGAAACGGCTTGTCATGATACATTTAATGCGTATGTTAAAATATCAAACTGTAAGATTAAATAGATGCAACACACTGACACAGTTAGATAAACATGTTTTGCTTAGGTGACTGCTGAACTTTGATCTTTCAAAGATTGGGTGACAAGTCACAGTGGTCGCAAAATCTTAACAAAGCGCTCCTGAGAGTAAAGTGTTAGGTTAGTGATCGAATAAATGTCCCATACACGGCCGATTTCCTACAATACTGCAAAGGATATCAGCATATCAATGTTATTTACTTGAAGTGCATTCATGTGGACGGCATTTTGCTTCCTTTAGTGAACTACTTATAAAATGATTGCGTAAAAAAATAAATAATTTCCTGTCAAGTTAATTGATGCTCTCTCACTGCAATAACGAACCTAACTATACCACGAAAACTGAGCTTAATCGTTTACTTGACAGGTTTCTGAAAAACTGGTATACCGGTTGCCAGAAACAGACAACTCAAATTAACTTCAAACATAACACAAGATTAATTATTAGCGGAATGTCTAGAACAACATCGTAATCAAACACATTATGCCGAGTTCAGCGGTGTCTTTCACTCAGCCACTTCAGTTTCCACATGTCACCTAGATGATATATGTTGTACAAAGCCTTACAGTGTTTAAAGGTGAACGTCACTCAGACGAATACAACTGGACTGCAGAACTTAGCAATGTGTCATTAGAAGCCTTGTGTTCAGGATCCCAAATTAATTTGTTTGGTTACCTCGTATGAGATGGTACAAACGTCCACAATCTGATCAAAGTATTCTTTTCCGTAACTGTGTCTTTATTTGTCTGTATCTGTTAACATGGCAGAACTTTATTTTGCATAACAAACAGGATCATCACACACGGGGTCAACAAATCGGGTTTCATTTCGCCAAATGAAACAAGAAACACCAATATAAATGCTAAACATTTTCTAATAACAGAGCTGAGCACCTGATTGGAATTGAGATTGCAAAAAATGCACGAATATGGGTCTGTCGCAAGATATACAATCATCCGGCAACGTGATAACCAACACCAGTAAAGGCTACCGTCAGCAGACGCGAGGTAGCAGCTGATGACATAACAATGTTCATAGTTCAACATCTAATTTTCCTGTTTTGCTAACCCCGAAACGATAGTCTGCTATGACACACGGAAGTGGCTTCAATCAAGAACGGATATTCCATGTTGTGCGCACCATATGCACTTGTATGCCGTTTATGTCCATGTGGCACCCGAATTATCCTGACTAATTTCTTTGGAGATTTGTAGACTAGAACCAGTATTCAGGACAATTTGAGGAGCAATGTATCCCGTCAGGACATGAGTGGTGAAGTGTTGATCATTTGTTTTCACAATTCAGATTTCGACAAGAGGTAGTTTGTATATGATTGTTCATTTCGAATGTTTTAGCGACCACTATCAGGAAAACATTACTTGTGCAAGTGGTGTAGTTATTCAGAGTGTATCGGTCTCTTTACGATAGATGCTGGCTTCGGGAGTAAACACAATGCCACTAAGTCGTAAACCGACTTCGGTGATACTTTTCAGAGCGTATATTTTTTGGCTCCCAGTAGGTTTTGATGAGTTTTAATCTAAAGTTTGTGAAATGAAAACGATTTTTCTTTCTGCATGGATATTTAACAACATATTTTGTGATGTTGTTTAGCCTTGTTGCCTTGCAAATGATCCTGTTAATAAACTGGGATAAACAGGTCTTTGTTGTACGTTGAAGTTCATGCTTTATTTACATCGGTTGTTGGTGAATTATCTCATCAAATGCCATATGTACCGTGTGTTTTAGAATAAACACTTTGCTTTGAGTAAGAAACCCATTAACTAATGACCTTTGCCATTTATCACATTTTTTCAAAAAAGTCTTTATCAAATTCTATCAGGGTGAACTTAATCAGTTTTAGCTGGAAAAAATAAGTCTGGCCGACCTCACCTCTCTAAATTACTAGCCGCAGGATGGCTTATTAAACAAATCGAGAAAAAGACAAAATCTTACCTGTACACCATGGCTCAAGACAATCCAGGGTTGGTGCATCTCAGCCTTTCAGCAAGCGTGACAACGGAAGTTCGTATTATTAATTAAACTAATCGTTTAATGGATTTGTCGGATAGACCGTGAACTCGTTTGATAACCCTCGCGTAACTCTATTCAAGTCTACCATTGTGAGTAATAAGTTTTGAAGGTTGAATTGTCAACCACCTTCTTATTTGTATTTATCATTTTACGCCAGTGAAGTGTAGACTGACATTATTCCATCTGAAATCTGGTGTTTGAGCTTGTTTAACTTGAAAAGCCTATTACGAAAAATATTTTTTAATATGTAGGAGGCGTGTTCGCATATCCATTCTGACGGTTCTAAAGAATAACGTGACCTCAAACACTATCCTGCATTCACATCGATCGAGTTGGAAGATTTCAAAATATAGGCACCCCACCCCCAAAAATCGTAAATATGAAGATTTCAATGTCATATTCAAACGATAATCATTCTTCAGGTAGAGCATACTACAGTTTCCCGAAATTATACATTACAGTATTTGAGCCAAACACCGAGCAGATATTCACCATTTTTCAAAATAAGAAATATCTTCATCTCGGTTTTCGTGTTGGAACTGGAAAGCGATCATTTTCGAGTGATAATCAACTTAAACCAACAAAATCCTTTATCACTAAACTAGCAAGTAGTACTTATTGACACATGAATGACATCGATGGAGAGAAGACATTAGTTTGTATTACATCTTACAGTAAATACGCTGGTTTGAGGAAGTAATTAACAGTTTTACCTCAGGTCTTCTGTAGTCGATTCTGTTACATGCATTCAATGGAAGACCAAATAATACACCATTCAGAAAGAAGACGATACCAGCTGTAGAGTTGATACTTAAAGGGTTACAAGAAGGTTTAAAAGCATAGAAAAAATGGTCACTATAATTTTTATGATTATGGGCATTTCCTTCTAGAAAGTAGTGAAACGTTTTTTTCCCTGCGTCGGCTAGATATACGAATAAAAACAGTATTTTTACGTTTCTATAAAGAGCAGAATGTAGTCGCGTATAAATTGTATCAATGTAAACCGTGAACTGTTTGAGTAATACCTGCCACGAGTTGAAGTGATACATTCTTACAATTCTTAAGGGGCACTTATTTCAACATGTGTGACATTTCGAATTCCATTTAACAATTGTGTTAAATCGTTTTCCTCCACAATGTTTGAATGAACGTTATTAGTAATGTTCACCAGTAAGCTATGCATTTTTCAGCCCGTTCTCTGGATCGTCATTTGATTTATTGAAAGCAGAGATTATCGGAACTTGTTCGATGGATACATGTAAACAAAGGCTGTACGTACTGAGACTTATAAGACCTTCAACTGTCATGTTTAACATCCATCTGATGTGTGGTGAAGCAGATTACAACTATGTTGGGGCTCAACACGCTAACGTGGCACAGCCTAACTACTGTAAAACCTTTCGAACTTCTTGTTGTGAGAGCATACTTTTGTTTAAAAGGAGACCTTTGAACGATATAATTGCACAAATTTCATATTTATTATTTAAGGTTCCGAGTTGTTTTTGAAGCGAATACATTACTAATGGAAGTAAAGAAGCTACCTTTCAGAATTTCTATGGCCGGCGGTTATCTTATTCAGGAGTAAACCTCAACATAAATCACTGTATCACTTGCTCCACGGAAGCTGCTGAGGTGAACTGTCCAGAAACATATTTTGAATTCTGGGTCTCTTATTTCGATTGGACACCTCTTTTCGTCACAAACTTTATTCTTGTCTTATTGATTAACCCCAAATAAGAAACGGCATATTTTCAATGTATCTGTGTTGTTATAGGTGAAACGGATATATCAGTTAATCCAAAGGGCTTATTTTGCTAACGCTTTAACTTGTCTTGGCTGCTGATCGGTGCTTCATTGTTTGAACACATTCTGTACAAGTTCAATTTCACACTTGCTGTGCAGATTGCCAACCACACCAATCCCTAAACGGTCGTAGCTAAAAGCTATCTTTCGGCTGAATCATAAATTTGACTTTATGTCTTTTTGTTGTACAATAATTTTCTAACTTCAATACTGACAACCCGTTTCAAATGTTTCTCATTTGTTATGAACTAAGAGAAAACAGGTGATGAAAAGCTAATTAGGAAAAGGTCCACAGTTATTAGGCCTAAATTGAGTATATCCGAATGCATTCTCGAAAACCGATCGATAATTAAGGACTAGTTGGGTTTCCACGGTATATCAGGTAGCTATTCGATGTGTCTACTAATACACTATATATTTAACGTTCCACATGTAGCAACAAAAACTATTCAGCGATAAGTCCTGTAATGAAAACACACAGTCAAAGGACAACACAATGTGAACCTATTAGATTAGTTAGAATTTTCAAGTATGCTGAAGAAAAATCAACGAGCACTCTGTGTTACTGTTAGGTGCATAATATTGGTTACCAAGAGGTCGATTTACTTCACTCTCATGCTTAGAATCGCAATCAGTTGTAACGGCGCTGACGAGAGAGCAACTTAGCCATGCCAGCCGAACAACTGCCGTTCTGCATCTTGAAGGTACCCACCTTGAACGTGAGCATGTGCATTTGATATCGATCTCTATACCGATACAGTGTATCAGCCGGGAACCTTATTCACAATGCATACGGATATTCCATTGTGTTCCTTTAATTTTAGACTTGAGAGAATGCAAACACACGTGCATACACTCCAAGCTATTGAGTACGTCAAATAGTGATCAAGATTTCGGACGGACTCAAATTAAGCCTTCTTTGTGCGAAGCAGCTGATTAATCGGTCGACTGGCGCAAGCCACAAGAATATAGAAAAAGGTAAACGACTGCGGAGGAACATTGCAACCGCCGTATTCCTTACTGCGCAATCACCGGAAATATTGTCCTAGTCATTCAGCGTAAGATTTTGGAGGCTCATACTAAATTATTTCTCGTTTCAAGAAACAATGTACTCATTGTCATGGCTTAATAGACACATCATTCACATCAGACGATTAATGTGTATAATCACTCAGGCAATTAAGGCGAGGCTGTACGTCTCAGTGGAGCCGAAATTAAGCCACTGTTTTGAGGGGAACCACCATTCAGTGGACAAATTTTCTTGCGTGATGAACTAAATTTTGTAAGCCAAATATCACAGTTTTCGTATCAAATGTTCGCACCAAATTAACTACCTTCCACGGGTTTGTTTTAAAACTAAACAGGGTTATGTCATATTGTAGACGCAAACTAACACAAACCAAAGTTGTTACGAATAGTATCCTTCAAGATTGCATGTCAAAATACTGTCATAAAAGAAATACTAAATAAACCGTGGCTCAACCGAGTAAAAACTGCATTTTTAGTAATTTACATAAATGACACAAAATCGACAGATTTTTTTTAGAGGTGCTAATAAACTGTGGCTGATGTTTATTTATAACGTTTTGAACCATGTGTACACCAGGAGTGCTTTTGAAAATTGCACCATACTTTTGTAACGTGAGTGTACTTGGAAGACGTTCTATTGATCGACGGAACTGTTAACCGTACACCAAAAGATTACTGCATCATCTTTTTAGTGTACGCTACTGGTAAACTCAACGTTTTACTGTGTACGCAATAGCACAGCTACAAAAATGTAACAGAAAATGAGGTGGTGAGAGGTGCATTCTGTGTACAGTTCGAGCAAAATATGCAAAACTCGCTAGCCATATCCTAATTTTCTTGTTTATTCGCACTTGGCTACAGTGTATGTTAATCCGTTGGTAGCTTGAATTATACTCAGATCTTAATTGCAAAAACAAACGAAATAAAATCAAATAACTACGGGAAACATTTAAATCAGTGCTGATCAGCGTGTTTTATTTTAAAGACGCAGGATGAACGGAAAGGCAAAGATCACTTCTGACAAGGCGCTTAAATTTGGGATAGTTGAATTTTCCGCACAAAAGTTATAGAGGACCGCTCATCAGTTGGACCCACTGACAATGATAGATCGCATATAAAGCGTGATTGGTAACAATCAAGACAAACCACCTATGCACTGAAATCCGGTGGGAATCGTCTAATCGTTCATCTAAAAGTTGAGGAAATGCTCCAGGTAACGAGATTCACTTTCTACACATCTTCATTGCATATTGCTATTATATCTGCTTGATTTTTTGACACTGGGATCTCTTTGTTATTTTCATCTAATGTTATGTGACATAAAATTCAGTGCAATTTCAAACGCGGAAACTGTACAAAATCCAGTAGTATTTAGGTTGTTTCAGTCCGATATTTTGAACAGCAAACCTGGTTTTAACAAGATCGTGATAAATTTTCCTTAGAAGTGAACATTTTGTGTGCATAATTATACTAGTTTGATAATGTATTATGGGAGTACGTCAGATAAAGAGTACACTAAAGAATTCTTTATTTCACATTGGTACATCTAAGTTGCTCATTGATTTCCTAGAATTATATCATGGTAGCTGTTTGGAACATAACGTTGTTTTGTTGACTTAAGGTCGTGCGTTAATTAAACGTGCGGCATACAGGTTTAGTAAAGGAAATTCGGCCGAACATAGCTTACAGGGCTAAATTACTTGCACAATAGGTGCTGTGCATACTGAAAGGATTTTCGACAGTAACCTTCGCAGATGATGTGCAGTTCCGCATGTATAAAAGCAAGTAATCTATGACCGTAACACAAAAAATAAATGTATTAAAATGATAAAATATGATGCTATGGGAAATGGTCCACCGCATCTCCATGCGATGTTCCTGCTTAGGCTGATTCAGAGGTAGTTTTGTATACCTAACCAATGATTTTCTACGTGTTGAAGCAAAATCGTGCTATTTTTGTCGCGTTCTTTGGTCTACCTGCCAGTTCACAGAGTGGCTCAAGTTAAGTTATTTCAAAATGTTATGAAACCAGTGCCATGTTCTCGTTGTCGGATCTCAGCGCAGTTTAGAGCTAAGCTTTCCCTAGTTTCCACAACTATGAACATGCCATAATACCATGGAACTTGAGAAGTTTCAGATTACAATCGAAACGATTTTGGAAAGTAGGGTAGCAATTTACGAATGTGAGTCTGGGAGTAGCAAAAATTACGTAGTTTAATATAATTATTGGGTAGGTTCAGTTCAACGTTGAGTAATAAAATGCCTCATTTAAACAGTAGTCAGGACATGGGAACTGTGTGTACCTCCGTTTTGTCTTTTCCACGTTTAGCTAAACACAGTACACACAAACCGCCTGTCAAGCACAGCGCGGGTGGTATCTGATAAAATATTTATGATTTGCGGGTTGACTATCACTCACCTTCGATTGCAACCTGCGCATTCAGATAGGCTTTCCAGCCAGCCTGCTTGGAGAAGAAGCCCTAGACTAGAGTGATGTTTGGCTAGAAATTAACCAAATCACCAACTATTTATCAGTAAGTAATGAGTTCATCTAGTCACTTTCATAATGGTGATCCGAATAAGACTGAAAATTAACTTTTCACAACGGAGTTTTGTTCGATAAATAAAATTTTAACATGAACTGATAAGCAGCTTACCTACAAATTACGGAAACCAGATGTTAAACACCTTTGTTCACATTTATGGAAGAATAGATTGGAAACGTACTAGGCTATTTACAAAGTGTGTGACAAATCTATTTTTCTTCTGTTTCGTATAATACATAGGTAGAAAGAAATGTGTTCCATAAAGATAAACCGTATTAATCGGTTCATATTGGTCTTTGTCATCTGAGTGGAGACTTCATCCTATTCCTCAAATGCTTTTAATGTTCAATCCAATATTACCTGATTAATAAGATTCAAGCAGAAGCGAGAAACTTAGTGGTTGCTTAATTGAGCGTTAGCGTGCACACAGTCTTATCGGTTTGAGTCTGCTCAATGTGGAACATTGTATCATGTTGTCATAACGGTTGATTCGACAGGGTATTTCAAATCAGCTTGGGATATTCGGCCATAATTTTCTCTTGCCCATTCCACTAACATACTCTCATAGGTCACATACTATGTGCTGCCCTTTGTGCCTACTTGGTTTTGTTGACCTACAAAGATGTGCAAGGTGTGTTCACATGCAGCATCCGCGTGGTTAAGTGTTGACATGTTGTTAGCCGATACCTTTTGTCCAAGTAAGTGTTAATTGCTTGCGCGTGCGAACATTATTTTTCAGTTATCAACTAGGTTTTCTTATTTTTCTCTCATGTAGAAGGGTATGAACATAAACGACGCGTTTTGTCACAAACAATTACAAGTTAAACGTCATCCATAATTGATTGTAACTATCGTATTCCCATGGACTTCCCAGCCACTTTCAGAAAAAAGCACTAAACTCGAGTTCCGTTCTCATCAGGGCTACGGCCGGGTCTAAGACTCTGGCCCCGCTTTCCTGAGACAACCGTGTTGACCACTGCGCCACTGACCTCACATTAGGCACGACCGAATTATCATCGCTTGTGAGTAAAGGTCAGGTTTGCCCGATCGCCACGAGAGGAGACACAGTTACTGTCAGTTAACTCCAATCGACAACCCTGCAATTAGGAGTGTGACAGCTACGATCAATTATAGGTGTTGTTCAGCTTGTATTAACTAATTCCCCGACTACCCATCAGTTTATCAACATTTATTTAACATACTACCTGGTGATTTGTAACAGAGGCATCCCCAAAGTTAACGGCAAGTATAGAGCAAACTACCTCAAGCACTTCTTTGTATTCAACCAGCAAAACAGCTGCTGCTTAAAGTTTTCTTTCATAATGAAGTCAGTGTTTATCCCGGTCTTACATTATTATCTCGTTGACTGACAGAGCGTGACTACTGGTTTACAATGGTTTGGCGGAAATCCTGCTGGGACAAATGAAAAGTCACCCCAAACTGTCACTCTTCTATGGATTCCTGCATCGAAAATGACAAACTACCGTCTGTCCGAAAGTTGTGTAATTTACATAACCAGAGTGAAGTATTGAAGAGTAAAAAAATATTTTCTTTACTCTTACGGTTGCCTACTTCATATCGGAATAAAGCTGATGAATTTGCTTTGGTTTATTCCTAGCTAGTATGTTAAACATTTTTAAAAAGTTACGGTAGTGCAGCTGAACGTGACGAATTTATCTGAAAAAAGTCATATTTTTGAAATATTGCTTACTGCAAACGGACAAATTATTTTCGACCTTGCAATAAACCATATTTTATGATATGTCAATTTTAATGAAGGTGCTAGGTTTGCAATGTATACTATTGATGCAAATAACTAAGATAAGCAATGTGTAGTTCTATCTTTCCTTTAACGATTGTGCGCGTATATATACAACGCTTTGTTATTCACTCGTCTTCTGGTTCGGAGATAAAACTGACATTTATTCGCATAGATTTCCCATGGGAACGATGGTCGTGCGTAACAAGATCTGCTTCATGAACCTCTTGTCGAAAAAAGGTTTTCTGACTAATTCACCCGTCAAGTATTTCCCCAAGAAACAGGATGCTAAGGGAAGCAGCTGGACTGTTTTTTTTAAACTGGGTTGCCGCATCTGAATCTGAATTACTCCAGCAGCTCCAGGCAATTTGCTTAGACAGCACAAATAGTGCATACGCGGCAAATTACAATAAACACCTAGGTCTGTAGAAAAGTTCAAAACTAGATACCATGACTACCTTAGATATTGTCTACATAAATAGCTCGACATTGCTGCACGATCATTTTGTCCGGATTGTTGCAGGTACTTGTGTTTGAATCCTCATTAATAACACAGTATCCCCAGGAGCGACTAGAAAACTGAGTAAATGAGATTTGATTATCTAGTCATTGGGGATGAAATACAGAAGCTAGAGTATCAAACAAACCAGAAAGTAGCAGAAGTATGTGAACAAGTCTCCCTGTTAATAAGAACATTTTAGCGAACAGTTAACTACCGTTTGCTTCAGCACATATTTGTGAATAGTTATTTTAACTACCTCAGACGAGCAAAGTTTAAGTGTTGCTTTGAAGAATTTATACGCAACGTAAGTGTCAATAATTTTCTGTGTCAGCTGATTTCCGATATAGACTCATCTGTTATGCACTGAATAAGTCTGATGACAACACAGCAGTTGACGACGTCAAAAGTATGAGTAAAGTTTGAGAAACTGCGTGTAAACGTTAGCAATTTTGACCCATGTTCCACCTTCTAGTTGTTTAGAATACTCTAGTGAGAAAAAACCAAGAAAGGATGAGCACAGCTGAGACTTTTCAAGGCTATTAATTATTGGTTATGCCGGAAACCATGTTTGGCTAGGATCACAGCGTTCAGTTTCAGACCGCTTAAGCAGCTTAAATGGACTCATTAGTTATCACCCATTTACACTTTAGGTCAGTACTTTGACCCATTCTAAAGCAAAGCGGACATACACTGGAAGAATTTCAGTTACTGTAAAGAAATCAGTAATATATTTGCCTAGACAAGTTTAGCAAAGTGGACTTTCGACCTTCTTCTTTCGAGCGGCTTATGAAGTAAGTGGCTTACTGAAGGTTAACGCATTAGACTGGTGTTCAGTGAATATATATGTATAGTCGCAGATAACTTCTTTGCAGCAGCTTCACTCTGTTTACGGCAGAAAGTGTTATATTTTACAATTCTGTTGGCGTTAATAATCTTCATAGGATTGTTATTCTAAAAACAGCACCCACTTTTCGACCTTGTAATCAACACCACATCTTCAAGTATTGTAGGATAATTATGTGTGTTGCTTTGCATTCCGTGTTACCACGGGATCACTAATATTCACTTCAAATGGCTCAAGACTACTTCTGCATTCTTGATTTAAAATTTCCGACATCAGATGCGTTTTTTCAGCGCAGTTATGTAAATCGAATATCACTCACAACTGAACACAGTGATAGTCAACACGATTAACTCATGAAATTCTGGTCGGGATCTTATATCCGGCCATGGCAAAGTGATGCACTACCGACGAGCTCTAGCAAAATTGAAATTCAAATGTAATAGTATTTTCTAAAGAGGGCTAATTAGAACGGATGTGATAGTACGACAACTGCGATCAGTTGTGAGTGTTAATTTATTTTGCTAACGCCAAATTCTTCTGCCCAGTTCAGTCGCCTTTATAACCATCGATACCCAATAAAACGAAGTTTATTCTGACAACTTCATTGTTTTGGTTTTGTTTATTACTTTTCATTTTTTGCATTATTCCATATGCTCTGATTTTACTTACAACTTTAAAACTAAAGATTGCAAATGAGTAAACTGTATTCAGAAAATTTGAGGTAGCTCGCGTTCACAGTTTCTTCAGCAAATACGTCGAAATTATCGAGGTCTGCATTTGCCTTGAAAGTCAACCAATGTATGTGCTGTTTTAAATTCATCTTCAGAGAAAACCTCTCAAAAAGAATGTTTCCACTGAAAACATAAGATATTCTACACTTTTACGGCACTTAGTATGTAATTGTCTTAAAATTAAATAAAAATGATTTATGTTCCATTATTTGCAGATCAACTTACGGTTTTAGTTTATTAGTATGTCATCATCTATTATGTGCTACGGATTTAAAAATAACCCGTCACCTGGCTCACCCTAAGTGACATTCGGTTCATCAATAGTTGATCCGGTATCTTCGAGAGTGTAATAGCACGCCATTCGTGTAAGATTCTGTCATGAAGTGATTTGAATTGTATTATCTGGATTCAAAGCTGCTTATTAAATCCATGCAAGGCTGATCACAACTGTTTACGTGGCTTCTTTTACATGTGTTCCTGCATTTTCTTTACGGCACATACAGGTTTATTTCAAAGTTAAATGTATTGTTAACCGTTAACATTATCTGCCATATTCCCCCGATAATAATGAATTGAATAAGAGCATTTCATAGTTTGCTATTTCTCACAACTATTTCCTGACCCCTAATGACAGAAAGTCTTCGCCTTGTCACTAATTTAGTTACAGTCGCTGAAGGTTTGTTTCATATCAGTTGCAACCATTCTTATTAGGCGTTCTAATTGAAGGTACTTAACATCTGGTGTAGGAGTGAACAGTACGCAGGGAACTGAAAGGTTTTGAACAGTTCTGATCAAAATTTCATTCGTAAGAAATTATTGAGCTGTACCAATTGATGTTTTTTGTCCATTACCGTGTTCTTAACATTTGAGGGACTGCCGATAAACAGGTTTTAACAAGCGAAGCTTGTAATAGAATGGTGTACGTAGTACATGCTGAAAAGCGTTCAACATATTCAGGACCTTTATTCCAAAATCGTCCACTTAAGGTTGTTCTACTTAGCCACGGTTGACCAGGCTCACTTGAGAGTTTATTACATCTGTCAAGACACAGTCATCCATCATGACTGATGTAACTATGCCAAAAAAGTAGATGCCGTACTGAGTGTCGGCACTCGTGTGTACCGACACTTGGCCCAAAATCACTTAGGTAAATTGAGTGATATGATCATTGTAAAAGGTACCAGGTGCATTTGAAACCACTAAATGTGGGCACCACTAGACCAAGCAAATGGGGTTGGTGGTTATCACTGCACGTCTACAGTCTTGAGTAAGTGCCGCCGGTTTTCGTATTGCTTTGTTTCCAGTGGGCACTAAATAGTAGGCTTTCGACACCTTTTTGCGAATACCTTAACCAAACTGACCTACATGCTGCTTCTGTGCACTTAGCAGCGGTAATCGTCAATATGCGGATCCCGATGCCTCTTTCTATTGAACGGTTGGGTGGATAAAGCCATCTTATATTTCTTCGCGACAGTTGGCCGTAGTGCTATCTGGAAATGATTCGGTCAAGCAAAATGAGTGGCACCGGGAGCCGACCTCACCTCTTTTCCACAATACTATTTGATCGAAATGATTCCAATAATGTCGACTGTCAATTTCTTACCTAAATGGTGGGCAGTTGCTATTTAAAATGTTGCATTTAGTCATTTCCTTCAGTGTTACTACTGGCGAACTGGGGAAGAAAAGGTGTGTCCTGTTTTACACTGAATTTAATCATCAGCAAATAGGTATGGGACAGAACGTAGAGGAACGCGATTGCGTCACTGAATGCCCATCACAAACATGGTTTGCCATATCATTCCTCTCTACATTATCACGTTACATTAACACAGCGGGTGACCGGAACAACAAATGTCATCGGTTTCACGATCAACCGTACACACATCCAGCCTTCTGTTATAGTGACCAGCATCGGCTATCACACGAAAGAACACAACATGGTTCTTTGTGATCAGACTAACAACACTTTATTCACCCTCTGAACTCATCGAGTATGCGAACTGAACTGCACCAAGTGACATGTATTAGGAAGGAGAACCATCATGTTCATGCAATCTAGAACGAGACCTAACCTCATACTGACTGACTTTATTTACAATGTTTATCTGCTAGCTTTTCCCTGAACACATTGGGACGCACAATAAATAGTTACTCTCGAAAATCATCTATCACTTACAAAGTTTGACTGACAAGCTTAAGTAACTTCCGAAACTTAGGCGTGAACTAAAAAGATGTAAGAAAAAGTTCGGTTTCTAATGCTACTGCTCATCAGTAGAGGAGGCGTGCTTCAGCAGTCTCTGAACGACTAATTTCCAACCTGAAAATTATATACTCTCGGTTTTGTGTTTAATGTGAACGTTTGACTACACGTGAAGCTGGAACCGATTCTAAGTATATGCTTAGCAAACCGGTTAATTCTGACATAGTGTTGTGTTGTACTTCGTCAAAGTGGTCCAACCAATCTTCTCTAACCCCACATTAATAAACGAGTTTGATATTTGAATAATTATGATAGGAGATTACTTATGCTACATTAGTCATCCAGATAACTACGCGATATGTAAAAAAGTAACTTCACTGAAAGCTCAAACCTCAGTCCTGTTAGTTCTTTGATAGAAATTAAGGTTTGCAAGTCGAAGCACTATGTGATGTCAAATATATAGATGGCAACAATAGGTGATTTGGGAACGACGCGGATTGTTTTCTGCAACAGAGCAGTAAATAACGGTAATAAGTATCTATGTATCACCGGAACCGACGACACTAGGGTTTCAGGTAAATTTAGAAACTCACACATGCTTACTGATGATTCTGATTTTTGTCATTAGTTGATTCACGTAGTTATCTTAACTAGTCAGTAAGTAGCCCAAAACATGTACTATGTAAACAAGTCATATGAGTGAAAGCAGTTGAAAACGTGCGTTATCGATCCCAAGAAATCTGGAAATTTTTAAGTGTCATTATATTGTTTAGAGCTAGTTGTAGATGACTAAAGATAAGTTCCGTATGCAATTTGTGTCAAAACAGTTGAATTGTTGTGTAGTCAAGAACCGCTGTAATTAGAAAACCACTCGCTTCTGCTTTCAACTGCTGTATTTATATGAAATTTTCAATCACTTCTTTTTGTACATGATCGCTGGATTCTCACATCGTTCATATCAGCACTAACTATGTCATTGTCACAACCGGATTCGAACCCTGCCTACACCTCGACGAGTGTTGAGTTGCTTTTCCACTAAATATTTAGGCCTGATAGCTTGATCGTGTCAAACCTAAATTAAATGACACAATGAACAACATAAATGTTTCAAGAAGGCCGCGACAAAGATATGTCATAGTGGTGTGAACTAACAAGAGATAAACGCGGATATGATACTACCAGTTTGGGTCGATTGGATCGGACAGTCAATTTAAATGGAAAGGCTGATGTAAAATTCCACTACTGCTCCATGCAGGGATTCTATTTGTTCATATGTATGAGCGGTGATCATGGGTATTTGTGGCGTTTATTTGATAGTCCTTTGATGGATTACTACGCTGTGCAGTCTCGGTAACTGTTATTACGCTGGTTTAATGGCCCTATTCAACAATGACTGAAATTTGTCACTTCTGATAGGTAAACAACAGACATGATACGTATAACTTGACTTTTGGAAAGAAAACCACATTATTGAAACGTTCTCTGATACAGACCACGTCAAACGTTAACAGGTGAAGATTCTAAAGGACTAGCGGATCATTTTCTTCAAAGTATCAAAATTTAGTTTGTTGCATTTTTCAAAGAATCTGCCGCAATACACTCCTCTGTCAATACGAAAAAAACAAAAACGTACTGGCTCTTCACTACATCGTTACACAGAATGACACCTTATGGGCAACCTGTACTTGCAGAAGATCTCGTACAATGCTTTTTATGTCGTTTATCCAAGCATGACTTTGCTTCCGCCGGCGACTGTTCCATGCAAAAGACAGTGAAGCTTCTCTGTTGCAGCTTTAAAAGATAATTTTGGAAAATATTTCGTGCAAGAGAGAAATGCCCATCCGGTTGACGTTGACAGGAAGCCCACATATTTTTTGTAAGCAATTTGAGTTCATTTATCCACACGGATGAAATACTGGAAAGCGTTCGACATTTACGTCTGTAAAATGTATAGAATTTTTTAAGTCTTGTAGCTCATCAGCTCGCCAGCTTAACATATACTATGCATCAGTTTTGATTTACAATAATTTGATGTCCGTGTGAGAGTCTCACATTACGGTCATTTTGGCAACGTACAATGCTAGTGAACGGTTTTTAATAATTGCATAGGCAAATTACCAAAAACGCTGTTACCTTCATAGCTTCTACAATATAAGAGATCATTTTTGTCCAGTTTATCATCTAAAATAGGCGATTCAAAGTTAACCGATAAACTTGAGAATCCTAATGTAAATGAATTATATAGTAAGAACGTTATTAAATGAAACTCTGATACTTGATTATGATTGTGATTTGTCGGCCATAATAGAACAAAGCTTGAGCTCCCTCCGTTCTAGTTAACCACGTAAAGTCAACTTTGGTGAATACAATACTGAAACGTTTCCCATTTATGAAGGGCGTTCTTCTAAACTTCTATAAAAATGGTACTGAGCATGTTTGTAAAGAAAGATATAATCCCAACGTCAGTTAAAAGCATAAGGTTTTTTTACGCGATAGTGTTTGTTATCACATCAACAAAACATTACACTTATCTAGGTTGAAAATAACTTTACAAAAATTACTATGTATATGCAGTAAATACATTCATAGATATATATCTATATGTACGTGTATGTAATAAGTATATGCGCCAGCATACACATCTAGTTGTGGGCTTACCTAATCATGTCTTGTGGATGGGAATTTGTGGGATAAAATGTGATAGTGCCTTTAAGATCTGGTAGTCAATATTTCAGCGGTAGTGCAATTCGACTAACCATATTAATCGCTCATGCAACGTAATCATCAATAAACTCGTCGTACAGACATCGAATATTGAATAAGTTACAAACTATGCAGAATTATCTGTGTACATATTTGAATCTCAGCACTGGTGTCATGCCTGGATTTTGAAGGGGTACGCTGAGTTGACTGATCTGTAACTTACAAAACATTAGTGTACGTCTCGACTGTGGTCTCAACAGATTATGCAAATCCAGAAATTTCTTACTCGGCTTCAGGTTATGGTGTATAAAGGTAATGTCTATGGAACGGGCAGATGCTATATTTTGGCAATTATTCTTAAAATGAAAAGTGAGTTACATGGTTAAGAACTCAATATATTGTAGTTATATGGTTTAATTGGGCAACTTTACTGCCAGGCTTGTCCCGACAAACTTGAGATCTGTGTATGTTAAATCCCGCTTTTCCGCTGGCCCAGTGAAATGACGCAGCAACGAGGCACATACGGAAGCATTCACAAATAAAGCACTACAAAATTGCATTGTTAATTCAGGTGGAACAGTCACAACGAAAGATTTTCCTCATCATGAGCTAACACAATGATTGGTTGATACTTGAAAATCTATTCGACTCTTTATGAATACCTTGAAAGAATTTGGCATTCATAATATTTATTGAAAATCTGGATGTTGTCACAGATAAGAGGTATAACGTTGATGCCATATCATTGTTTACAAACGTGCCACTACGGGAAATGACGGATTTTATAAATGATTATCTTTGGTCCAACTGCAGTTGTTTCCCAATCCCTGTTGACAAGTTGGAACGTTTGATTTTACTTCACACGAAAAATGCGAGATTTTGTTTTATGGGTAAAGGCTTTCAATAAGCAGATGGGGTGGTCATGGGGCATCTAATCGGCCCTGTTTCAGCTGGTGTGTTCATGGCCAAATTTGACCAAACACTAATTCCAGTCGTGGACGAACTGACGCTGTACAAACCGTATGTCGACGACATGTTTTTCATTGAACAAGAAAATGAAAAAAATAGATGGAACAACTCAAGCTTTTACTTCAGTCCACTCAAATCTTTTGGTGATGGTTGAGTACAAAACCGACAACAGTTTACACTTTTTGGACATCTTGGTTAGACGTCGTTCAGACGGACATACTGAACGTTCAATGTGCCGCAAGCCAAAATGGACGAGACAACACATGAACTTGGGTTTTATTATTGTTCCATATGAGGTTACTAGTATGTAAACTGTTTTACGGAACGTCAGGATTACGTCTCCAGGATAGATTACAAACTGAACAGAGAGGGTTGCGTGGAGCTATCTGTGCTAACAGTTACCCGGAACGTTTAATCCAAAATGGTATATACTTACTCTTGTGGATAACGCAAATTGGAAAGAACCTGTAAAACCGTCTATACCGAACTACCTTTCAAATGCAATGGGTTGATGAACATTTTAGTGAAGTTGGTCAGTGCTGCATCAAAGCGTGTATATAACGCAGCATCGTCAGCCCTGGTCTCAAAAAGGACTAGGTGAACTTGGTAGTGAATTTAAACGGGAGCGGTTTCTCGATTGGAGAAGGCTCAGCACGTAATTGTTCGACCACAAGCTGCTACGAACAGAATTATGGTCAGACTAGCGCCAACCAATCGTAAACGGCGATCCGTTGTCGGTGAATGTTCATCTGTTTCAAGCAACCGAATTGTTAGGTGCGCCGTCGTAGAACAACACAGCAAAGAACTGGCCAACCAGAATGTGAGAAAGTCTGTTGCAGTTTTTCTACTAAACTGAAACTGCTTAGTGTCTTTCAGATTTCTTTTCTGATTTTCTTAATTGGGCAGCTCAGTATGCGACAACTTCTACTCCCGAGAAAAAAACAAAACCCTGTGTTTTCTAGCGGATACTGTCAGACTTCCTGTAGTTTCGGAAGCACACAATAGTACAGCACAAAAAATGATTGCACCCAGATCTAAGGGAATACATCTGAGAATGACTGGGAGTTGCACCACCTTACGCATTAATTAAGGATACTCGGCAGTGACGAAACAGCGCTTTGTCCATTGTTAGACATCTACCTACCACAGGTCTCAGCTTCGATATCGCATCTTCGTTTATGGTTTCAGTGAAGGCTCACAGTCCACAACTTAAGTATTCCCGAACACTGTTGATCAGCCGTTGACGGCCGGTTTCAAGCGCCTAATAGCAATAAACTATCAATCTTCATTTGCCATGGGTTTATCAAGGCGCACCAATCACCGTCCAGCCCGATTTGTACTTTTAACTGTTTTATTTAGGTCATGTTTTGTTTTTTTGATGGTCACACGTTCGGACTATTCTACGCAAATGTCTCAGAATGGACCTGACGTTTCAAATCCGTTGTAAATGCTGTGTTTCAAGGTATATATCTACATGTGATCAGCATGCAAAACTGGTATATGTCAAATAAACAAAAATGATCACCTCAAACCAGTAATGTCTTCCAATAGTCATTCGGGCAGAAAATATTGGTCCCACAGATTATTTTCTACCAGACATATTCGAAAGTAGCCGTATGGTCAATGCTGAGCTATTATTAATTATTCACGTCCACAATCAACAACGAACGTTGGACATGACAGTTTACTCAAGATGTGCTCATAATTGCTAAGGAATCTCCTAGCGATCACTTCCACCAAAGGAGATAATCAGTCGAAGTTTAATCTGCTAGTCGGTGGTAACACACGTCTGTTTATTCTGTTAAATGATGTACTTCGGCTTGGTAATAAACGAAGTACTCAGAAAAAACTCAACTAAAGGATGTTTGCGTTACCGATTGACTCTGACTAGTACAAGCAAGCACATTGTTAAAGAAAACACATCATATTTCGGCTCACCCACTCGCTCATCTTACTGTTTTGGAATAATTCAATTAGATTATCCGGGAACTAACCTAACCCAGCGTGATTCAGAGATTTTGAACAACCAGTGTTTTTCAGTAGCCCAACTAATAGATTAATTGTTGCTCATGAGCAGGTTGCTTCCGTTGTTGGCTCGAGTTCAACACACGACTCAAACTTACATTTCTGATTGTGTTAAAAATTATCAAACTCAACAAAATGATCATCAGTAGTACACATCCAAAACTGGACTGTGACACAGGCCGATTGCATTTTGAACTGTCTATCCTTTCAGATCAATTGGTAGGTTGTACACAACACATATTACGCTGATGATTGAGTCGAAGTGTGAAAGGCATTAGCATTCGAAGTAACTTTATGGTGTAAACGTTATGTTGTTTCAGCGAGCGGTCAGGTGATGCGTGTGGAGGAGTGGAGCAGATTTGAAGTCCAAATTATTAACTGTTGCATCTTTACGTAAGTAGATCCAACGTGACATTACCAGCGCACTAGAAAATGTTGTTAACACATGGTCTTGTATGAATTAATAAACAAAACGGGAGCTACTTAATATTTTCGGAATAATGATACTACTACATCAGGCGCTGGCTAGACTGTACCTTGCTGAAATCACTGCACATATCTTAGTGAGGAAAAGTTATTAGACGACCGCTGCTTCTGTGCTTTATCATGAAGGCCAGATTGCAACCATCCTTAGTTTTTGGTCAAAAATCAACAATCTGGAATTCACGGATTAAACAGAGGCATGGATGACTTTCAGCGATCGATCATCAGGACTGTCATTGACACTCAACTAGACCAGACCAAACAGCATTGGATTTTAGCATAAATTAACTTACCATGCAAGACAGAAAAAAAATGGCAGCAGAATCACTTCGAAAGGGGTGTATGTGAGCCACATGGTACATATGTGAATGTAAACAACCACACACAAATCTACGATCAAGCTAACACATGACAGATCTCCATTCGCTTGTCAAACCCACTTGATCTCACATGACAACGTTTCGAGTGCAGCCCTTCAGGGTCTAAACCATTCTCGCCTTTATTTTTCCATTGTTAGAGTGGGAACAAGTGTTTGACATCTGCATCAGATCTTTTTGCCGGTTGAAAGTCATTGCAACTCATGCAGATATGTTAAAAGATGATTACGCTTTCCCAAGAGATGACAGCAAGTAAAGGGTTCGCACTTTGTAGTTCCACTCATCTAAACACAACAGAAAATTGTAAACATAACGTGACGAAATTGACACAAGGAGATAGTTTAGTGTTAGTTTGCAACACTCCATTTATTTTCCGTAATCCACTAAAATCAGCCTAAGTCAGGTTAGTGATAAAATACTTCATGCCCATATATGTAGGATGCTAGTGCCAAAATGTGTGAAGATTTTCTCCGTTCAACCAAAGTATTTTTCTTTTAAAGGAACTGGATTTTCGATTAGATAAGCACTGAGGATAAGTATCGTCAAACCTTTTGTACAGAAAATTACACAGCCGCGATGATGTTTGCTGAACGGAAAAGTGCACGTCCTGTTCATACAGGATATTCAGTAATTAAAAAGAACCTCATATCATGAGGGTAAAAGTCTAAGGATTCAGGCTAGTTGCCAAATAAAGAAAATCTACACATTAGCGGAAATAATAATGCTACATTTGTGAATCGACTACCAACAGCAGACAGTGAATCGAGTAAACTTCGCGAATCTTTTTATAGCCTGAAGTCTGTAATCAAAGAACAGCGGTGTTCGTTTCAGCAGAGATATTTCATTAGTATTTACTGGATTCTGTGTGAAAGACCACTTTTTATAAATAGTTGCGTGAGAGTGTTAGCTAAAATTTGCCAGGTTTGTACACATCATTGCACATTCAGTCTGTTTCCTATCCGAAATTCTAATTTCATGATAGGTGCAAAAGTGTATTTTTATATACTGTAAAGAACAAAATAGTCGTCCGATCACATGATAACCTAATTTGGGATTAAACTAGGTTGGAAGATAAGCTGTAAAATTTAGAACTCCCAGACAGATTTCATGCCAAACAGTTTTCAGATATGTGGATCTTTACATAGTAACACGGTTATATAACGATTACGAAGTAAGTCAGAAAAGGCAAAGGCAGATTTGCTTAATTCAAATAAAAACGCTGTTTACTACGTCATAAGCAACCTCAGGATCTTTCCATCCTCCAATTTTATCTTAAACAGAGTGGACGTTAAAAGTTTGTACTATTAAAACAATACCGGATATTTTTATATCCTAAAACGAGCTAGTTCGCCAAGCTTGGATATCTAATATCAGATATTCTGGAGTGATTCTGTGAAAAAAAATCTTTAAAGCCGACGGTACAGAATGGAAAACATTCAAACCATTGCACTTGCATACAGCCATGGCCTATCTTTCTGATAATACCATTTCAATACTGGTTCCAATGGAAGACGCAATGCATTCAGCAGCAGTTACAAGCGCAACCCCCAAAATGACTAACATAGAAGGGGACGCTATTGATTTTCCTGGTGGTGGATTATATCGTCATACACAATGGAGCAGGTAGACCAGATTTTAGATAAACAATTTTAGAGTTTTCTCTTGAACATAAAGAGCTTTTGAATCATGCGCTTCGGGGTATCTGAAGATTCTCTCAACGACTCTAAAACTAGGAGTCCAGCTTTATTTCGTTCAAACTGAATATATAGTGGATGCTCATGCAGCCACTATATTTATAGCAAACTTTTCGCGAACGGCAATCTCAAAACTGCGGCAGTGTGTTGGCAGAACAAGAACCAGAGTAAAAAAATAGCGTCATCCATGATGTTATCAATATTCTTTGACTGACATTAGTAAGGTGGTAGACGAGCAACATATGAAGCTTAACATGAAATTCTTAAAGGCCGAATTCCGAACATAGGTCTTTAAAGTTAACTCCCATCCTGAGCAGTTCCCCTTTGAAAGTGCAGAACCGCCTGCAAAATGAATGTCATCCGAGACGAAGGTTATGTGATCAAATCACCAAAGACATGGTGCTATACTGACCGCTAGCTGCGTAATGTTTGTTAACCCAGTCATATATATTTGAAACACATATGCTAAGTATATTTTTAGTTATAGAAGGCCAGCATTATGCTACAAAAATGATGCAAGAACAGGAAGACTAATTTTTTATCATTATTGCACCGTAGAAATTAATGAAGACAGATGTCAACATATGGAGGGTTAGGACTGATGTACGCGTGCTCACGAACATTAATCGTTAGGATTATTACAGCTATCATAAGAAATGAAGTTTATAGAGACAAGCGTCGGCAAAACAAGGGATCAGCCATATATTCACTTGACGCATTACAGAAATGCATTTTTGGGTTTGTTGTCTTGAATAAAGAGCGTTGTAACCCATTACAACCCTAACCAGAAACTCACCATACACTCTGATGTTTACTCACCTGATCGTGAATGTAGAAAGGTAAGGCGATCCCAAATTCAATAGGCAGATATTTCGCAACACAACAGAAAGCATACCATGAAGTTTATCGTTTAGTTCAAAACCTTTGAAATTACTACGTAATGAGGCAGAAAACTCTGACCACAAAAGTTTCAAGCATTGTTCATGTGAACTAAAGCAGCCAGATTATCATCTTCCAAACTAGAGGAAACTGTATGGCTATAGTTGAAAGTTTTGCCAGCAAGTACTAATGGTAAAATCTCATGACTAAAATCGTGTTGCATACAAAATAAGTACTTCGGACTCAGTCAACTTCGGGTATACTACGAAATTTATCACCAGCGTCGGTTTCGTGGATAAACTTTCATGATGATAAATTAAGGATGAGGGATGTTATTAATTCAACACTGCTATAAAGTGAGGAACTAATGTCGGATTCCTTAGCAACACACACAAAGAGGGACATCCAGTTTTTTGTATACACACTTTTGTACGCACACTCTTGCGATGGTGAACAAGCATCATGTGATTTTTGTGTTGGCTGCAACCCTACATTATTTACTTAGGTAACTCATAAACGGTTGCATGTTCTTCGGTTCGATCTACACTGCAGACCATATTTTAGTGCACGTCGCACTAAATCGTTTTTCCAGGTACGAGTTTATCAGATACGAAATGTAAAAAGGCCGTTGAGAGGAGAGACGAAATACTTATTGCACGAAATATACTGAATACTTATAATCGGACTTAACCCTGGCAAATGGTTCATCACTTTAGTTGACTCAAAATATTCCATTAAATGTAAACCCTTGTTTTGATGCGGTTTCGTAGGTTACGCGGAGGACGTAATTACTGTATGCTGGACACATAGTAGCAAGCACAAAAATGTGAAACATGACAAAGTGAGATGTTAGTAAAATATGGAAAGTGAAGTATGAAGCAGATATGAGCCTTCAAACACGAAAACACTTCATATCAAGACAGGATGAATTGCTGATGCTGGCAGTTGAGCTTACTCACTATCTGTATGACATTGGTGCTTATACATTCGGTAATCTCATAGATGTGCAAATGAACCTATTGCCTAGTATTCTTTCTTAATGACAACTAATGCATATCTAGGCAAAGTAGTCTACAGTCAACTGAACATTAACATTCAAGGCGTGTTGTTGGCAGTTCAGGCAGTCAAATGTGTTTATCTCTCAACAAATCATCTGGCATAAAATTTTCTTAGTGAATGTGAATTTTTGCTTCAAAACGTGTGAGAGCTGACACACCAGTTTGCACGTCAAGATAAGATGGTATCTGATGTATCCATGTTAAATAACTTTTCGTAAAATGGCAAAAAAGTGTTTGATAGCCCCTTGTTCTACACTGACTCGTAGGACTAATTAAACAACTTTCCTCGTAGCTAATTTGAACTAAGCATTTAAAATCAGTTCCTTCGCACAACGTGGCTGTGGCGTATTTTACTGCACCCTATCAATACATATTACAATGTGGTGCTTTATTTAGGTGAGCTCAGTGGGCGTTGAAAAATTAAACGTTCTCCACTGCATAAAAAACACCACCTGTCAAATCTTACACCATTTATGCATTTATGTGCCAGTGTCAAGCCATTTGCCTAGACCGAACAGACATTTCATTGCACATGGGGAAAAATGGACGCATACCACATTAAACACAAAACGCTGATACATACCGCAATGTTTTAGGCACGTCACAAAAGACCAGCATCACCGATCGCTCGGCAGTTGTGTGGCATGCCGACTTTAATTGAAGCTAGAGAAAGTCTATCAGACAGGTTACTTGAAAACTTTAGAAGGTTTCCAGGTTTGGAAAGGCGATAACAATTAACGACTGAATATCGCCCATCTGTGTACAGGAAGAATTGTGTATTAGTGCCAGCTTGTCCTGGAAGTTGATGTGCACTGAATTGGGTATGTAATTTTTGACTTTTCCATCCGAATTCACAAAACCTCCTGAGTACACGCAGCTAATGTGGACGCGAATGTAGTGAAAATCAAAGCAGTATTAAATTCAGGTCTATCGTTTTTCTGACATAAATTTGGCCAGTAAACCCTCGAACTTTGTGACATAGGAATGTCTTAACGATGAACCGTTACCACTGTTTGAGCGTGATGAAAAACATTTTCACATGATAATTAACACTAATCGTGAAACAGTTTGTTGCGAACGAAGTTTGACCTGTTAACGTGTAGTATACTTGCCAACGCACTTTGGTTTTTTAATCAGGTTTTTCTGAAAAACTATTCACAGGAAAACGTTCACTTCACTCCACTTTAGAACTATTCTAAAACTCGAATAAACCAGCTTTCTGTTATTTTAACGGGTAGCGCACAAATAGTCGTGAATTTTTTGTCCCTTTACGGGCTTATGCTCAATCTTCAATTCAGTACTTGGACGTCGGAAGTTATCCCTCTATATCCAGAAACGATTATGTTGACCCGGTCATACTCTGTAACTCACTGTTCGCGCCGAATGAGCCTACTGCTCACAAAAAGCCGTCAGCAAAGTGCTCTTTGATTTCTTGAAAATATAATACTTTGACTTGTTTCCTGTTCCGAAGAAAGTTTTCCTAAACCAAACAATCATCTGCTCAATCCAAACCATTGTACAATGTTTATATTGAATCCATGGACTTGATTACCTTTCCCCACAACATGGAATACACTAAAATTCCTACGCCTTCGGTTCAGCTGGCTTGGAGCTTTTACCTTATACCGGGACTCCCGAGGTTATGTTGTTCGGATCAGTGTGATCTTCGCCGAATATCTTCTTTCATACTTTGGTAGGTACAACGTTATTTTCCCGATGTAATCCCTGCAGAACAGTCAGTCCAAACAAAGGATTACTTACTTTTGCCTCTGTTGGCATCCAGCGGACATATTTTTCTTGTTTTTCTAAATGTAATGTCCCAGTGAAGGTTACATTATCAGGTTGTTGACATTAGGATATAGGATGGTTAATGGCAGTCAACTGGCGTGACTGTTATCCGTCTAAATTACCTGAAAACGCATCTGGGCAGTTTAAGTTAGTTATGCTTTTGGAACAACAGTAACATCGGCATAAATACAAATGAGCAAAATGAATATGTAAGTTGAAAAGGTGGGGGATACCCAACAGAAACCTAACTTGACTAGTATGGAAACCGTGAATTCTTCGCTAAAACTTCAGACTGAATTTATAACTTCAGTCCACCAAGACGCTGTGAACGTTGTAGGTGCACACCTTTCACTGGTAACAGCTGAAAAATTGGAAAGTAAATGAAAACCTTGAGTAATTCTTCAGTACACGATATATATACACTCAACGAAAAAAGTTGGAAGAGGCAACCAGTTAAACAAATCCGACCCGCAGGGTCGCTTTCACATCAAAGTATTCTGATAAGACTTTACGGAGCTAGCATCAGCTTTGGCGAAAGGAAGCTGATTTTCACTGGGTTACCGCCGTTGCTTCAATACTAAGAAGAAAATCTTATCGAGTGGGTCACACAAAATGTAGAAGGAACATTCGAGCAGGATAGCATGCTCAGTTTTTTCCAGATATCGTTGGTTCTAGTTCATGGTCTTATTTTTGGGTGGATGCTTGTAACTATGTTCTATAATACAGTGTGTGCAAAACCTCGCAGTTTAAATCGCAAACGGAAATGTAGATGGAACGTTCGGGTGAGTGGAGCTAACTGTCTTTCTATGCGCAGCGGATCCATTATCACGGTGAGAATTTTCACTGAAAGCTTTGGAAGGTCATCCTTATATGTTTTGGTTGTTTCAAACCAAACCTATTCGAATGATAATTGTAAACCATTGTCAACATGGTGTGTTCGTGTGACTCATTGAGTATGTCTCTGGTAGCTGCATTTGAATCGGTTTTATCTGCAACCAGCTGTGTTCTTGTTCAGTTTATGCAACGTGATCATCAAAATAAAGCAAAACTTGTCTAAGAAATACTATTCATTTTATGTTCACATGTAAATGTGAGTGAACTTCTGACCTCTGTTTGCCTGTAACATATTATATACATAAATCTAACAAGGAAGACTAGTGTTCTACCTGATTCAAGTGGTAAGAACGCTTCCGGAAGTTCAAACGTTTGCGAGCATATGTTTGCGTATTACACATCCCGTTTTAAAATTATAAATAGAGTAATGTTTAGAAAATATCGATGGCCGACAGGTTGAACTGGAGACTTGTATACCACTGACTAAATTTGCTGAGATTAAGTTGTCTGAAAAGATTCCATTGTATGTTTTTTATTCGCAGTACTCCTCGATAGATCCAAAGTGTTCGAGGTAAATTTATAAGGAAATTTCATATCGGTTATTGGTTTGCGCTCAATCAATAAGAGTTAGTCTATGGATTTTGTTTGAAAGTTTTAATGCCTAGATTCATTTTGTCAGCCGCGAACGATTCACCAGTAACTATAAGCATGCTGCTCTATTTCTTCTTTCAGGTACATCAATGCAAGACAGGTGAACTAAAAACTGATATTTTTGATACACTTGTCTACAAGATAACGTTTCTGGATAACGATTCTGGAATTTTTACAAATGGGCTAAGAACACGAATGCATAATGAACAGTAAAAACGTTCACCTGGTAGAGATATAGATACGATCTTTTGTAGAATGAGTGATTTTTTGCGTTATCATGTTGGAAAATGGTAGTTCCGTTAAATGGACGGCAAAAGAGTGGGTTTGAAAATTCGAGTAAAGCTTATTTTATCTTGTAGATATGCAGTCCACTTAAGTTGCGTATATTTGGTCTCTATTTGCACTAAGGCCAGACTAACAAAACCAAAAATTTTCGTGGTAAATCAACTGAAAGCGCCGCCCAATTTTACGTTTGTCCAGTATGATCACCACTTTCTTCTTCAGGGAACAGGCGAAGGAGTTTCTTGTAACGTTTGGCGTATAAGTCTAATATAAATTTTCAATGGAGTCCATCGCTTTCTCTTTCACATGCACGGTTATCCACAGCCTTCATCGAATGTGATTTGGATTTCAAAAGAGCAAAATCAGCCGGCTGTGCGATCCATTGGCATCAGTATTACGGCACATACTTTCGGGAATATACTGCAGTGTTCAGGTTTGTATATCAGAGTGAAAATAGTTGGGAGTTTACCAACCTCTGCTAAAGCATGCTCTTTTCTTAACATTTCTAATAGCGTTTTGCAATTAAGTGGCCGTTCACAAAATAATGTGTTTTGTTTAGTAGTAAAGCGAGTTTCCGAGAGGGCTGAATGGTGTGTTTCCCTTTAAAATGACAATGTTAATCATTGTGAGTTCACCATTTCATCCGATACGTTTGCAAAAGGTTACCAAGCTTTGTCATTCACATAATTTTTCTTCACAATTGTGGTAATGCTTTCATTGAGAGTGCTCTTAGCTCGTGGAAGCTACAAACTGGGAGCATGTACAAGTATACCTACAAATTTCCGTCCACAAGTTGTGGCGTACCAATCAACAGAACGAACATAACCAGTTGTGACAGAATATGTTTCATCTCTTTTGTATTATGACAACTTGAAACAGTATTGTAAACAAATTACCGCTATATACCGAACAAAGAAACTAGGGAACGGTGACTGACAGTGTACGCAATGTTTATGCTATATGCATAGTATGCATCCAATTGACTATCGTTAAAATCGTAAACTAAATAAGAACTAGAGAGCTGATAGACAGTAGTTAGAATGTGCAATTAATATCGGTTTCAAAATCTATTGGGTGGATTTCCCGTTCCGTATGACAGTTAATGCACCAATGATTTCCTAATTCGAAAACATTGCCGCATCACTTGGAAGGAGGCTAACTGGCACGGCAGTTTCGCCCTTAGAACAAAATTAGTGAAAGAGAAAAAAGAGCAAGTTTTGGATGGAATGTTCGCAAGTAGAATTTAAAGTCTCGTGATGCTAAGCAGCTGATCGCGCCTAGCAAAATTGTGCTATACTAAATGGTCACAATAAAGGCCTAGCAAAATGTGCTTGCAGTAGTGCAATGCCGAAGTGCGCTCCTGTGGTTTATCTTATCGCAGATGGAGTCCAATTAACTGAAATTTCTTGTGACGTATTCAATCAGCGTCCAGACGGTTTTCCGAGGTTCGGAGTAAAGAAATGCAGTAGAACCTACAGCTCTGAAATTACCACAGTAACCACCTACACTGTGTTTGAATAAATCGTGATTTGACAATAACACATCATCTATCAGCCTGTGTTTCAGACATAGTGAAGTGCAGGTGGCTGGGGGTCAACAAATTTAGATGACAATCAGGTTTGTGCATGCTTACGTCATTTCCACGTAAACAATTTTTACCCAAGTAAACCTGTTTTATAATCTCCTAAGAACAGCTGCTAATGTTTATATACAACACACGTAACTAACCGTAGACTTTGTGACTTCGTTCGCAAACCTGAGCGAAGACCCTTTTTCCAAACACAACAGTCCTCATTGTAACTAAAGTTTTTGTGTCTTGCCATTGAGTGATAGGTTTCCATACTAAGTATGCAGATTCCGTGGAGATTGTGCACATTAACTGCACAGGTAAGGTGAATTTCCCCGAGCTTGTTATATATTCTTTTTCTAAAACGTCTCCGTTTTTGAAACGGTTTACGTCGCCTTCACAAACCTCTCAAATGGAAATTTCGGAGTGGATTGAAATAAAGAATATCTATATCACCAGACCGCTGTAAAAACAGAAGCCCATCTACTTGTCCGATTCGTTGGATATTCTACAAATTTCTTCCTCAACTGAATTCATGTACAACTCAGAGTGTCTACTTTACGTATTTATTACAAAACTGGAAGGAAGGCTCTTTGTACCCATCACTTTCCATTACCCAGGGCCTTATGTTAGTCTAACTCACCTTATTTACGGCTTTCTTCCGGAATAAGATTACACTACGAAGTGGTTAATCAATCTTTGGCACACGTGCTTATACTAGGTTGACGTGCTCTTAGAAGTCTACTAAAGTTTGTTGAAATTCACTAGCCTTGTAGCATATTCATAAACGGTTCAGTAAAAAATAAAACCAAACCAGGCAGCCTGTTTTTCAATAAATACAAGTTGCATGTCACGCATGAAGAATTAACCGATTTCAGTCACTTTTCATCACCACTTCAAGTACAAAAATCGTAGAGAAATGTTTTATCACTCAGTTTTTTTAATAAAATATATGATGTAATGGTTACCATGCCGTGTTTGATGGTAACAAGATGAGTCCTCGGTGAATAGCGGCATTCCTTCGGGGAATAACTTGCACATTATTTTCACACTACCGAAATTACTGTCAACTACATTGTCATTTATATTAACGCGTTTAACTATTTTTTATTTGCTTGCAAACGGACTAAAGAAGACAGGACTTCCATTGAAAATCCGTTACGTCGGAACCAAGAAACACTAAAAAGTTTGCTGGTTTAGCCTTTTTTTTTCAATATGAAGCAAATTAGCTTTCCGTAGATTACTGCTACATAGTTCGAAGGTTAGCTGGTGTATACTGAACGTAGTGTACACCACAACTTAGATGTACACCAGAATAATCATATTTGAGCAATACTGAAGTGGTGCTGCAGGTACGACTCTTGATTTCACCGTTCGCATTCGAAAGAAATAAACTATAAAAGCCTGTTTGTGAAAACCGCGTAGATTAGGTGAGTTAAACACGACACTGTGCACATGGCAAACACGCGTCGCCAGTTCGCAGGCTGTAGCTTGCGTCTACTTCGTTCGTGTAATTTCACTTGGCTTGATTCGAAGATTGTCTAAAAAAGATACACGCCACTGGCTATCTTCACTTGAGGGTGATTGACCACTGCGCAACTGTTACCTGTCAATACGTAGATCAAATAATTTAGAGCATTTTTATTTTGGTCACCGATTCACGTTCACGTTAACTCATCTGCTCAACCTTGTTTCTTATGAACCTCATTTTCTCCAGCAAGGGTGAGTTAACCCTTAAGTTGTGATTGTATTAAAACCAATGAATGTCTTCCGGTTGGCCTACTAAGTGGGCACCATTTCTCATGGACGTGTTACTCACCCTCTGTAGGCTCAAACCGAATGGCTTGCTAACAGTTTTATTATAAAAGCGAGTGTTGTGCATAAAGGAAATATGCATACTTGCATCATACGTGATACCTGAAGCAGGCTGCATAAGGTAACGAATGCAAGTGGACGAAAAAAATTGCAACTTTATGCAGGTCAATTCAACACTTAAGCAAAAGTAAATTGGCTGAAAGGTGAAAGCGTATACTGGAGAACGAATTCGGCTCAGTTGTGTTAAATTTTTCACAATCTGTCACCTTGCAAACGACATAGTTTAACTCCTAAACTATTTCTGCTTAATGGTTCTTTCTACATCCTGCAATGAACGACTCTCCGCTTCGATGTTTTTCAGTCACAACAATTTAACCACAGGGGAGAAGGTGTAGTGCAGCTCGTTTGACATTTAAAATCTTCTGCTTGTTAAGAAGAAACTGACGTTTAGCTGTCAAAGTTTCGCTATTGCACACAAATTGAATGCAATGATCTACGAACAGACAAAAATGTGCACTTAACATACGTGGGTTGCGCTCTACAGACAGTCAAAGGGCGAAAAATTGTTTACCACTTGGGGAGCCCACTATTCAAGCTGAGAATCGACAGTGGAATTTGAAAACAAGAAAACTCATTGTAAATCCCCAAGTAAAAGCAGTTTACATATGTTAATATGAGGCTAGTAACAACCAAAAATTCCTTACCACCTACTGATTAAGTCAGAAATTCCCAAACCAGGTCATCTACGCAAAAAATATAATTCACTCATCCGTGTTTGTAAACATGTCTGATCCTGTGTAATATATAATGAACTTTACACAATATTTCTCGCATCATCATTGAATTTTTGACCAACTGTTTGATGTGGAAACACTCAACGTTCTTCCCTGGTGAAAACTGTCGATATTATATACATCTCTCGTGATTTATAACTGAACCCTAGTTCATGAACTCGCAAAGACACAGCGTAAACTACTGCAATAGTGGACAGGTATTAGATATTGACAACTTGCAGACTTGCAAAGCTTGCATTTGTTTGATTGTGAATATTCAGGTTCCATATCAAACTCACTATTTCTAACAATAAATTTCAGAGTTTTATAACATGATGAATGGAAAATCAATATATATTTATAAGTGGATGACGATATGTAGAACAAGATAAAGAGTATTTTCGGTTATCCGTCACCGAAACAACAAAATACCACGAGCATGGAGAAACGAAAACAAAATCCGCCAGTAAATAAATTGGTCTCAGTAGGGAATAGCTAATGTTCATCTCATTACACAAGTTTTTTTCTTACAAAGCAACCTAGAATCTGAGGTTGTCATGTCATCTCTTAGTTCACCTGCGGTGGTATTGATGTATACATCAAAACTAATCAAGCCGGGAATTCATCTAATTAGGATTTACGACTGACAGCGTGATATACGCCAGGTTTCAACTCGCATTGCATAAAGCCAGCTAGTCCAGGCATCAAACACCATTTCAAATTTGGTCTTAAGGTTGATTCTGATCTATAGTCGCAAATATCACTACAAAACTGCGAACTCGATGATTCTGGGATATTTGACAATGAGTGTAATTTTAAGCTGGAAACAGGCTACCTTTGGGTAGTAGACGATAATTCGAACATCTTTGCTGGATCATTAGAAAATGATCCTATTCATCACGGACATAAAAAGAAAAGGCAGGAAAAGGTGTGAGATGTAACAAACAGCTGAAACCAACAGTTCGCTGACGAGCTTTTAAAATCACTCAATGGAGCGCACGCTAATTACTTTAAGCAAGATGATTTGGATGTAACCAATATAAATCCTCGTCATTAGTTATGGAAAGTATTTTAGTTTAGATTGTATCATGATTAATATGCGATTAACGTTTCGTGGACAATGAAACGTTTGAATAAAAACCAAAACTAGATGTGGTATCAACTCTTAATTTGTCCAGACTGTTCTTCAATGACTATTATGTACACACTGACCAGTCGCTGAACTTTCGGACAATTCAGATTTTCAAACAATGGGTTCTGTTTATCCACTTTGTCAATAGTGCAAAATGAATTCAGTTCGTCGATTAACATCAGTCGACAGAACATATTTTATAAGATCACAAAATTCAAATTTATCTGCTCATATTCAGATGTCCGATGTTTTTCTGTTAGATCTTCAAAGTAGATTTGAAGATTGTGATAACACTGACGATCGGCGGCTCAGAAATTTTTAACAAACACTTGACTGGCCAGCATAGAAGTCAATTGAGAAATATACTCACGTTATTCCATAGCGTTTATTAAAAAATAAGCAACTCAGAAATGTTGTTCTTCAAATATCTGATAGTAAGCCACCCAAAGACTGAACATTATTGATAACAGAAAATCCCCGAGATCAGCATACATCAAAACACTATCATATGACACTATTTTGTTCAAGGTAGACTCAGTTAAACAACTTATAACTTATAATGCAAACGCAAATCATATATACGGTCGCTCGTGTAAACTGTCATGTTCAACCGGTGATAAATCCGTGTACAATGTAAGTGACAAAATTGCTGCTCTTCCTTTCGTTTTATTTCGAAAAACGATTTCCTTCCTTTCAGAGATGAGATTGGAATTCTACTGGAAGGTACTTAATTTCGATAAAGAGTGTAACGTTTGTAATTTTTTTCGACTCTTGAGCATTCCTATCAGGCTCAAGCAGTCGATAAGTTCAAAACATTCTACCCAAAACAAGCTGTCATTTCAATACATCGTACTGCAGTAAATGTAACATTTCGATGGTCAAAACTGGTCACAAAAGTCATGTGGTACCTATTAGAAAGATCGACATTTTTCACTTTGCGACTTTCGCTTATTTTATTCAATACTGTTATTTTGAACTAACTGCATTATCTAATTGTTTGTTAACACGATTTAAGCACAATGACTGTGGTGATGTTTTTTTACTATAATACTGCAAACAGTTCTCCTTTCAACCATCTTATTGGGTTCATTTTGGGCTAAATATATTGTTGGTTTCGTTATTGTCGTCTTAGATAAACAGACACCCATAAAGCGCTCTTCTCTTGAAGATAGACGTTAAAGTAAATGCAATTATTGAAGTAAACTTCAGTGAATATCTAGTGTATATAAAATAGTGTAAAGTAACCATTACTAGCAGTCGCAATTTGCCAATTTTCCTCTCTATGCAGCTCACTAAACAGCTCGAATAAAACAAAATATATCAGCACTTAGTAACAAAAAATGGGAATTCGCATTACAAATGACGGAATGTTCGGCTTAGCTTTGGTGATAGTTTTGCTGCAAGTGCATGACTCTTCTCTTTACATGTGCAATTCGAAAGAGATACAAAAAGGTCCGTGGAAAATCTTTTGATAAAAGAGTGGAATTGCCTTTGAGAATAAGAGCCTCTCTCCCTCACTGTACATTTTAACTAATCACTAAATCTAAGCGGTTTTTCAGATATTTTAAAATGGATGTCTGCTTTCACGAGGACAAATTTAATAACCAGTTTAACGAAACCTTAAGAAACCGGTGTCACATAGTCGTAAAAATATGTCATTATGTTATACCTTGCAAATGAATAGTTCACTTTCACTGTTGAGTTTAAACAGAAGGCCCTCAAGTGTTTTTATGGACAAACACTGAAATTATCGGAAATTTCATTTGACATTCCTGGTGTAATTAAGAGCGACCACGATTTTTGGGATTAAAACGTATGGGAGATCGTTTTTGTTACTATCGAATGACTGTTAACTATTTCCTATAGTATGGTTTAACAAAATAATACACATTTTTGACGTTATGTACAGTTGACTGTCGTTCATATAAAATACACTGCTCCATTAAAGTTGACTGGTTGACAGTCATATTCACTGCAGTAGCCCAAACAATTTGATGAGGAAAAAGTTGAAATGTAGCCTAAAGTAAGACATTATGAGCCAATAATTATTATCAGATGATAAAACCATTTTGTACGTAGGGTTAGAAGAAGGGTGTTTCTCAGCACTAAAGTCGACGAAAGTTTCGTGATATTGTAATTGGATTGCGGTGAATAGTTATCACAGAGAGGAACCATTAGCAGATACCACCATGTAGCATATTTTCAACTCGTACTCTGGAAACATTGACAGTCCTCTCTCTTCATATCAAACATAGTAAAAACACTTTGGACTAAATGATACGGCCTTCCTCCATCAAATTTTTTGGTTTAGATTAGTTAGTATTTCTGGTAAATCACCTGAAGTAAAGTAATTTTTTGGCCAAATCATCGTAGGTGAATGCTCAACCATTTCCGCTCGTGATTAGTGATCGGATTGTTCGAACTTCTCGAGAGGAAACACTGTTACTGTTCATTTAATCCTATCGAGGTCAAGGGCGCAATGATCAACGCGATTGCATCATCAAAGCATGGCCAGTGTGCTATTCTCTATGGTGGCAAGGATATGCACTACTGACGAGCTCTAATTACAGCAAAACTCAAGTCTGGTGCTTCTTTTCGAAAAGAGTTGATTAGAAAGTCTCTGGGAATGCGAAAGCTGCGATTAACTGTGGGTGGTGTTCAACTTGAAATTAACCAAATCCACGACTAATCATCAGTGATTCTGCAATCGTTTTCGAATGAGGTGCAAGTTATATCAATTAAATCACCTGCTGTTTTCCAGCAG
This sequence comes from Paragonimus heterotremus, assembly GCA_013368495.1. NCBI lineage: Eukaryota > Metazoa > Platyhelminthes > Trematoda > Plagiorchiida > Troglotrematidae > Paragonimus > Paragonimus heterotremus. The sequence goes on from LUCH01000074.1 coordinate 169,142, forward strand.
ATGTACATAGGTTAATATGATTTGAACTGCACTCACAGATAGTCGTAATTTTTGTATTCGCATAGACTTTTAGATAAGACCGCATCAGAAGTGAAGCATTTGACTAGAACCCGACTATAGAGTATATGCATGACTTAGACGGCTTTTGAACTTCTACTCAAGTTTTCCGAATGAGCCTAGCAGATTACTGCGCTGCTGAATCCAAATGAGAAAGCCGAATGATCATAAGTGAACATAACCAAATGTTTGTGATTAGAGGTTAATTTCATTGGCTGGAAACGAATATGACCGGTCGATCATGGTGTTCACTTCATATCAACCGAATATCCAGTGAACTGCCAATGGATATATTTTGCCAAATAAAATATTCATTTTGACCGAATCTCTAACTCAGAAATGCTAAACAGAACATTAGTGGAAGTTTATGTTGACACTAATATTTTGCATACTAAAGGGATATGACAGATTTTGAGAGATGACTCTAGGCGATTACTGGTGAATACCTGATAGTTAAAATTAATCTCATGGTGTTACCTAAAAACCAGTCTGATATAATCATAGGTAACATCACACACTCGGTAAAAATTGCAGCCTGTCCTGTTACAAGTGAAAATTGTTGGAAATGTTTTCCATTCTAAACTTTTCTTAGTTCTGTACTACTGATGAACACACTTAGTGAGATGTGTTCATCGATTAAGCTGCACTTTAAAGAACCTGATTGTAACTTAGTTTTTTTGAGACACTTTCAACATCTCGAGGATTAACTTGAATAAAGTCGGCTGAGCATCATTTACATAACATTTAATAGCGCTGTTGACACAATACAAGTACACATTAGCCGGTTCAGCCCAGTTTGCGCAGCATGTTTCAAATAACCTGCAATACTTTTGAGGTTAATCATTTTTACACTCCAAATGTGCGAAGGCAAAACGTTTCTACAATCGTGTTGAAAAATAGAAAAAAAAACAGGAAGTCATTCGGAACAAGAATTGTTATCAAGTTAACAATATATCGTCATGTGTTCTACCAATTCAACATGTCAAGCCTATTATGATCTCACCAGTACAAATGAAAAACGTAGTGGACGAGTTCAATTATCTTGGCACTTTTTTTCTTTTAACGAATCCTGTGATTTCTCAGCAGGTATTCAGGAACACATAGCAACAGATTCGCAAATACAAATGTTTTATGAGAACTTATAACAAATTTTATTTTCATGCATGAACATTTAATGTTATGACCAGTTCTTGACAATTATTACACTCTTAGAACACTGAGTCCCCTTAATCCACTCAGTTAAAACAGAATGAATATATTCTGATTTACTTTCATCAGTCGCAAACGTAAAACACCAGCGAAATTTATGCAAACTGCGCATAGAAGCAAGAATTGAACGAACCAACCACATAGTTCTGACCTTTCACTTGCTAATAGTGCAACAACAGCATGCCGTTTGATGGCGTCAGCATTGACTGTGCATACCAAACGGGGCGATGTTGTTTGATTAGCATCGCCTCACCAACCGTTCACAACTTCGGGTGGCGATTATGTAAAAATATCTCGGAAGAATGTGTTGTTATTATGAGCCGTTCGTACGAAATTGTCTGGTTTGGCAACTGATGAGAGTAAATTTAAACGTTACTACCTCGCAATATTTGCGTTCAGTATGTTTTGACTAAATGACCACACTGTCAGTAATTCACAACTACACGGATGTGCGCTTATTACAATCATCCAACCTAATGTGTAATACAATTCCCAATGTACACACACTACAAATACTAAAGCTCGTTTGAATTACAACTCCGAAAAATAAACTAAACTGAAGTGTAGACCCTTGTTCAAACAGCAATCCGATGTGCATCATGTCCGTCTAGACTGAAACACATTAAAAACAAAGACTACACCAAGTGTATTAATTCTGTTCACATTTACTAGTTCTAAAAGAAATAAGGGCAACAAGAAACGTCATAGTAATTTGCGATGCAAGCTTTTGAAATTCTGTACAAAATGAAAACCGACAATAGTTACCCAAATCCTTTGTGACTGAAGACGTTCCTGTAAGTGTCTGAAGTTTTTCAGAAAGTACTCAAATATGCACCCCGAAATATTTGTTGACGTTTTAGAAGCCAGGTTCTACACAACTAATTTACACTCTGTTACCAGATAAATTTCGAACAAGAGTAAGCAAAATGATCATAGCAACGACATCAATCATTTTCATATAGTGTTGAACATTACTGAGGATGTGCGCAGGCTATTGAACAGACTAAAGGTTGTCCCACACCGTAACGTGATGAGTTCAGTGTACATTTGAAATTATAGGAAAAACTAACACTCTGCACTCTGCTAGTGTGATACATTTGCATTTACAATATATATTTGTACTGGTGATGCACATGGATCGACAGAATAAATCACCTTCAATACGTCTGTCAAACATCAAACTTTAATTGCGGAGACTTCCTAACTGCTATTGTTAACATTTAGAACAAGCCATTGGCCTCTGGTTACAATATACTTGAGAGATGAACATCATACAATTGGGCTAACTTGTAGTTTAGAATCATATTGCATTAAGAATTTGCACCGGCTTGACTCACTCCGTGAAAAGTTCGATTCACTTTCGAAGGAAACAAACCAGGACCACAAAAATTATAAAACAGAAAGTGTTGAAAATAACACCGGTTACTCGCAACTAGTTAGCTGAAAGAAGTCTGTTTACCAGCGTTTGAGTGAAAAGTCGCACTTCAGGATTTTACATCAGTACACCAGTCTATAAATCATCTGTGAATCCATATTACAGCCAGCTTTCAAAAATTTAACGGATTACCAGGCAGACAGCTTGTTTTCATTTGAATGGTTACGTTTGTATGTACGACGCACACATATTGTCGGTTCTACCGCATTTTGCGAACCCGCATAAAAAGTCAATCCTACTGATCTCTTTTCAAAGACACAAAGCAAAAGACTGTTATCAGAGCCATTAATTTGTATTAAAACATCATAGTTAAGGAATACGAAACGAAATATGTATTCACCTTACACATCAGCAGTACGTTTGTGATTAAATTAACAGTCCGTCAACCGTATTTACCCACCTTGGTGAACAATTGACCAGAATCCACATCACCAACGAGTAATGCATACGTCTGTAATAAAATAAGACTCCTGCTAACGATTAACCAATGCAGTTCCAGAACGCTTCACAATTTGTGAGGTGTTAACAATCGCAAGCAGAAAGTTTGATAGAATACTGGTTTTGCTGCCTGTTATTTATGTCTTACAATGGAAATTGCCACGTACTGGGCTTGCACAGTGTTACAATCCTGCTTATCCGTCTCAGACCTCTAGCTTTCATTCTAATCCGATCGTTTTTCCACCGAATTTACGTTTTCTTCGAAGAAAAATTAACTATAACATTGACGCGAATATTGAGAAATCGATAGGCAGATATAATCATAGACTTGTAAGCTTGTCTAAACCGCCCTTAGTCTGACTAGATAATACCGCGGCTTGGACTGACGGTTACAGTCATAATTGTGATGAAGAACAATTGAAGGAGAAGGATAAAAAAATAAAGATGAGTAACATAAGAGTGGATATAAATGATAGAAACTTATGCAGGCTATTAGCTTCTGCATGCTACCTTATCAGATAGCGCTTGTAACCATTAAATGAAGTGATGGCTGCTGGCCTCTGTACATAATGGCCGATACTCCAAATATGCATTGGCATACAGTGGACATGGTGCCACCGTTACACATTGTACATTCTTACAGTTCCACCAACAGTTCACGTGTTCCTTGATATTGGGAAATACGTGTTAATGGGTAACTGCTGTAGTCACACTACCATTCAACTGAAGGTAAAACAACCAAAAAATGACAACAATTGTCATACACAGCAAGCTCGTTGAAAATTATATGACAAACAGATCGTGCTGATAAAATAGAAGACAAAAATGCAAAACACGGATGTTATACACTTATCCGTTCAGACGCGAATGTTTTTTAACAGGAACTATAGAGTTGAGAAAAAAAAGGCGTTTCTTTTACTAAATGTGCTTTCTTTTCAATATTAAATGCTGATAATATTGTGCTACTCAATTATGTAGAACAGTCAGCAATTTTAGGTAAACCGCCCATAAAATCACACTGTGAAAGTCCTTCTCATAATTTAAGTTCCGTACGGACAATGTGTTGCGTAGTTCTTACAGATCTTTCCGATTATTTGGCTTAACCAGTGCGGTGGACTAAAACACAACCTTTTCTTACATTTTATCGGTAGCACTTCGAACACGTTATTCCCTAGAAAGAGATTCCAGTAAACTGTCCAAACCGTATTGAACAAGAGGGTAATAATCATGCAATTCTGGCAATCAGTACTCGCAGTAAAACTGACCTAACTACTTGCACTTGCGCCCGTCCTCATTGCGAATAGCACATAAGTGTTCCTATATATATATATATATATATATATATATATATATATATATATATATATATATATAAGAAAACCACAATTTTCCAGAACCAAATGAACAAAAGTACCCAGTAGACCGGAATACTTGTAAACCAGTTTCATCCTGTTTCGTTGTGTTAAAGTGGAAAACGTTTTGGTCAGTCCTCATTGCATTCATAAAAATAACTGTAAATATGAAAGCCTAAATAAAACAAAAGCCAAACAGAAATAGAGAATAAATAGCAGCCAATCTCAGTGAACCTAAAGGTGAAGGTATGCCTAAAAAGATGGAAGATAGATCGGAATAGTACCAAAGTAGCTCCCCGCTTCCGTAATAATTTCACTGATTTTAAGTATTCTTCTGAATGGTAGTGGCAATAATAAGAGATTTTCCAGCCATGGATCAGTTTGAGGTGAATCCAAAATCTGAAGGCTATTGCCCGCTAGATACTGAAGAATTCAGTTTCATGTTCCTCGTGAATGACCGCCGATTTAGCTCGGTATAAAGGTTTCGAAGTGTTATATTCAATTAAACCGACCTAAAGTAAGCTGTTTTTGTAACCCTTGAGAAGGAACTTTGACAAAACTAATGTTAATTCGTGGAAAGAAGGAAACCGATTGAAACATCGGATGTTGACTTGAGAAAGCAAGATAGCGTCAAACATGTTATAGCATAGATTTTCAACAGATCCAGATTTCTCCCCTATCAATGATAATTATATGGGCTGAGTCAACCAACCGTACCAACTAGCTGGAGTGTTCCACCAAATTAGTCTCCCTAGCGTCTAAGGTTCTTCAACAGAGAATGACATTATAGAGGATGGGTATGTTCTTGTGATCAATCATCAACGCTGGTTACTTAAAGTATGAAGATTGATTAGTACCTCACAGCCAACCCCCGCATTTTATATCATACAATCTGGCAAACCCTTGCTGTTGCACGCAAAGCTTTCCAAGCATAAAGCTCACTTAATCAGGCTAGGCTCGGCAAGAATTAATCCTCATTGCGGTTGTTTTGTATGATTCCCCGGGCCACTCTACACAACTTTCTCAGCACATAGTTCAACACATACTGTCAGAAAGCTCACAAATTATGTGTTATATATATACAAAGACATATATATACAATGGTAAATTACTCACAATCCAGATCTCGATGGGTGAAAATACAGCAGCAAACATTCGAGTTTGGTTATACACAACGTTGCTGGCACTAATTGATCTAGAATTTTAACGCCCTTCACAGCAACTGGCAAGTGCTGCGCATTACATGCCATCTCACAAAAGATTTCACCAATATAAGACAATCAAGACCAACAATTAGCGTTCAGTTACTTGCCACCATGGTTTATAACGTACGCGTTATCCACTTTGTGCATGTATCACCTAAAAATTCGTAATTACACACAAAATGGTTATCAGTCGACCTGCGGTGCTCTTGTGACATTTTTTGCAAAATGTTTAATAGATCCTCATCAAATTGTTGAACCTTCACTTGAACTCCTAAAATACTGATGGCCACACTTTGAGCTTTACAACAATCCTCAGCAAAGATGTGGACTTCGTTGATTATTGTCAACATCAGCAAGGAATAACAGCGGTTTCGTTTACGCTTATTTAAACGATGATGAGTAGATGATAGTTGCATTAACACATAACTAAAATACAGTCGCTTGGTACGGTAGTGGCTTAGTGAAATTCGTCAAAAGCATGACCAAACGTATTAAATATTTTGTCGGTCGGCTGACTAGCCAATGCAAAAAGATTTTGGCAAAATAAACAACAAATTAGACGAACGGTTTCAGCTATAAGAAGTGAACAACTCTGTCTAATTTCAATAACAAAAATCAGTTAGCGATTTACCTGAACCAGGAAGAACGGAAGCCAGCATAAACAAAAACATCCCATGATTACCCCCAGCGTCTTGACAACTTTTGAGTCTGCGCCTGCTTTTGATTTACGCCGGAACGACTCACCGGTTGACATTCTGAAAAATGAAGAGGAATTGCCACCGTCGGAGAATGTGACCGAGTTGACCTTGGTAGATTTCCAATTAGCTCGGATCATTGATTTCCTTCCGTTTGTTAGCCCAACTGTAGATTCAGCAGGTGAGCCTATATTATTATTATTTTTACAAAACATTTCAGGAATAGTCGGAAGTTCATGTGTAAGTTGGGGTCGATTTCCGTGCTCATAGTTCAAATGGTCAACCGGTTGTACATCTACATCTTTCTCCCTAGCTGGTAAGTCTGTTCCGGTACCTAAAGCAAGATCTTCTTCGAAATGACTGGGAGTCATTTGCAACTGCTCTGTTCTGGACATCTCACGTGCCAATTTGAATATCCGTCCATATAGCACAATCATCACAAACAAAGGTAGGTAGAAAGCACAAAATGTGGCGTAGATTTGATATCCCACATTTTTGCTATATTCACATTTGCATTCCACAAAATCTGGTTTCCATCCAAAGTTCGGTGGAATGCTAATCAAAGCAGATATGATCCAAGCGGCTGCAATCATTTGTGCCATCATGCATGGTGTGCGCCGATTGATATAGGTCAGTGGTTTTGTGATGACCAAATAACGGTCGATTGAAATGGCGCATAAATTTAGGATAGAAGCAGTACAGAGGAGCACATCGAATGAAATATACAAATCGCATAAACCCTCATACAATGGCCAATACCCGTTGATTACATCTAGAATATTGAAGGGTAACACTAAGATCCCCACTAAGAAATCACTGAAGGCCAGACTGACAATGAGAATATTACTCGGCGTTTGCAATTTTTTCACTAAAATGACCGCCAAAATAACCAGGAAGTTCCCTCCAGCTGTTGCAATTGCAATCAAAACCAGTACAACCCAAATGACTACGGTTACTGCTACTGTGTAACCCTCACCAACACAAAGAGTCACATTGTCGTGTTGATTGTATACAATATCATTGGAAAAGCTCATTTCGACTGGTTCAAAACGAGTAAAGTTGTGCGATAACTGGGATGAATGTTTATCCGACAGGATCAGTATCAGAGATTTGTCAATCATCAGTAAAAAGTTACACACGCTGCGTCCGTCAACTCCGTGAAATATGACAGTGTGCAAAAATTGTCACTTGCTTCTCCACGCGATTTAGTTTCGCATACTAAACAGCCAACATACGTTCAAGTTTTAAGTGGTTCAGCAATATGTTCTCAGCTACTCGACAATTTAATAATATACAGATAAGTCCCAGAAGGCTTCGTCTGATGTAATTGTAGTTGGCACTGAATGTTTAAACTACCTGCCATCTCTAAATTGTTTTATAATCCGCTAAGTTTGCATGCATCTGGCCACGAATAGACGGATGTTTAGAATTAGATAGTCATCCAGGGAGTCAGCGAAATTCCCAAGTTGAACTGTTCTGTCGGGCACTCATAATTGAGCTCTTTCAAGATTAGGCGACGTCCTTGCGTCTTCAGGTCAGCTCTGTAGAGTTGCAGCAGTACGTTTGTAAATGTGTGTGCTTTCTTGGGTATGTTTATGATCTCTTGTATCGTAGCGATCCATTGGTTCTTGACTTTTGTGACTGCATTGTATCACGGTCTGATTTTCTTTCGTTCCCTTTGGTGAGGCGTGATGTAGTCTGTGTGTGTATAGTTTTGTCAGTATGTCACACGCGCCTGTGTGCGTATGATCCCGTACCTCGTCTGTCCCACGAACACCAACCATTGGGCGAACTGAATGTTTCCTATTTGCTTTCGAGTGTAAAAGTATTTTCACGGCACGGAATAAGTGGCTCACGAAAGCAGCCTGGTGGCATTTGTGCGTGTGAACAGGCACGTGGTTCGCGCACTAATTTCAGCCGGTCAGATAACTTAATTGGATTACAAGCCTTCGAACGTTGTACATTTGTGTTTAGGTTTTTTTGTTATATTAAACACATAGCACGGTGTTAGCTTATTTTTTATAGTTGGGCAGATTGCTAACTGATGGTTATTTAACCATGGTTATCAAATCGGCAAATACCAGTCAGACACGCGGAAATTCGAAAGTGGTTACTCTTACTAGGAGGTTGCTAGTGAAACAAAAATAGCTCAGGTAGTGGTATACCAATCACCGTAACGCCACGTTGTGGTGAGTAGCTGTTGTGAACGGAATTCAAACATGATTTCGTCGTTCGTGGGTTTCATTCGTTGCAGTAATCATGAAGTTCAGTTAAGTTGGAAGATATGTCTAATACTTGCATTGTATCCAGTGAGGTCATTTACTTACCTACGGCTCTCCCGAACTCTTGGGAGTAAACGCTTCCCAGTTTGCAAGATGAATATACAATGGTCGGTGGATTTCAACTCAAAAGAACGAAGAAATCCGTAGATAAACTGTGTAAAGTTGTATGTGGTTGGAGAGACGGAAAAACTAGTAAAATACCGAATGACTCTGATCGTCGAGCAATCAATAACTTGACGTTAGTAAGATAAATCCAAGAAATGAAATCCAGACTGTATTTTGCATACTTACAACAGTAAGCTTTTGAGGTTCTCTTTCAACAAACAGGAATACGTATATAAAAATATTAACCCAAGATAGTGCTCGTCCCTCACGTAGTGTAAAAACGTTGCCACTCACTAACAAATCTTGCCCATCTCTTATTTTTGTAAAATCATATTGTGATCCTGTAGTTCCAGGTAATCACGTTTTTAGTTGTTCTGGTCTCCAGGTGGTTGAATTTGTTGAACTGTGTCGTAGATGTCGAGGTATTATACAAACATCACTAGATATCAGGGAATTACCGATGACTATTTCCGCAAAGTCGACGCCTTCTCTTCGTGCTTGCGTTATTGTCATTGTGGTATATATTGACTAAACATTCACCCATTGAATGGATGTCACTATCCCGCTTTCATTATGCTGTTAGTGTTTATAAGCCCTTGTGATTTTATGAAAACTGCATCCACTTCTCTTCAAGTGCAACTGCTTGGGTTATTTAATACCATGCACCAACTCACTGTGCACAGCTATCAGAGGAATTCCTATTCAACTACTGTCAATTATTTATCATATTATTCTTAGATGTGATAAAAAGTGTCAATTACCTGACTGCAGCTTGCTTTCATTTTTCTTGGATTGAGTGGTTCTACCTGCGCGAGTGTGCATTGTTTGACGTTGACTACTTCATCATTTAGAAATCGACCCACCATTCATGATTTGCAATGAGAGGTAGGTTATCTACTACGCATAGTTAATGGGCTTCTTGAACGTATGAAGCTAACGGGATCATTTACAATGATAACTATTCGTTGTCTATGGTTACTCAGTAACTTTCAATGATTTGCTGCACATTAAACGATTATGTGTACGATTAGCAGCAGGCAGACATTAGGACGCTTTGCAGTTGACGAGTAGCAGGATATTCAGATGCATCCGCCGTTTACCTTCAATCGCTGAGATCCAGAGCTACACCCTCCAGCGCACTTAGACGTCATCTTTGTCACTGTCATAAAATGGAAAGGCAAGCTATCTTAAGGTAAGAGTACCTGAAGTCTCCATTTAAAATAAGTTTTTCAAAACCCCGCCGTATTACTAGATTCATTACTCATCTGTCTTTTATTCGCAGAATGAAACGTTTCATGTCATAAGCTGGAGTGGAATAGGGGATGTGAAATACGGATGACACCACTGACGGAATGAGCCATGGAGTTCGTGAGTTGCACAAACGTAAGCCTGTAGATAAGCCTGTTGTACGAGTAGGTTATGTTCTTCAGTTATGTGATTAGCAGCAGTCACGGTAGAAGTGTAGTCCTATGTGTTTCAGTGACACATAAGGTCATTTAGTGACAATTAGTGTATTAAACTGGCAGTGCTATTCTAGCTTACAACAGTAGCGTTCCTCCCTGTCCATTTACACCCACAACAACACCAGTAAAGTTACTAATATGAGCATAAGTATTTGAGAATGAATTTCAGAAATAACAAAACCTAGTCACTCTTATTAAGGTTTTTCGAATGTGCAAACAGGCAATACAAAAAGGATGAATGTAGTTTACTGTGACAAAACAGTCTGCAAGCCCCAATCAAACAAGTCATTCCATTTTTGACCTTTGCAGTCTTTATGCCTCATACTAATCAGCGAGCATCGTCCACATCGATCACAGTTAGACCGCTTGCGAAGTACTGACTATTAAAACTGGCTAATTCACGGTATCAAAGAGTGCGCAGTCTACTGTTTGGAAGATAATATCTCCAGTGCAGGAGATGAAAAGCAAGAATGCGACTAATTAAATAACATATTAGAAAAGTTAAGAAAAATAGCCAATGGGGAGAGGTATCTGTAGGTACTGACCCTCATCACCAGTGGGTCTGGTAAGGTTCACTGTATAACTCTGTGGTGCTCTAGTGGTTTGTATAGCACCGGGGACAGATGTTTACCTATTCTTTATTCAATGCAATGCAGCAGCTGACTCAACGTAGTCAGACATCCCGGTAATTTAGTTTTGAAACGACCCAAGCATAACATTCAAAAAATGAAGGCAGTGAACCAATTGAGCCCTTCCCTGCACTGACTCAGTTATCATAAAATGGAACAAACCAACAATGCGACAGTAATACATGTGCAGATGGAGCGTTACAGGTTGGGCGTAGAAGTAGTCACGTAACCGAACCATAAATGTGATTTGCAACTTTATGGAAAACGATGGACGGTTAGGGCCAACGATGAAGTTTTCAGTATACTTTGATAAATACAGTCTTCACTGAGTGTCTGAGTTTTGGGCGATACCACATTAGTAATGTGATGATCAGTCAACGGTAACTGTTCGTTGATCAAAAAACGTAATTCAAGTTTGCTTTCGCGTCTTCCGTTATCCGGAACCCATGTCCATCTGATGAACCAATTCGGAATAGGGTAATTACAGAAGGATGAAGCTCATAATCTTACTCTGGCCAGTATTACCGTGCAGTAACCTCGTTGATCTTGTAAACATGTGTTTTACATGAGATACCGCAAAATCATCGCATATGAATTAACTGAAATAGTCATTTGTGTATACTACGAGAGGGTACACAGGTAAGTTCCTCTGTCCAAGGAACTATCACTTTACTAGATGATCCTTCTTTCATTGTGTGCATATAAGTATATCGGTGATATTGTTTCTAACCAACCAAGGGCAGTGTAAGCGGCTGGATAAACGCAAAGCTTCCCATTGCTACAGGCTATATTTCAAACTGGGTTGACACTTTCAATAGCTATCTGGAATAATTAAACGGAAATTCATCTCAACGGCCGCCTCTAACTCAATGACGACTGATGAGAAATATATGATCATATTTTCCTTGATGCTCTTGACAATGATTTAGCATACGCGTTTTCATAAGCATGACGACTCACATGCACACCGATCAATAGTAATCGTGAATACTAGTGAATAATCGAGAGAAAAGCAAACAAATCATCAGGAAACCCTGTGACTTGCGCAGCAGTTTCAAAGAAGAACAATAGATTATATTCCTGTTTATTTATGTTTATTGCAAACATCTTCTGTGGTGGAATAATGGAATCAAAACCCTAGTAAAAATAGAGTGCCAAATGTAGAATGATCGGGAAAAACTCATAGTAGTTAACAGAATCAAAGTTTTAATGAATCTAAATATATTCAGTCATTTTTCTGATTTGCATAACCATAATATTTCAAGTATTGTGCTCTAATGAATTACTCTTATAGAAACATTATACATTGGCAAAAAAGGTAGAGTTTAAGGAGAATCAAATCCTGTCGCTCCTTTGTGAGCTGGAAGCTATTTTTTCAATTTCAAACGAAGATAAATACAAGAAAAATACATTAAACCTGATTAAGTAGAAAAATGGTAGCACTCCTCAAACTTCTCTATAAAACCGATGGGACATAAAAAGCTAATGCAGCAGTCGAAACGAAGTGGAATGTTTTTCCAATAAGCAGGTTCAGAATGTCCTAGATTACGTCGTACTGGAGAGATAGCCTGTGTCTTAGAAAAGCAAGTCTTGTGTTACTTGTTATGGATAAGTGGTGTACCACAAAGGGAGGATTGAACACCAGTGAGGAATCAAGAACACAATAGTAATCCCGGAGTGCATCAAACAACAATTTGCACAAGCATATGGAGTCAAAACTAAGCACAGAGCGAGAGGATTTGCATCCCTGATTGCATATTACTTTTGATCGATACAGTACCCATAAAAGCAGACAGCTGACGTTCGCAAACTGTGGTTTACGTCATCCAGTCACGCAATGACCACTGGTTTAGCTCTTGATGTTCGAGAAATGAACCACTTGTTGCAGGTTCACGAAACTTTTTTCTGGATAGTTATTACCTCGTTATTGACAAAGCTCCTGAAATCTGATAATGTAATCTTGTTGATACATAAAGTTTCCGTTTCAATCGCTCGTAAGACTGCTGCGAAATATAGACGCACACAGGTCACACGATATAATTGATTAAATAAAATATACTTTTCTAGTTATCAAATCCCTCCATCGGTACCTTGTTCTGTGACCGATCAGAGCAAATAAAAAATATACACCCAGGGAGTATCCTTGATCCAGCATTAAAATTTTCATAAACCCCAAGTGTAAAACATCCCTAACTGTGAGTATAGCTCTCACCAGACCTACACAATTTTTTTCCCCATAAACGTTATTGTCTCCTAACCCGCTTTTGGAATTCAAGCGTACAGTACAGGCGACCTGTGTTCTCAGTGGAACACGAGTTCAATGCATACTTGCACAAAACCGGCTAAAGAACTTGCTATCAATTTACGTTCTAGTTACTTGACACGTTGTTTGTAGGTTAATTCCGAGGTTCCTGGTTTGATTTCCATTTTTTTCAAACTGGTTTTTCGGTTCAACGTTGATATCATTCTTTTGTCTTTCGTTCACGGGAGCTGCTGTATTCGACTCTTTGTGCTGAGAACAGTACCGCTACTCAGTCGTCCACGATTATTGCCCATCTTTTGTATTACGTCATGTTGTACGATAAGGTTTGGGATATTATTTTGCTTGAATGTGCCCGAATGTTAATAGTTTAATATCCGGTTAGTATCCACACCGACAAAATTGTCAACACTATCTGAAGTGGGTTGACAAAAACGATCAAATACACTTAGTTTCTGGTTTCCGTGAAATAAGCGGCTTTATATCCTCTCATTCTGTTAAGATTATAATGGCTTAGTTAAAAAAGCTGACCGTTCCTAGTTAGTTCAGACGGAAGAAATTCTTGAAGTAACTAATACATAGTCCTGCTGAATGACAACCAGATTTGGTGAGCTGACATCAGGTTGACAGAAAAGAAGCATACACTGATGTGACACACAGTGGTGACAACCAAGAAGATTATTCCTGCATGAATCAGTCATGAAAGGAAATTGGTTTGCATGCGAATAACAAACGCTCCTAATGTGATCAACCAAACAGATTGTTAGCACATTTATGCAAGTAGTTGGGCAGCGTTCAATAGAGCAGAATAGGTGAGCGTAGAACAACAATGAATCGCGTGTTTAACGTCAGATTTCCCAAAATTTTATAAACAATAAACATGCGGAGAAAATACACTGGACATTTGCGCATGTTTAATCGCTAGTGATGGACGTCTCACATGAACCATTAATGCATAGGTGACGATGCTGGATCTATGGAGTGATTGAAAGTTCCCTTCTTATAAATTATGAAGACACCGAGCACCGCATACATATAGTATATATGAATCGAAGCTGCTAGTGGCGCACCATTCAACAAGAAGAGCATGTCTTTACGAGAACTCTAGAAACATTGATCTAACAGTGGCTTTTATTTATTCAAACTGATGAATGAGTGAATCAGTTGGTCCGAATATTGAAAAAAATTGCGGGCAAAATTCAGGTTTTTCATTGTCATACCGGACGTTAAATATAAAATGCAGTGTGCACATGTGACAAACATATTCAAGTATGCATAAATCCTGTTATTCTGCCGTTCACTGTTGGACTACCATTTGTCATCAAGTAAGTGATGTGAAGAGGGCGTATCTCCGTCCCCTGCCTTAAGGAAAGTTTACTTAACATCCACACTCTTAAGGCAAGCTGTTCTTGGTATTACGTTTAGTTAGTAGGCGCCTATAGTATACGTGACAATTACTGCATAGCTTTTACGTAGCTATTCACCATTTTATTCAAATTAGCTTAACTTAATCACGTTCAGTATGTTGAACGGCAGAGGCCAAAGCTGAGATGTGGAATGTGGGCTGATGTATCACGAACATGTCAGTAGAAGAGTTAACATTTTAACAGTCCCAAACGCTTTCAGAAAGTATGGTGATGATGTCAGTTCATGAGTTCGTCAACTAGATTGGATGACGACGTAAATGGAACAGTTACTATCAATTTAGCCTTCCAAAACGAACAAGCATCTCAAGGTTATAGTGTTGTATTTGATCAATACAATACTATGTAGGGGATTGTGTCGCCATACAGAGAAATACAAATTTCTTTGCAAATTTGCACCAGAAGCTTTGTTCAGTTTACATAAAACTATTTGACATTTGGTATGCGGAAGGCTTCCAAGAAAAATGAATAAGCGAAGAATGTACGTTATTTAATATATTTGTTTGATTATTTGAATACACTTTTTTGACCAGTTTATGGTTGCGTATTGGTGCTGTTGTGCGACAGAATGTGTAGGTCGGACGACTAGGCGTTTATTCAGAAGAATCAAAGAAGACCGTCCTGCCTGACTTGGAATCAGTCTGAAAAAAACCATCAGCAACACAACAGTTGCACACCCTTTCGATATTATCATCTAGTTGACCCGAAGCAAACTTATGCATAGTTTACAAAGCTGTGTCCCCCTACCTTACACTGGTCAGACAACAAACGCTAGCGATTGCGGATTCCATTGTTATTTGATTATGCAGTGTGGTTATTTGTTCTCGAAAGAGGTTCGTAAAAATCCTGCAGATGCCGTGGGCAAGAATCACACCAGTGGCTTCAGTCTTCACTTGTGAGCGGAATTCCAAATCATTTGCTACGATCACCAGTGACCTGTAATTTGAGTGGCTTAACCCATTCGTTTTGGGATTTCGCAACTTGTTTTGCCAACCAAGGAAAGCTGTCCTACTATCGAGTTAATTCAGTTGAACCTATATAACTGTACTAGTCTAATGAAGAATTTTCAAAAAGAAATATTGAACGACATAGTGTTATCGTTGAATGTAATTCATGGTGAATGTATTTCCATATAAACTGGATATTACCCACAATTGATCGCAGCTGTCGCATTCCCATAGACTTTCCAATCGGTCCCTTTCGAAAAGAAGCACCAGACTCGAGTTTCGCTCTCATTAGAGCTCGTCAGTAGTGCATATCATCGCCACGGCAGCCAGAACTTGAACCACGGACACGCTGTATTTCCAACAATATTCAAAGTAAACTGAAATCATATGATTAAATTCGTCCCCGGGACTTCCCGAACAGACTAATGGTAAGAAGTGACGTTCGGGTTTCGTTAGATATTTACCTATTACTGTTCTCTGTCTCACGTTTGTTGGTGTTGGACGCATTCAATGAGATAATGCAGTGTAATCCGCAGCGAAAAGGACATATATTTAAAATGATAACCCAAGTGATAGACTTTTCCGCAGAATCATCTCAAAAATATGAATACTTAGTCTCTAAGAAAATATAACAAAAATCAAGGCAGTTTGACAGTTTGTTGAAGTTGGTACGCGCTACATTCTGTGACCCATATATTGATATTCGTGTCAAGCCTGTCAGCTTAGGTAGGTAATATGCAGGTTGCCATCAGGTATACTGGAAGCTAGGGTCCACATTAAACTATCTGAATGGCATCATCAAGAATGGATTTTGCAATACTCCTCAATTTCGTACTTAGATTGAATTTGTCTGGGACAGAGATGTGTAAAAATCGACGATCTACAGCCAATTATACCAAATTATTTTCTTATGAGGAACATTTTGTCGCCACCTAATGGTCTTGTGAACCAGAATTGTTTCATACGCTGGCCTCCCAAAAATGTGTGATCTGGCTTGTAAAGAAAATAACTGCTAATCTCTATATGTTATGCATTTCTGGCGGCCGCCCTAAGCTATTTCAATACGGTTGTACAATTAAGTGTCTGAAATTTACATCAAGCTATTCATACGGCATCAACTATTCTGAAGGAATCACGAATATCGTGGACGTCAGGATGGGGATTCTGAAATTGGGACTGTTCGCCAAACATTTTAATTAGGTCTTACAAGTTAAAACGTTTCACTCACACGAGCTAAATGGAGTGTACATCATGCTAGAGTACATATCACAATTGTAACTGAGCTCAAATAGATCAAATGGGATAACCGTTGAGGACATGTTTGTGGAAAAAACCTTTGGTATTAAGAGGATTAGTCGACGAAAAAAACAACTAGCAGTATTACACAGGCTCTGGGTGCAGTATAAACTTGGAGGGGGATAAAGTTATTCGAAGTTCGCAGTCAGACTGCACGAATGAAGCCAAGATGCCGAGCATTTCGCTTTAAACAAATATGTTAGAGAGATAAAACCTGTCGATCTGATCACCACCCGTTTCATTTGAGAACGCTGTTGTAAAATGAAGTCTGTGGGGAAGCATTCGGCGGCAAATATTTTCGTAAAACAGCATGTCCCTAACTTGTTTCTTGTATAGAGTTCAAGCGCACAATCTGGCAACAACTTAACGGTCTTTATAACGGGCTATTTAGTTTCTGCATCAGACGTTCTTAATGAGTTGATGTATGTCGCTCGAGTTTATCATTCACAATCTATCTTTAATGTTTCTTCACACAAGCTTGTCCACAGTTACACCCGGATTTTTCTTATGAATAACTTATTCCGTTCATTTAAAGCAGCACGTTCTCGACAGTAACCGCCGACTAATTTGTGGGATTATTTGGTCAAAAACTGCAGCAGAAAACCGCTATCCTGAAAAGTTTGTAGATATCCGTAGTAAAATAAAAGAACCAAAACGGCAAGCTGCAGTGCGCAGAAAAATAACATATTTCTGCAACTCCAATTCAAACATGACCACTTGACTAACAACATTAATCACAAATTAATGTCGGCTTTGTAACGCACCTACCCAGCTGCCCAGTTGCGCATCCTGCTAAACATCAAGGGTTTTGCTCTTCATAGCGGTGATACACACTCAACCGATCAGTCTCACTCCCACGTAATACACTAATTCAGTTGCAGTTGGAATGACGTAAACATAAGCAGGACAGATCGGCGTTTGCATCAGCGTATGGTGGAGCACATTCCTAAACGGTTATCAACCGCAATCTGAAAAAACGGTCTGCTGATTGTAACAAGCTCGAAGGCCCCGGCTTCATCGATCGCCAAACACATCTTAGCAACTGGTCACCTAGTTGACCATGTCAAATCGTTCAAGATATTGTTACATAATCGCAACCCGAAACTGCTGGCGATTAGCGAGGCAATGCTAATCAAACAACATCTGCCCGTTTTGTGTGCGCAGAAGGCACTGACGCAATCAATCCCCTTGCTGTGGAAGAGATTGCACTATTAACTCATGAAAAGTCAGAAATGTGTGTATAAAACTTGCTGGTTTTACGTTGGCGACTAATGAGAGTAAATCAAAATGTTAGTATCTTTAGGAAATGATTTGCGACATATGTCTGTCTGTTTTGACTAATTGTGATTCTACAAGAAACTGAGCCTAAGTCCCCCACTTTATCGAGACAAAGCATAAGAACTAACTGCAACAGGCCGTCAGAGGTCCAAATCCGGAACGACAGACACAAGTACACGCAGCCAGTAGATAAACACGATCTGACAAAAGGCAGTCGTGGTAGCCTTTCATATGGTTTCTGGCCGGTAGATCGCTTGGTGACAGTGTTACGATTACCAGTAGTCAAATTGTGTTTGCAACAGTGGATTAAGAGGATAAGTAGCACAAATTTATGGGAGTGTGGACCCGTAAATGGAAATCAGTAAACAAAAGAAGGGAATCGGAAATTGGCATTTTAAATGCGGCCTGTATGTGTGACAACGTTACTCATGGTCACAAAAAGGACGCATGGGAGAAATCAGCGGTGCACGACACACGTACGAACAGTCGAGAAAAGCAACCAGGTACGAAGCGTGCCTGAGAACAACGGCAAATTATCGAATAACACAAACACACACATTACAGCCTCAAAGAATTTCTCTTTACGAGAAGGATAGCAGACTAATTACCATGTCGCATAATACGGTAAAACTCCGTAGTTCGGTATTATGTGCAAATTACAACATTTGCCGATCACCTACATTTTTGACAGCTTTGTCGCCAATGTCCATTAGATGTATCGTTATTTCTTCTCACATTTGGTTCGTTACGGTAGTTCCAAAGGGTGTATTGTTGTGAAATTTCACCCTCGTGCTGTATGCGACCTAACAATTCTAGCTCATGCAGGTTAATTACTTAGTTCAGGCCGTATGGTCTGAAGGATTGGGTGAGGTTGGTTGCTACTGGTATTATTCACCGACTGTATCGTAAAATTTTACTTATTGAGTCGACTAATCGCCCTGCGAACGCTTACGAACAACTGTATACACCACGTTCCCATCCATTACTGCTAGCTGTACATGATTTACTTTGGGATACAGAATATACCGCAAGTTTAAAGAGATTGGATCAGCATGCGAAGGCTGACAGGAACTTCAACCGACATTAACTTAGGAACGTTCGCTCGAGAGAATGAAAAGTGTACAAGAGAAGCAATATAACTAAAGCATTAAGTCCCATTGATCCAGTTCACCAACAGTGAAAGAAGACATCGTAAGTTGTCAACAATTCTTTTATTCTCTTCAGTTGCGGAAGCAAAACATTTGAACATGTGGGACACTCGGATATCGGCAAAAATAGAGACGGACAGTGAATGAGCTCTACATTGAGAGAGTGCCACTTGTTCCAGGGGAAATAAACTACTTGTATCAACACTTTATGTGCACGCGACAAAACGACGTGTATACATCAACACTGCCTTGAAGAACTGCAGTAATTTCAGATTCCAGTTGCGCAATAACGCGTTGAACGAGTTGTTGGGATTGACTACTTCATCTGTTTTCATGATGAGTTGCGGTGAGTGATATGGGATTTCCGTTCATTTCTCTCGGTTGCCACTGTCTGGTAATTACCGCGCACAACAACACCTACGCGTACGTTCGGCCATTCCGTATGCTGGGTTTTGATCTGTTATGTCTACGTAACGGTTACTGTAACTGCAAGTGAGAGATTGCACATTGTGACCAGGCAGAATTATGAACAAGCTTAGCAAAACACCCAGTTGCAAATAGCTACAACAATTCAACCACGGGTTATGTACGGATCATGACAAATCGTAATTTCCAAATTACGTCATTTGTGATATGGATGACTTTGAACAGTAGTTTCAAAAGGAACTGTTTCCTAGGCGTCGTACAAACGGTAGTCTTCATCGGTCTTTCCTGGCCGTGAATGTCGACAAATTCTTCGTAATATCTCTTAACAAGCAACAGGTTTTTGGCGGTAGTGCGTGTGAAGGCACAGAAATGACGACAATAGTGTGTATTTACGTAGCAGTCACTCGCGTTACTTTACACTTGTGAATATCACCGCTGTGATTGTTTACATTTTTGCCTGGATTATGTGTGGTAAATCTCATCGAATCTTTCAACAAGAACAACTTCCATAGGTCTTCCAAGCAAAGTCAGGACACCAGAAAGCTTACCTTCATAGATCACACTGCGGGTCGTGATTTTGTTTCAGGTTTCATTCGAGATATTTGAAGATTGTCAATGCAAATTTAACCTTCAAAATTCCCCACTGAGCGAGACAACTAGGTCAAGTTGCAAGTAGACGACGATAACATATCATGCGCTTCGTCACAACAGATATCGTTTCATTCAAGAGCTATTGGAAATCGTAAGCGTGCAGACGAAGCGGGCAAGGGTTCACCTTAATCCGGGGTACCTGGTTGTAGTTAGTGAATACATCGTCCTTCCTTCTTATCTATTTACTACTCGGACACTTCCCTCACACATCTACGAGTCATCTTCTAGGCATACATGTTTTTGTTAATATCTTCCTGAGGATCGTCTGTAAATTTGTTGACTATTTCAGGATGCCCTTTCTGAGGTATGACACGAATTGTGTCAAACTGTTTAAAAGGTAAAAGATACTGCCCTATTAAATCCAGCTAATGACCCCACTACTATTGTTGTGACCTCAAACGACGCTTGGCCTTAGAATTCGTTCATTGAGCAAACTCCTCCATAGTTCATGTCAAAATGCAAACCACAAACGCGTACACTCATATGCACGTCAGATATGCACTCACATACATCGGGTAGCAGTACGTTGTCATTCCTCTTGGTGAAACTTCTGCCATAGTGCGTATACACCATTCCGATAGTCTATTCTTGTCCATCGTCTTCCTGACGTTCGGCGCTTGCTCTTTTGTTCCTGAATGCTGCCTGTGGTTAATGTACTACTCGTGACTAGTATACTGCTCACAACGAAACTGCCTGTCATACAACACTATGGTATTTCTTCGAGTGTAAGTCACAAAAATCGCCAATACTGTTTAATAGCATTTGTATTGCTGATGAGTGGTTCTCATCAATATGGAATGGAGACCACTCATAACTAATCATTGTTTTATCAGTGCGTTAGATTATTCAGCAGGAGGTTTGAGAAATATTCACTACCAAATGTAACCGAGTCTTCAGATACCATAGTTCAGCCGTGTCTGGTGTAGGATCAATGGCACAGTGATCAACACGACCACCTTAAGGGAACTGGTTTTGTTTCTAACTGTTGGTCACCCGAGAACTTTGCATCACCCACGAGCTACTACAAAATCGAAAACTCATTGTAGTGCTTCTCTTCAAACAGGTTGGTTAAGAATTCTCTATGAATGCAAAGAGTTTAGTAACGTTTTAGCCATAATAAATTCTCGGTCTGTCTGTAGTTTACTAGTGTTGCCTTAAAGTATTGACACAACTTGTGTCAGTGTCTGCTTCTAATGATTGACAAAAATACTTTACGGCCAATGTAGTTGTAAGAATAGGTCAGCTTTTGAGCAGTACGTCTTCTGTCTAAACTTAGAAGTTCACGTCCACTACGATGAACAAAGTAAAAATTGATAGGCGGTGAGTGTGTGCAAAAACCCTGAGTTTCTATAGGTATTATTATAAAGTACTTTCTAACATACTGTTCAGCGATGCATTAATAAAATGCACACAGTGAAAACTGTAGGCTTAAACTGATAAAATTTAGAGTAAGAAACATCCCACCATAACTCTGCCCCTAATCTTTGATAAAGTAAAATAACCAACACAGTCAAACTGTGCGTGTGCTCGAAGTAGACAATTATGTTAACTTTCCTTCTTAAAGCAAACGATTACTGGTCATAGGTTGAAAGCCGACTGGGACCATTTTGAAACGCGCACATAACGTGCCATACTATTAGGTTGCATCTTGTTCTGTTCAATAGTCAACTTACTTTTTTTATGTCGGCCATCAATTTGTTCTCACGTGTCAATGGAAAAACCATAAAACAATGAAATTCTGCACGTCGAGCGTAGTTGGTAAAAATATACTAGCCTATCAGTTAGCGAACCACCAAACCTTCCGTCTGCCATCGCATGGCATTCGTCTATCCAATCAAACAACCCAGCCCCTTTCCTCAGAGTATCACAAGTCCAGGAGTTTTAGTGTACTGTTCAGAACTATAAACAGACTTTAAGTAGCTGGTAACAGAAAATCAATCCACATAAACGTCTGTGATGTGGCTATCTAAGAGATTCGTTCACTCTGATATATGATAAATTCTTTACCGCTTCCTTTAGTTTTCGTACAAACTATGCGTTAGTAACAGATCAGACAGTATGAGAACAGAGCAGATTTTGTAGGTTTGTATTGTGATCTAAATTTATCGAAGTTTTAGGTTAGTGAAAGTACAGTAATAGTGCGATGTATCATATACAAGTTCCCCTTGCTTACCAAACTCATCACGCCGACTATTATATATCTCTCTCTTTCACACAAAGCTCTATTTGCCACTATTGGATATTGATTGTACAACCCATTCCTCACCATCACTTTTCCCAAAATCACATGCATTTAGTTTTGCAAGTGAAACGCACGATGGAACGTATTGTCTATGCGGTGAATGCTATGTGGTCGAATAGCGCTTGCCACTTCTTAATCTCAACGGTTTTCATGTTGTTTGGCAGCATTTAACCGCCTGCGTACCATAGACGAAGGAATCAGCGAACGTACGCTTGAAAACACAGATTGATGCATAGGTAGCCTCATGGTCTACTGTAGTGTACACATAAATATACATGGGAGTAGAAACACAATCCCAATGTCACTGAAGATCATTCATACCACAGAGTTATGTCCCGTTCAGATCGCATGATAACCGATCAACTCAGTGGTCGAGGTGGTCCTGTCGCTGGGTCTGAATTCTTTGTGAAAGATAACATTTTGCACGACTGTTGGTCAACGCCAGCTGTCACTGAGGGGTTTGTATAATCTTAATGCTTGTCACAATAATCACCACTTACAAACACCATCGATCACTTACGGAAGCTACACCGTTCAATCCATTCACAAGTCAACCGTTCATCATGCAACCTGGAAGAAACATAATTCAGTCGTTTAAAAGGGGACCTGTCGTAAACAACATTGTGGTTGAGTCTACTGACGCACATAAACCGTGTTCTAGTTTCTGCCAGTGGTGGATAGTTATCCATGTATGTTTATGCTTACGTATAATGGTGATTATGTGTATGTTTTTCTTTGTGTTCGTGCGTGCGTGATGAGACAGAAGACTCTTGTGTCTTGCAATTGACTAAGTACATTACAAAACCATCTGCTTCGTAAGTTATAGTGGCAGAACTTTCAAGTAGCTAGGAATGTCCGAACTGATACCCTTGGAGAATATTGCCGACAAGGACTAGTTTTCAACTATCAGCTGCAATGGGGAATTTATACACAGTTGTAAAGAAAAGGAGAAATCGAGGTCTGTGATCATCCGTCAAGCAGCCTAGGAATGACGTGATAGAAAACAAAGCACATGCTGTTAACTGGTTGCGTATTTGCATATGTACGTTAGCCACCCAGTAAAGATTGCTCGATTGTCCACCGGAGAGGTATGTGTGCTCTGTGGTGAATTGCTTTTCATAAGAACCAACTATATTTTCCTAGTCACGCCAAAAGGGAAGTCGAAACATGACCACCGCAAATAGCTTGGCAAAAGTAAACGATAAAATTAGTGTGGATTCGCTTGGATGAGAGCGGAGTTTACGTTCTAAGGTAAGTGAAAATCCGGTTCTGGAGAGTGCTGGTCAGCAAGGGAGCACAAGTTTTAAACAGTTTTCTGTTTCATTAATTGAGTGCTGATGGATTTTTTCATATCCAAGCTGCACTCCCCAAACTAGTGCTGATTGACACCACTGCCATTCGATGTTTGACAACAATTAGCAAGTAATGTATCCCAAACTCGGCTAAACAAACAGGAAGAAAAATGACCATTCGAGTCTCAGGTCAGTATGGCCGAATGACAACGTCACGTGCCTTATGTATTCGAATACATGGCGGTTCTGGGTTAAAACAAGACACAACACTTCAAAGCAAACACAGTCAAGGTCGACGCATGTTTTATCAGTTAAACCGTTTCTTTATAGGATAGCTGTTCTGGTCTCCAACATCACGCATTCGCCGTCTTTGTATGAACCGCAGTGACAAAAATACGTTCTTACTTAGGTGGGCTACGCAACCTACGGGACTTGACACTGAATGAAGCCCGGCTACAAGGTACCAAGCATACTGATCACCCTCCTTGGGCGAATCTAGTTATGCCGACACCGATACTGACTGTAGATGGAAGGCTGTAAACACGGCTCACCAAAATAACCAAAAATGTGTTCTGAAATTTACCCTGAAATTATGTGTAAGTTGACGGGATCTTGCGTGGGACTGGATTTGTGTGAATCGGCCAGCTAAATTTCAGAGGTGCATGAGATTCATTATGTTTTGATATCTGTTCCACTTACGTCTTTTTTCTTCCAACACACTAATGCTTGAGACTACTGACAGATAAATCGGAAAAGCAAATTTGCCAGGAATATTTGAAAACTACTGAGATATAAAAATGTTAGGAAAAATCATGCAGATAGCCATATGTTTTACTATGTCCACTGTATGAAGGGTTGATTCTGGACGAGTTATGCACAGTTTACACCGTTTTATATTGGTGGTTTTCAGTTTTTTCCAAACCTGTCGTTTCGCTAACTCACCTTTCAGGTGGCAGTGTATTCTGGCCACAATATATGGTAGATTTTCAAATGATTCCAAACGTTCATTCTTGAGTGATGCACAATTTATGTAAGGTGGAATATTGCATGTAAAAAACCCACCTGTGATACATTACTGTTCCAATTAAGCGCAACGAAATTTTGTCTACGTTGTTGGAGTACATCCAGAATGAACGGTAACGTTTTACCTAGTCACAAGATGTGAATGCTTCTAACTTGATCAAGTGACTGAAGTCGATATCTCAAGCGATAGTCAATTCGACTGCTTGTCACTCCAGATTTAGAGCTTCGGAATGACGCAGATGCTTATCCACTCCCGTCTGAGGTCATGTTTAATTGGAACCTACTTGCCTTAGTTTCCGTCAGGCATCGAGTGACATAAACGCATCTTACTCTCGTTTGCTAACTGCAGTTCTGTTTTGCAGGTCAGTAAATTGTTGTATACAACACCTACGTCTGTTCGAAACAAAGTCTGTTTTCAAGCAGCTTGTATGAGAATTGGCAGCTAAAAGCAGAACGAATGTTTTCACAAGTTTGCTTGTAATCTAGAGTAAAGATAAGCGAGTCAATCACCATTAGTTTCGTGCAGTATAAAGCGACTGGTGTTGCATTTTCAAAGTCGAGATTTCTTTGTACATCAAGATGATAGTGGAATTACACGGAATACCATGGGTGAAGCGAATGCTTTTTGATTGTTTGAGGACGACAAAAGAGGCACGAAGAGCAGTGGTCAAGTTTCGGTGGAAGGATCTACATTGTTTACTTCATTTGTTTAGTTGAGTAAAAAGAAAGAAAGGTTAACACCACTTGTGAAAGCCGAGATCCACTAGTTTGTGTGTGAATAAAAAATTTTCTGACGTAAATTACTCATGGCATTGAGGAAAAATGGATGTTCACTAGTCAATGATCCAGGTGATGAAGCGGTCTTTTAGTCAAACGGACCGAATATAAATCCACGTCACTGGGTCGTTAAGAGAGCAAAGTGATCCAGACAACGTAAACATAGGTTCAATCCCAGGGTTCTGGTTTCGGATGGAACCTCTTGGGTTACCTGAGTGCAGATGAAACGGCAAACTATAATGGGCATTTCAGTAAGTTTAGCTCCTTTAAGGTGTCTAATGTACACAAATGATACAGAATTCTTATCTGGCTTTTTAAATGTCGGCCGTTTCATTTATGAGGATTTAAGGATGCTATTCTGAAATAAATGTTTTTGGACAACTTGCCCCGATTAACTGGCTTAAAACTTGCATGTAGATGGTATGGTACTACCGCTTATTGTACTGGTTTTTACACATGCTTTGGCCTTACTACTCTCACTTAGTATGCCTGATTAATGAAGGATGAGCATGGCAACCATTCATACTGGACGTGCAAATCGACTGATATAATCTCCAAAACGTTATTCCCAGGGACTGTTTGAAAAGTGGGGTACTGTGCAACCTGACATTACTTGCCTAATGCCAATGGTAACTTCAGTCAAAATGACTGACAGGCAGTGTAGAACAGAGTGCATCTGTACCAGTTTCTTCTCTACAATCGTTGCAGAGACTACCTTTTATTGGGTTGCTGTTCAACTGGTTCATGAGGTTAACTGTTTTGTATTCACTCGCGGCTTTACGGAAGGAGGAACACGCTAACCAAGGGAGTTCACTGATAAGAACTTATTGGTAAGTGCAACACGGCCAACTGAGGAGGGATTGGGACGGCCTATTTCACTTTTTTGAATGTTCTCAGTTTTCGCACTGAAATAAGTAACACTAGTAAGATAAAAACCTAATGGAACAAAACCCAATTCGGTTAGTTTCATTTCTGGTTATGGGACATATGAGAAGAGGACCACCAAAACATGTTTCTAAGGTAGAAACAGACAACAATATATTCCCTAACCGTCTTTCAACCTAACGTTATTGGGTGCCTATTCATCCGCTGACAAGTTCAAACGAAAACGGGCGTCGTACCAAATTCCGTCATGTGGATGGTATCACAGATAGTTGGACTGATAACCCCCGTTGGTAACTTGAACGGCCATCTGTAACGTTATGCATCTGACGACCGTCACTTATGCACATTGTTCACATGATCAGCTGCCACAGATTGTTGAGGTTAACGATTTCGTTCATTCAACACTGCATGAAACGATCAACAAATTATGGTTCTGTCTGGGTCATTCTGATAACGGTAAATAGTCAACCTTCTGCATATCTCTCAAATTCCTTGAAAATGAGCAAACGTGGTTCTAATTAGAGTCATACCACAAAGTTTGCAATCCTGCGCTTTGCACAGAATATTGGCGATGATCAGAAGCATTTATCTAAGCTGCTGTATTGATAATCCCTATTGTGTTGAGACGGAGTGCAGCAAATATAATGTTTGGGGTTCCGGGATACGCATAGTGGTTTTCATCTGACGGAGCTCAAAAGAGCACAACTGAGTAAATTGACGAATTGAGTTAATCTTGAAACTACCGGTTTGTTGAATTGTTTTGCATTTGCGGCCTTATATAAGTCATCCATCAAGGTTACTTGAGCTTTGTAGCGTAAAATACTGTTGTAAGGATCAAAAACCAAGGTATAACTGTGCCTGATCTTTGTAGTGAAAGACCGTCATCGCATTAAAACTCCGGTGGGAGTAGAAAAAAATGGTAATAACAAACAATAAATGTTATGTACAATATCGGTGTTATCCACATACTACTTTGTTTGGCTTAGCACTATTTATTTGCGATTATGGTAAACATTATGCAACAACATTAAATTTACCCGATAATGTAATCAATAGAGGTAAACTGTCTCAAAATCCTACTGCTAAGAGTGTGTTTAACGTTAGTGCCGTCTCATCTATAAGCTAAGATATAGCTCTAAACGACGTGAGAAACGGGTGGTTTGTCTAAAACGTCTGATACGGGTCAACAATGAACAGGTACTACGATTGGCCTTAGTGACAAGGTTAACGACATATTCGTTAATGCTTGGCTAACTAACGAGTTTTCATATGAAACGCTTTTAGGATCAAAGAACTGATGAGACAATCTTTCTGACCTCAACTGCCACTGCGTAGTGGTTTATGTGTGTAACATTCTTAAACACATGACCACGTAGGTGGAGCAGATGTGTAGTTTCGTTGTTTAAAGAAGCAGTGGAGTCGGCATAACAAAATTTATATCACGCCAATCTTCTTACAACATTTCCTCACTATTCCTATTCGCTTTGAACTTCCAAAATATTTCGTTTCACACGGGTTTTCCAGGAAAAATAATTGGTGTCCTGAAATAGGATTAATTCAGAAACTTCCCAAGAACGAAGGAAAACAGAGTTGAAATGAATGAATTTCCAAGCCGACTGTTGTAACAGGATTCATTAGGTGACGTCATATTCGCAGTAATAATAATCAGCTGTCGAACAATCACAAAAAAGCGCAAAAGTAAAGAAAAATATTTGACTCCTGAGAAGACACACGTGAAAGTGCCTCATAGAAAGCATTCCGATGTATAATTGGGAAATAATTTTTAAACCGCTAATAAGTTTTCTCAAGAACACGCTAATCGGATGGATGCGAGAAAACGGAATAAACCTTATTTGATCATGTTGTTATGAACCAACACAGTGGGAGTTATCACGACAACAGCTGCTTGCCAATCAATGATCGGACAATCTCAGTAATCCTGGCAAGAAAATGTGGATGAGGGTATGCGTGTGATGATTTGATGGTATCTGATGTGAGGTCATTTGTTTGCAACCTAAACTCGCAAGTCTCTCAGCATTTGTTGGAGGCTTTTGCTGTTGGCAGTAAGAAATAGCCACCGTCGATTCGTGTAGACCTCGCAGTTGAACTTCTCAAATGTCTGTGTTTGCGACAAATTTTCAGTAGCAACACTGATTTGAATTTGTTTCCGGTGTTATCACGGTGCTCTACTGATGGTTACACCGTCGACGTGTTAAGCTGACAAGCGAATATCTCCCAGGGTTGTCGCAGATATTTACCTGGGATTATATGATCTCGTTGGTGCCTGTGCATTGTACAATAGTCTGCAGACAACCCGACTTGATAAATTCTACCGAATTCTGCCTAACTGTGAAATTTATTGCATTTCGGTAGTAAGGGTGGAAGTTTTCCGTGCATCCATGCAGAGCAAGAAAAATACTCAGGTTAATAAAAGTGGCGACAGTCTACCGGGACTGGAAGTGGCGTCCAACCACCCCATAGAAATAGAGGTGTGTCGACATTGTTTGCAGGGGTTCGAACTAAGTAACCCAAGGGATTTCATTACGAACACACAGAAGCGCCACATATTGTCTGTGATCAAGCTTGACTGATTAAATTTGACCAATCAGGAAGATTTCTGCCAAAATGCGAAACCTGTTAACGAGCGACACCGCAACAATCTTGACCGTCCAACCGAGGACACAATCTCAATCACCTTGCTGGACTTCTGCAATCCACAATCTGCAAACTAGTCTCCGTTGTCAACTATACACTGCGGTTCTCAGCCGCCTTCTTCAGCCTTTGTAAGTTTCTTAAAATCTTCGAGAAATTGCCAGCGACGCTTGATTAAGCAGTACAAAAACAATGTTTAACTGTTTTGACAACCATTTGTAGCCACATTAGCTCCGCAATCCTGAAATTTCTGGGTGGCATATGCTAAAGGCTTTGCGTGGCCTCTGCCACGAGAATCCAGGAATTTGTTCGATACTAATTCAGCAATAGTTATAATCCCAACAAATTAGCATATAAAAATAATTGAAAATGGGTAGTCGGTAATCTGATAATGTTTTATGTCCGACTCTTTTAGAAACAATGGCTATCCACAGAATATGCCTTGAATAGACAAAGCTGAAGCAAAAATACTGCAAGTGTAATGTATGTAGATAACTGACGTACTTTCAGAGTTCTGCCGAAATACACCGGCTGATGAGTCACGTTTTGTAACTCGGTCGTGGTATACGCAGTAGGTGAAAATAACAGGAAGGCAGCAGTTGTCCTTTAGGAAGAAACTCGATCAGAAGTAGAAAATTCTCCGACAAATCATGAGGAAAACACAGAAGAAAAAGCGATGTTACGGCTGTTTGATACTGAATTGAACAGCGAGCTTTCAACTAAGTGAACTACTAGCTCACTGATGTAGGAACTCACTAAATAGTTTCACTATTAGTAAGTTTTGTCCTGTTCCATGTAACCAATAGATTGGAGACACTGCAAAGTCACTGAAACTTTGCGTTCTAACTTATTTTACTGAAACAAAATGCAACAGTGAGTAAAATATTTGTGCACACAGTTAAAAACCGTCTGTCTCACTCAGTCTTTTTGAATAGCAGTTAACTATAATTAGAAACGGTTACAAAGAAATATCATTGTTGAAGTAAACGTTCACGCGATCAGTACATAGATATGCAGGTTTTCTTCTCCGCCATAAAGTTCGCATTAGCGTTCGTGCCAAATCCTGGTTGATTAGTCAAATACCTTTTAGCAGATACCGATTATTAATAACGAAACTACTTCATTAGCTATTACGGTGATTTGTTTTCTGTTCTTTTCGTGATTTTCGGAGAATTTTCTGTTTGTGGCCGAGTTTCTTCCCAGAGGACTTGAGCTGTTTGTTCTTCTTTTTGGTTTCTCGATAGATACAAAACCGTTGGTGTTTATTATGTCTTCAACCGCACGCAAACCTATACCATCATCCATGTAGGGTATTTTGTGTTCATTTTCCGGTCAAACTCAAGTCAATCCTCCACATTATATCAGTCGGTTGTCGATTTTGCTAGTTAGGATTCCTTTCTTTAATTCCGTTTTACGTTTCGCGACACGCTTTGCTTAAACCTCATAGGTTGGATTAGCTTTGGACGGAACTGTCGTCCCTGGAAATTTTCCGACGGGCATGGTTATATTTTTTAAATTTGTAAATTTTCTGTCACTTTTTGTTGTGTATTGGCTCTATGATTTAGCATGCGGTTCCTCGTTCCTCTTTATTTGGTTGTCGACGAAGTGGCAATCAACTTTACTAAGTTACCAGCATAGTATAAAAATATGGAAATTCTTCATCCTGACTCGCAAACCGCATTATGTCGAGTGCATTTCGAAATTTTCAGCGGGAAACACGCTTAAACTAGCTGTAGAGGAGAGCGGTGATTGGAATATACTTCCCAGTGTCGGGTTGCCAATGTTATTGTTTACTACGAAACTCCGTCTTTCTGAAAAATCGGACCTAATTTGGTATTTGTTGCGCAGTTGACAGTTCACACGTCACAAACACCGTAAATTCTGATTGATTATCTGTCAGTAGCCCGCGCTGTATGCCAAAACGTAATTGGCTCCCAGTTTTTCCTTGGTGTTAATTGGTCGGTAAGTGCCACTGGTGGTCCCGATCGATTCGTATGTTTTCCACTAGAATTCAGATCTGTCTGTGTTTTATTTGTGTCAAACGCCTGCAGCTGATGGTATGCTCAATAAGCTCATCAGTGTTTGCCATTTTTAATTAATTCGTCTCACGCTTTTATTTAGACTCACTGTTTAGAAAACAGAACCAACCAACCTTAGTGTACATATCAGTAGCAGTTGTTATCGTAAGACCTTGCATTAACGTATCTGTATTGCATCGTCCTTGTAAATGAACCATATATTTAAGCTGTACACAAAATGTATTCAATTCAAACACGTGTTCTGGCGCCATCAATTAAATAATTTGAATCGGAGACATTTTCTGTATAGGATGCTTTCTGAGTTATTTCGGGACTTTCGTAATGCATTATATATTTGAATGTGCCAAAAAGTATGCGGACATTTCCAGTCGATCTGCTCAGTTACAGCATATGATGTCAACACACATTAGACACTTGCTGACCAAATGCGTGTGTACCATTGACCTGTAATAGCCAAGGATACACTTATCGGGGAAACGCACCTTTGTAGACAGATCGCGCTGTTCCCTCTAGTCAGGGCTCTGGTATTCACTGTGCGAAAGAAACCAAAGTGAAAATTTACGGAAATTCAATAAGTCACGTTATTATTAAGAAATAAACCACATTGTGTGTCGCTCAACTGCTCGGACTTGTGTCACACAAATAAGGTGTTTGGTTATCGACATGTGCCTATTAGTTTCGACAGAGGCACGTTTAAGGGAATTCTAGTCGATGAAGGCTGAAGAGTTGAAGAACATAAACGCAACTGTTCAAAAGCAGACGTACTACACAAAAGCTGAAAAATATGCGAGCTTACTTGGTCCAGATCCTAAAACAGGTGAGTATACCGTAACGATTGTTTGGAGTGGTCGATCCTGCCTATTTTTACGTCTCGTCCCGTTTGTTTCCAGGATGCCGCGATTAACACTCATACCGTTTAACGCGTTTAAGACATATTTCACACGCGTTTGCTTTCTTTTTCCTTAATGAGATTGAACCATTGCAACACTGACGTTAAGTAAAGCGAAGCGAAACAATTCCCACGTGTATACTTATGAAAATAGATTGAAGTCATAGGAAATGTAGTCAATCAGAGGAGTGGTTGAAGTTTATTGTAAAAGAACTGTGCTTAATTCAACTTGAATGAACGTTGATCAGATATAAACACCCGAAATGATTAACCTGGCAAAATATAATGGCAAATCATTCAACCATAACTCATCATACTAGCAACCTGGTGACAACAGATAATGCAAATGCTATTGATTTGTGATAAGTTAGCTAACAGTTTGTCAGTAAACTGCGTTTGCTTTAAGTCACCCTTCATTCGTTGTTGTGACATTTACGGTAAGCTAATCCAATGTGCAATACTGCCTACTGTAACATCAATGGTTTTCTTACTTAGGGTGTTTCTGTTGTTTTGTTTTGTCTACAGTCCTGCGAAAATGAAAAAGTAACATTTGGTCTTTCTGTAACTTGCACAAAGATAATCTCACATATGGCTAAAAATATATGAGAATATAAAATTGCGTGACGTTCCTCGATTTTACAGTGAGGATGTCCACAATGTTGTCATATATTATACTTTTAAACGTGTGCTCTCTTTTATCTAGGAAACAGTATTTTGACAACTCTCTCTTTTTGAACCAGAGTTAACCATTCAGAAAAAGTCATTTTGGTTTTTAGTTCCAGCGCTAATTGTTTGTCTTTTCAGAGAAAACTGATTCCGGCTTTTCCCACTATTCAGTCTTAATACGTTTTCTCAAAACATGGCCATTACCATTGTGCTGTAATTGTTCCATTGGTCATTAACTGAAGGTAAACAATTTCGCACTTGTTGAATAAGTTTCCATTATGCTAGTCATTTTTAAATGGACAGTCAGACATTGTCAATTTTTAACCTACTGGGGGACTGTTTCGGGAAACATTCCATGCCTTACTGTGAAAAACATGTTTGGTAGTGGAATTGTTGTGTGCGGAATGCCCCACGTTAAAGACGGGCTGCTAATGACTTCCAAATATAGAAAATAAAAAGTACTAACAATTTCATTATTTAGAAACGAAACAGAAGTAACTGCTAGTAAATCAGTGGGCACCAACCTATTAGGTCTGTTGAAATATTCTTTCATGCGTGTAAAATATAAGAGAGAAAATGTAACTATACTGTTAAAACGGCAAACTCAGGTCAGTAGTCTTGCGTAGTTTGCTAGAAGCCGGAGAACTCCCTTGTCTCACTGTTTTATCTTAGAGAAGAAAAAAGCATAATTTTTAATGAGCGAATTGATAAACAAGGAGTGGACCTATATATCAGTTTACTAAAATTCACACCAAACACGGAGGATTTAATCGTTCAAAAAGCGGTTAAATAATAATACAGCATAGTATCAACCAAAAACAGAAAGTTCCTTTGAAAGAGAATCAACAGTAATTGTGCAGACTATCTATGGGGCGAGTGCCTGAGAAGCTGTATAAATTCAGCAGAAGCGTCGAAGACACAAAGGCACTAATTAGTAATTCTACGGATTGTCTACCAACGTTAGTTTCTGAGAATATTTGAAATAATGTAGCGCAAATTAAACCTTGTGGTTGTGTACTATTTCACGGGAAACACGGAGAATGTGTACAACAAAAATTACCTAAGTGGGGAAACTTGTGCGCCTATATTAAAATATTGACCGCCCTTCAAAACGATTTTTGGTACAGGAACCGGAAAGAACTTAAACTAGCTAAACGGTTCACTTTTACACGAGTTCCAACAATATATATCGAGCATGACAGTTTTTTAGTTTCTGTTCATTGAAATGGATTATTGTGAATTCTCAAAGAAAGTGTAGTGTTGGATCAACACACAAACAGAAATTTATTCAACTGTACTTGTGTTCTTTGTGATGTTCCAAAAGTCGAATACAGTAGGCCTGGTTGACTTACGCTGTTAGTATGTCCATGGAGCTATACAAAACCGAAGACAATATTCCCCATATACGTAATAAATTATAACAAATTCAGACTGAATAAGCCAAAATCCATGGCGACTGATGCTGACGAAAAAAACCCTGAATAAAGTGAACCACCTAGGACGTGTTTTTGTGAAAGAGCAAAAAAGAAATCCCATGTTTTTGAAAAGTAACAGTATTCAATTATTTAGCTTTAACAATCACGTTTACAAGTTTTCTTTCTCCGATTAACCACAACAGTGTGTGAGCATGCACGGCTGGTTTGAAAACAAACAAATAAAGCAACCTCGCGTCAATCGTTGTTTACGACTCTCTAAATCATCAGCGAAATGAAGAATTTGAATAGTGAATGTATATTACAATATCGAATAGTGAGTAAATCCCGTGAATACCAAAGTACTCATGGTAGGGTGGTTTGGTCGAGTTTTCCAAGTGACTATCATGTTGTGAGTGATCTCACTATTTAATTGGTCCAAAACAATTGAATACTATTGCAGGAGGCTCAAATGTTTTTCATCTTATTTTTCTATTAAGTGGGGGCGTTTGAACACTGAATTTTCACCAAGTAATAGTGGTAATCTTATACGATGATAACGTTTCAAATTATGGAATACGCAGACTTTGCTTAAGTTTATAGATATCGGTGTATCATCGAATGAGCTCAAACACTTCTCATCATCTTGACGGTGTCGTATCAATGTTACTGCCATCAGTCACTTATTCATTCGAACGCTCCTGTTGGTTTCATTTCTATAATTTTGTCATTTCTTTCCCAAGTTGTTGCGTTCTCTTTTGTCGACGGATTGGGATCGATTGGCCTTTTTGTGTTTAAACTGCAAACTTGCAGTTGTCTACTACAGCTCCAGAAGGGGTTGAGGAAGTGTTTGCAAACAGTTTACTCCAGTGACCACCAATGAAGTAGTATGTTGCTGTTTGACTGAAGTTGAATTTTATCAGTTCGAAGCATATCAGAGAATCGAACCCCGTGGTCTGGTAGGAATGTGGTTGGCCTACACACTTGTTCACACTGCTCGTTTTGGGAGACGGACCATGTTCTACACTAGCTCACATTCTACAGTTCTGTGTTGCTGCTTATTGTGTATGAGCTAAATTTTGCTGCCTTTTGATCCCTTGAATATTGTCCCTTCGGTTTCACTGTTTCTTACCGCACTACGACAAACAGCAAACGCACGTTCAACACTGCAACTGATTCCTGTTGTCCTATACCTATGTTCGCCGCAATGCTTTGGAACCGTCCTGATATTCAGCATTCATTAGCTGACCTCCGATAGCACACTACGTTCTTTGAAGCATGTATATGTTACCCGCCAAACAAAACAAGTATCTGCCAGAAATGAAATGTATGCATGCTTTGTTAATATATACCTAATGTGTCTATTTCTGGTTACGTATGATGTTTGAATCATCTAAGCTCAGGAAACAAAATATCTTGCGTTCGTTTAGACTGTACTATGGCCAAGTGCTAGTCAACTTTTAAACTTCTCACTGTCAGCTGATCTCCATGTCAGATAAATGAATACTGATGCAGAACTTACACAACGGGCGACTTAACGGCGTTACGAACGTTCACACAATACAAAGCGGTAGCGATTCAGATCATGCTTGCCAAGACAGAAGTTATATTTTCGCCTTTCTCAATTAACAAACTTTTTCCTTCGAACTACAAAGGCCTGCTGCAAGAAAATCTACTATCGATAGCATCTGCCACGAATCCCTGTCCATGTCAAGAACATAATGTTTTCATGACCATCAAAGTCCCATTGTGAAGCTTAGGTAACTTTGAAACGAAAACAGGCCCATTATTAAAGTGAATTCACGCTAAATGCGTGCGCATTTTTCTTAAAAATATATATGGTATTTTTTGAATGTTGTTTAATCTAGCTGTGCAGTAAGTAACCCGACAGATAATTTTGAAAATCGATCAATCTAAGTTTGGGTAATGAGCATTAATGATTATCCAAGTGAAGGAAGCCACGGAATATACATAAGGATACAGACGACGGACGGTGCGTGCGTAATCCCCACTGGATCGAGGTCATGCAAGTTGAATTGTTGTTGATGTTGACCAAGACTGTCAAACATGTGTGCAAGAAGTATGAGGTTTTGAGCTCAGGAAACTAACCAATTTCTGTTCAAGAGATTCCACAGCACCAGTTTCTTTCAGCATAATACTGAATACCTACACCCAGCGGAGCAAAAATTTATGTTGCAAAGTAAGGTGTGCAACCGATGAATATATCAGCCAGGGGAATGCCCGAAGCATATAATATACCTGTGTTCCACCTGTCTTACATGTACACAAATATGCCTATGTGTTTCAGCAGTTAACAAAAATTATGGTTGCGATTTTGGGTGCTGAGTGTATTTGTCAACTGCAGTGACTCGTAGGAACTTTAGCTTTCCGGTAGAAACAAACGTGTTTATTACACCATATATGTACAAAACCATAATACACCTGCAGGATGTATATACAACAAACTGTTCCGATGTATGTTCTGTACTGAGCGGGTAGGATTGGTTTTAAAAAAGTACAGACAATTTGACGTTAACACAGTGTTCCATCTACAACAAACATGTTCCCAACAAGAAGTCTTCTCAGTGGAAAGACCACGACATTTGTCCGGTTGTACTACAACTAAAGAAAACTCTCATACGCTCAGCAGTTAACAGGCAATCATGTCCCACACGCCAATTTATCAGCGAAATACCCCGTCAATCTATTCTGTGGGTGAAGTTGATCTAAACGCTTTGTACGCCATTACCGCAATCAATGGCTGTGTCGTTCTGATGATTCGTTAGTTTCGAATGTCCGTTATGTACGTTTGGTTCCACCCGTTTATCTCTGTTCTGTTTGTCATTAATCAAACGTCTTAAAACATATGAGCTCATCGAAAGTAAATTTTCAAGTATAGATATTTTCTAAGGTAGGCCGAGTAAAAGGAAACGAGAGTAGTTACTGGAAGCTTCCCAGAAAAATTTTATTAAATGTATAACGCAGAAGTCGCGTGAGCATAAAAGCCAACTGACTTAACGTAACGAAAGAAAAGTAAAGTTCGACTTATCTTTAAAGTCTCTACAAGAAAACAACGAGGTAAGTTGAAGGCAATGAAGCATCTGTTGCGCAAGAGTTGGAGGAACTCGCAGAAAGTTTCAGCTGGCTTGTTTGCCCAATTCCGAACCTTTTTGCTTGGATATAATTCACATCCCAGTTATTTACCCTGGCAAATGTAATGGAACTTTCAACCGTTTGGCGCTATCTTGGATTTAAAAATCATGGTTACGAAGTAACAAGAATATACTGCATAGTTTCATAAAATCATGTTCGTTCAAATAAATTTTCTCTAACTTTAGTCTAGCTACCGAAGGGATCAGCTTCTTTATCCCGAGGATCGTTTCCACTAAGAAAACTTCTATCCTACACAGCTGTGGTCACTGGGCAACTACACGCCATCACTCAATAACAGAGATAACCCTGATCCTTGCACTGTGTACAGTGAAATACTTCGGTACTAACGTTTTACAGCTAAGTAGCTTTCCGCCAAAACAGCTAACTACTAGATGGACAAAGATGCGTTACGCTATGAGGTGAAAGTTTTCCATTACACAACATCTAGTCCGTAGGCTGGGTTAGCAGAATTTGCTCCCCGAATTTTGTCACGTATGCTTAAATGTGTAAGCTAAATAAACGTTGCTTTTGCGAACATACGGAAATCTCCAATGCAAAGTTTCCCTTGCAGACTAAATGAGGTTATGAAAGGATGCAAATACAAGGTGGTTTCATTTTACATTTTATCACTAATTATATATAAGTGACTGATATTGAAACAAAAACGATTGTTTCTTAAGTAATCCCACAAATTACAATGGATGTTCATCAACGTTTAAACTTGAATTGATAGCGTGGAACGTTTGTAATGCCTACATACAACCGACGGTCGACTGTTAATCAGCAACGTACCAAAACATTTGAATTTGTGAATATTTATCACGGCAGTACATAATGAGTCATTGATACTACTAATGCCAGCGATCTGTTGATGTCTTGTGATGGAAGACGCGATGTTTCATCTTGGCCACTGCAATTTGCAACCACTATGGTGTGTAATACCTAGTCATATAGCAAAGGATTTTTGCTTTGCCAACCCTTTGGCCTTGAAGAGAAAACACAGTAAAACTAGCTGGCAACAGAGCAAACGAAACTATGGTTGCTTGTCTCAATGGTTACTGGACGTAGAGGATAAGGAATGACTATTCATTCGCTTTGCTACAGATCTAGAAGGAGCAATGGAAGACTTCACCACAGAAAACTGTAAACTGAAGCTGGCGTGTTTGAGCACAGTTCTCATGTGTTTAATCAGTGTCCACGTATGGCGCAGAAGCCAATACAGAAAGAAACAAACTGAAGCCTGAATGCCTCAGCATAAAGTCCATTGGTTAGACTGATGTCAGGATAATGTGGTAAGCTACTTTGAAAACCACAACCTTATAAATGCAACCCAAATACTCCAGGAATGTTCCACTCCAGTGCTGACCGATAAACAAAAGAGACAAGTAATTAGCTTGGAAATAAAACCAACATATGAAACCGAGTTCGATTGATTGGGGTGCCTGTCGCCTTCATCGGGTTTAGGTTAATTACAAGATAAATTGCCGTCTCTTCTGTAGGTGATTGAATAACCTGAGCAACATTCACAGGAGAATGTGGTTATACTTTTTCACCGGGTATCCGTTAGTACCTAACGTGAAATCAGAGGCTTTTTAGCCAACATGATTACCTCACAGAATTGCGGTTGGAGTTCAGAACACCGTCCACTTAAGGACTGTAACTTTTCCTCAGTAACAACAGAGACAAAGCGCGAACAAATTCGTTTTTTTCAAGTAAGGGACTACGAACGTTGCTATCAATTTTGCGTTATTTTGGACTTATGTTAGGAAATTCCACTATTAATCATCAGCGTTTCAGCCATTCACTGGCGAATTCATCAGTAACGTGAAAATTAAATACAAAAAGCAGTGCATTTATTTAAGTCAATCTTTCAGTAGAACTAATTAATTATTTAATTCGTTACAAATAACACTTTAAAACTTACGGCTTGCCGGAAAACAGGCACCATCCTACTGTTGGTGTCCGCAGGCATGGTGACAAGGTTCTTGCTCAGTGTTAGCAGAAGTATCCCCTTTTTAAAACATGCTAAAATCGAGCGTTTACTGTGTTACCAAGCGTACTTGCAGTACAAATATCTAGATGTGGTAAAATATCTTAACTTGCAAGTCAGGTTTAATAGAACAAAATGCGTCCATAACAAGTTTCATATAGTGTGCCGGCAATAAGAGGTCTCAAAA
This sequence comes from Paragonimus heterotremus, assembly GCA_013368495.1. Classification (NCBI taxonomy): domain Eukaryota; kingdom Metazoa; phylum Platyhelminthes; class Trematoda; order Plagiorchiida; family Troglotrematidae; genus Paragonimus; species Paragonimus heterotremus. Next base: position 208,649 of record LUCH01000074.1, read on the forward strand.
GTTTACGGTCTAGTTTCGTTTTGATTCCACCGTAAACCCAGCGTCAAGTCCGTTCAACCTCAAGCTAGAAAACATGACAAATCAATCATTGATTAATCTTAGCCTTTGTTCAATGCGGAACCATTTTCAAGGGGGGAGTTGAAAATAGACGGTTAATGAGTTGAAGCCTTGGTTCAGCGGCAACTAGTAAGAGAGATTACCAAAGCGTTCAGTAAAATGTATCTCATTTAGTCTTGAGCTAATCTTCACAACAAACACGAACGATGTGTATGCAACTGGTAGCTGTACTTTATGGGTCGGAGTACATCATACACACTAGCCTTTAAACCCACTGGCTCATCCTTTTGAATCCAAATATGAACCGTTAATCGGGGAAGTAAAACCCATATATATTTTAATAATGAAGCAGGATCAAAAACACTACTTTGTAGTGCTGAGTAAAGCTAAGCACGTAAACAGTAATGAATACTCGTAATTTCAGTTGGTATTTTCGAAGAATAAGTCAATACTCTCAGCCAAATCAAAGTTCACGAAAGCAGATGACTATAGAGATGAAAGAATAACTTCAGATGGAATACTGTTGAGACTGTGAGGAAAGATGAAGCTTTCAGGTATACGCATTGTTGAGCAAATCAGAGTGACGCGACAGTCATTTCATGTCTTGTCTGTTCTTTCAAAGTTCACAGTGGAAACTGGTCGTTATGAACGAAACTTGTGATGTACAAATTGTAGTATTACGCCTTGGATCACTGGTTGAATATGAAAGTTAATAAAATGAGATAAAAGCTGACTCGGTTCGTCGTAAGAAAACATCTTTTGCTTTCCAGATATCATTTTTCAAAGAGGATTTTCTTAACTGAACGTGCCGCCATGAGTAACTGGCGGATTTTCATGTAGTCACACGCTGAACATTTCAACTGACAATGGCATTCAGATCTGCAAATCTCAGACATCAAATTTCAGTAGAACGCAATAATTTTTCGAGAGAGTAATGTCGACCTAGTCTGAATGCTTACAGACTTATAAGTAACCAAACTAGGGTGAACGAACTTTATCACACGAACAATGCGTGCAACATTTACAGGCGCTATTTAGACTATACATATCATGTGACAACGTACTTTGATGATATGAACTAATTATTGGCTAAATTCAGTCGTAACCACTAGAAAATCAGACTTTTCGTTCAAAAAAAAGAAAAACAGATAACGTTTCCAGAGTACAACGATGTTCCGTCGAATGGCTAGAATATTTCAACTGGTACTTCATAAAACATAAGCTATATGGGTACGCTCAAAACCATATTCTTTCAAGATACAAACAGTACTTGGTTGAGTGCCTGACCACAAAAATCAACCGTAACTGGACGTCTTATATCTAGCAAAAGAACTTTCGTGTTTTTCAAATATTTGCAATCGGTATAAGTGTTTTCAACTTCTCCTAGGTAAATACGTTTTTGAAAATAGGGTTCAGAGTAACAAGCCTTCAGATGAACTTTATTTCCTGTCCATTTCGCAAGGGCGATGTAGTCTTCAAAAAAGACATCCAAAGAATTACCAGTGTCTTTCTTATAATGCGAACCTTTTTATCACTCAGTACCTGCCGAGAAATGGTGTCGCACCACTAAGGTAGAATGTACACTTTTACTTGGGCATATTTTTCCACACACCTGTTTTTCCGGTGGTTAGCCGGGAACTTTGATTTACACAAGCTGAAAAATCCTCACAGTTGATCTCAGCTGTCGCACTCTTTTAGTCAGTTTCTATTGAGAAGAAGCATTCCACTTGATCTTCGCTTCTGTTAATGTTTTCCAGTAGTGCATAGTTCTGTTGTGTTCATAACTGTTTTCGTCAAACGTGTTACGTGGCTTCTAAAGGCCCCTTAAATGGCTTCGTATACGTTTGGGAAGACTCGGTTCTAGCTTCTTGGCTACTTCAAACTGGTCGACAATCCAGATCAACATAAACCTGCGTTGTCAATCGGAGGTGTTTTAGGTTTACTCTAGCGCTACAAGACGTTCCCAACTCATAATTCCTGTTCAGAATGCTAGTCAAATTAAAATTTCATGAGGGCCTTTCAACTTCTGCAATTTGTAAAGCATTCCACAATTTTACGTCATGCAACTCAATGATAAATGCGACTCTTGCCTGACACTTCGAGAAATGCAAACTGCCTTGACAAAGTAAATGTCAAGACAAAACTCCGGCCCACTCAGTATGGATTAAAGAATTCAGACAGAACAACTTTTGGTTGATCTGGCGAAATCTTACCTGGTTTGACGATTTCCGTTGCGACACGTTATGCGTTGATGTACGTTGGACGATTGCGTTGTACCCAACCTATCATAGTCTATCTCGTTCAGTTAACGTGATTACGTACAAAAACCTACAATAGTTTTCAGAGTGACTGTAACAACCACTTGACTCTTGATTATATATAGTGGCTGACAGCTGCTAACACTCGCTGAGCGCTGTTTATATGCAATGGACGGGGAGGAAACGGCCTTTACACTAACATACAAATCATACTGTCAACGGACTTCCCGAGAAACTGACCGTATACCTATGGTTGACTGAGGAGGTTCAATTCTAACGCGACCTTTGTCAGCTAGGAAAGACTAGCTTGCACTTGTTCCTGTCTTTTCTTTGATATATTACAACCAGATCACTGCCGATTATATTTTGTAAGTTAAGACAATCGTTTGACCTGATGATTTTACCTTTCCCAATTGAAACATCTTATTCAGCAAGCAGTCCAGTTTGCATACAACTAAATTTCACGATTGATTTAATGAACGAATAATTAATTATCTTGTATTTTACCTACCGCCTAAAACATCCACGACCTAACAACAATCGGACCTCGCGTCATTGGATCCGAATGTAGATACGCGGATAATAAGAATGAGGGTTGATTGATACAACAGTGTGATGACTGATATCATCATCAGACATGTATCATTCAAATCCTTCTAAGGGATGGTATGATGTGATCTTCAGTTAGGTCTGAAAGTAAGCAGAAATTCTATTCGAAGCAATATTTTATGCCTGAAGTGATTAAGAAAGGTGTGATAAGTAGGTATCTGTGCATGAAGTTTCAGTAATGGAAGAATAACATGTCACTACTGAGTAGAAGGAGATCAGTAACACCTTTAGCGGAAATCGTGAACTGTCCCAAAAACCATTACACTATAAACGCTGGTAGTTTTTGAACAGTTTGCCATTGAATGGTGCACAATGAGTTCTTTAGTCAACTGAACAACGCTGAAACGAGAGACCATCGGAATAATGAAGTTTATTGGGGCTTAGAAAATATTAACGTTAGTCGATTCGAACTTGCCTGTTTACCTGTCGCTTGTGGTCGCAAGTTTTGCTTGCCCTCACTTGACACTAATGAAGAAATTAAATAGCTCTTGTAAGCTTTACGAACCACTAATTTTGATCAGATCTACCCAACTGAACACTATTTGGCTTAGGCACATATTCTGGCTTTTATTTAGAAAAATATACTCACGTTATCCAACATATAACTCAACACACCCGGATGTACGGAAACCTAACCGTCTGAGTTTGCAGTAATGCGCGTTCGCTGGACAACGTCATTCGGTTACTGATGCACAAATTGCTGTTTAACTGAACAAAATCTGTGATCACTTCAGTTTAACTGATTTCGTGCATTCCAGTTTTTAGTATAGGGGGACTAACACTACAGGCTGACTTTCCATTCAAGAAATCTGATGTTGAGCATGTTAACGAGAAGTTGTCATCAAGGAGATGGAAATCAATATGCCAAATTGATACTGATATACAAACAGTTAAGAACACGACCTAATGCAGACTTCACTGATGGAAGAACCTTTTAGGTGATCTGATAATTGTACTCGCCAAAAGGAAGTGAAGGGCATGACGAAACTGCTTTGATGCAGAGCGTTTACCTACGGTACAGAAAAATACCAATTGTGCCCGTCAAAGAATAAGTCTTCTGAGCCTACCAAAGTTGACTGTAGCTAGGGCTAAGAACCCTAGTAGTTCGCAAGTAAACAGATATAGAGTCCAGACTGACAGTTTCACATTAAGACGACTCTGAAACGATGAAGCTGTGAATCAGTACTGACTTTTGGGAGTGTGTAAAATTGAACGCGCAATCAACTTTTCTACTGAAAAAAATAAACTGAGGAAATCACTTCTATCGCAATTGAATCTTGAAAATATTTATTTTTCTAAACTTACATTTTTTTAGCTCGCTCATCGTGGAATTCTCAAACATTTTCAAAGGATTTATTAAGAAGGATTTGGACAATGTTGTTTCAGTATTCTGAATAATGGGAGTCTCGATTACGTGGTGAGACACTGTTGCACTGAATGTGATTCTCGCAGTGTATGGGTGTGGTAAAAATATGACATTTTAACTGTTACTATGAGTTAACAACACTGATGGGAATACCAAAATTCAGTGGAGGCAGGGAACAAGTGGTCTAAAATATCACAATAAATAGGCTGCTTACTCTTTTTCACTATGTACGTTCTCGAATTTCATGTAATATTTGTGAGTTGTTTTTTTATGTTGCCTGCCAAAGCTTTCCAGAACCATAGCTAGGGTTTTATTACTAGTAAGGAGCATGTAATGTTCACCTTTATAAGGAAACCCACCATAAAGATACAGGCTTCGGTTGATCTTGGAATAATCACAGAACTGTCTATGGAACAGTCGATATTTTGAATCACTGCACGGATTCTATAATGGGCAGCGTGTAGAGGTCTCCGACGAATCTACAACAACCCATTTAGAACCAGCAAAACATATACACCATTTAAATTGTGCCATGGCAACAATAAAAAAGAACAAATGTTTAATTGAGAGGGAAAAGACTTGATTTGTTCTATTTCACAAACTGGATTGAAACGGCTGATCGCAAACAGTATCCGATGTCTTAATAGGCAACAATAAAGCTAGCACAGGCGGTTTACAGGCAGTGATGTGACGACAAAAGGAAATCACGTCAGTCTGGCGTTCGACCAGATCAAATAGTTGCTGTCAACGTCACGATAATCACCAGAGCAGCGACGTTCACAGGGTTAGGGTAGAAAACGAGTGACAGGTAATACCGGAACTGTGGGCTTATGATGAAAGAAAACCAGTAACCATGGTAATCGAATCGCAGAGCGTCACGATATAGATAGGATATGGTGGGTTATACGATGTCACGCGATTATTCACTGACGACCAGAGAAAGAAACAAAAAGAGGCCAATTAAAAGGGATTTTGATATATTCGAAATTTTCGCTCGGTCTAATAATTTGTTACATAAATTTGACTATGTAATCCTTGATATCTCCGTAAGGCTTAACACCTCATCGGGTAGGACACCTACGCCGAACTACCAGATGCACTCAGGTTTATGTCTCTATATTTTATCCCGGAGTTCTAAACTTTCAGGCTGGTTCTATTTTCAGTTGAATTTTTGTACAAATCCCAAGATTTAAATTGCCAATAACCAAACAATCAGACACTCATGGGTATTGATGCCCTTCATAAATATATCAACGAACAAGATTCCAAAAATTGAATGTTTTGCACAAACGACCCACTTCCAGTGGTTCTTCTCTCACGGTAAGCATACTACGTGATAGTGTATTATATAAGTTGGTCTCCACCACATTTCTTGTATTCAGAATGGCCCATAATTGTTTTCCCCAATCTAATATTGTTTTCGCCGTAATGGAATATCTCGGTTTCTCTACTGTCAGATAGTTGTGTTCATTCCAGTTCCGAAAATTTTATTAGTTTGTAGGTTGACAAGATAGGAACGGTAAAATGTTCACTGTGACAATTACTTTTGGAAGTACCTGCCTAGAAGGTGCACTTGTGTGATTGTCTGTACGGGATTCCCGCCAATACAGTCGTCCGTTTTCATGAGTCATATGCGACTATAACAAATTTGAAAGATTCCCATGGATTCTAATAATGCCCACATGAACAATCCTGAACTGTACAGTTGGTGTGGCTGGTAACGCACGCCATTTTTAAGGTTTTGGACAGCTCGATAGTTAACTATTCTGCAACAGCAGGCGACGACAGTCAGTATTTACATACCTCATTATTCGCCTTTATGATTTGTTGACTTCCAGACAAATGAATGAACGAGTGTTTTGACATCAGTATAAATGTGCGTTTTAATGTTAGTTGAGCGACTTCTAACAACCACCTGTTTATGTGGAACAGAGAAAACCACTTCCCTGTCTCCCAACGCGTCGTATATGGGGCGATGATCACTTCACATTGCTCATCATCAATTAGCATATTTCCAATATTGATGTACTGAACAGAACCTGGCATGCAGAATGTTATTTGAATTGCTCTTACCAACTGCTCCACAGCCAGTGGTAAGATATTAACCAGAAGACAAGGGTACCGATGATTGTCCCTAGGAATTTTGGTCTCGTCAAACTGGCATTTGTTTTATTAACGCTCTCCATGAAGTTCACAAAATCAATCGACGGTCAAAATATGTTAAATGTGCAGCCTCAAAATTGCGTTCTAGTTTAATGGCAAGGTAATGGGCTCACGTGGGTTAAATTACGATTGGCTAGGTTTATGCAGAAGAATGTTCAACCTTGCAGTCTGTTTGAGATCGATTAATGTCTCCAGCCGCAACTTAGGAGTCTTAAATATGAGCTTTCTATTCACGAATATATTAATATGAGTAACCCATCATTAAATGTGAATTTAGAACACGATGACCCGATTGGCATAAACTTCACAATAAAATACTGGAAAACTCATGTTGACATACTTCAGACTTCCATCCCCGAATCACTGGAGAATTCTCTAAGTAGAATACAATGGCAACATTTTTCAATCACTGAACCTACAGGTGGCAGCCATAGTAGTTCCAAAGTTAGGAGACTCCTGGACGTATGCAGCAGTCTCGGTGTTGAAACAATATATAAACAAGTTCTGTTTACTTACAATGTTGTCGAAGTCCAGACCGCGCCACTTGACCTCATGTGCACGCACCTTAACATTTTGTAGAGTAAAAGTACACATTAGCATTTTGGCTTCCGCTGGTTCTAATCTAGCCGACTTATCGATCGATAGATCAGTTTAAAAGAAAAGATAGAGTAGCATGTACCTTTTTGGTTCTTCCGCCTGCTAACAAAAAGTGGTCTATTGCCTAAGAACCACGGTATACACAATCTGGTCACGTTTTGGAGATACGCCTAATTAAGTTGAATATCTCAGAAGGTCCTAAGTTATTCATAAGCAGACCTCTCTGTCTTCAAAATGCTTAAGCAATTTCCTATTTTCGCTTGTCTGTCATACGAACTTATGTGGAAGCTAATCAATCATCTACTTTCGCCAACAGGTTAAGGTGCTCACACGGGTTGTAATTTGATTCAATAACTGCCCCGTATTTGTGTCAAGCCTAAAGTATTTCCCAAGCATTTTTTCTGTCTATTTTTTGTTTTCTTTATTATTTGGAGTTTTTAGCCGTTAAGGGAATGACCAAAGTTGTTGGTGTAATTCCTGAAAATCTCCCCGAATGGTTCTAAAGTAAGTTGAGAAGCTCCGGTGCGAGTGCGATTTGTTCCCACCTGAGTCAACTGAACAAGGCAGATATAGGAATTCTGAACCATTTACAAAGTTGGACGGGGGTGTTTTTGATTAGGAGTAAAGACTAAACTCAGTTAAATGCCGCGGTCAAAATATATAATGCTCGGGAATTCTAACCAGGCAGACTTCTTTTCGTCGCATATACTCCAAAGCGACAGATTTTCATGTAGAAAACACTGGTCAGTTTTGAAGCTGAAAATACAAAGCTGCAAAATACTGTGTTCATAGATGAGCAGTTATCACTACCGTTATCTTGAAATACTCAGAAAAAGTCCTCTCTAACACGGAACTAGATAACAACGTCACAACATATCTACTTCAGCATGTCGTAACAACCGAGACATATCAGTGACATAAACAATTGCTGATGCTTGCTTGCGACCCATCTGACGATGGCTCTCTAAGAGCCGATAAACGACTTTGTACTTGATCTGGTGAATACAATCAAATATACCAACTTGAGTGACCAATCGATGTTTTCTCCTGACGTCGCATCTTTATTTACGAACGTCCCACTACAGGAGACTGTAGATTTTCTATGCGATTATATCGAGGGTTCTGACG
>LUCH01000074.1:223168-283856 GCA_013368495.1 Paragonimus heterotremus
AATCTGCAGGGGAGTCATCCGGAAACAACAGTGTATCAAAAAGGCTCGTTTTCGGTTATTTATCAACAGGCTAATTACGTAAAAATTTATATGAAACAGAGTTCTCAGGGCGAAACGGACAAAAGCAAGTAGCTAGTTTGGGTGAGGTCAGTCACGTCTTCGGCACACAAGGAAACAGCGTTTTGGTACGATTACCTCACCATTATAACGCCACCGGAACCATGACGTTTTGATCGGTTCATGGTGTGTGTGGTTGGCCATGGTAACTTCAACGCCTGAACAAAGCGCTTTGTGCGCACAAGGGTAGATTTCTTAATCGAATTCCAATCGCTTCGGCTGTGCCTAAAATTCGGGTAGACTGAGTGAACCCTGCCTAGTTTGTGAGCGACCGTCTTACTTGATATCTACCCGTTAATCTGATACCTGTGTAGGCTGAATAATACCATCGTATCTTCTCGAACTGCTACTTGACGATACCTCCAATGTAGTTTGTTGTATAACAGACAGTGAGTAAGTAGGTAAATAAATTTTAGGCGTGAACAAACAGTTTGCTGTTTAGGCACAGGGGTATCAGTTGGCTCGTAGCAAACCTTGATAAAGACACACCCACTGGAAGTACATAACATACAGTCTAGATGACGATTGTGTAACTGTGCGACTGGCTCACCTCTGTGGTGTCGACTAACAATAATGACCATTTCTTGCTGTCAATGTCCGGTACATTACTGTTTGGCTGTCATAGTTTCCAAACGGAATTGGTTGGAAAACGTCTGTTCAAAGCAGTCTCATCCTTTAGGCACGTTATTTCTATCTTGTCTTTGTGGCATCTAAGTAGATCCTGCCTGTTTGTGCTGTGAAAAGCCTTTACAATTTTTGTGTAGTCACCTTCAGTTTGACTTGTTGCACACGACACGCTTTGATTGACAGTCGAATAGTTCGGTCAATTGTACATTAGACATTACTCTGTTGATCTTCTAACTTGATTTGAATGGAGACACAAAGAAGACTGGACACCTTAGAAACAACGTTTGTCTGCAGTGAACTACGGGTGACGGTAAAATATCATCCACATAGAGGAACTGGATGCACTCGTTTCTCCGAGACAATTCCAGCTGCTGGTTTTCGCTTCCTTTTATAAATTATATTCATACAACGGACTCCGTGAATGACCAGTAACTACACATTCTAGTTAATGCCAAGTTAATAAAATCGTGTTGCTCCTCAAACTTTTTCAGTTCTGCTGCCGGAATGGTGGTGAAAACAAACTCGTAGAAGTGAATGTTGACTTTAACGTGGGAAAGACTTGAAAATAAATGCGCTGTATCAGGTTCGGATTTGCACGGGTTATTGATAACTGTATCATTTACAGGGCCGACAAGTTCCAATGTGGTGCGCGTACTCTAATGAAATTTATCCGTCAGCTGGCGTTTGAATTTCAGCCGGATACTTCGCAGTAGAATGGCGTGGTAACTTGCAAAATTATAGGATTCACCCTAAGGAAGTGCTGTAGCCATTGGTACCTGATTGTCTCTACAGGTGTAGAAATAATGTCTGTGGGTGTGAAGTGAACAGCTGAAGTGTGCTCAGGATTTGCTCTTTGAAATGCTTGCAGTTTATGGCGTTTATGTTAACAAATTGTCTTTCAGGAGAGTGAAACGGGTTTTCCATTTAAAGGTAATATACCCGCTGGTATATCGAATCAGGTTAGCATGATATCCTCATTACTGTGAATAGACTTGCTCACCCAGCTGATAAAATCTAATGTGAAGAGCAACTTCTTCGCGATATACTGACTGACAGCGATTAACCATATTTGACTATCATGGGAAACACTACCTTCTCAGTCTTAAAACACACTTTAATTAATGTTTCGCTGAAAACGAACTACTCTTGTTTGCAATTCACTGGGGGTGACATTCCGGTTTTAACCAGACAGAGAATTTCAACCGTAACCAGAAGGACAAAAAATACTGCGGAGTTCGTGTTCGCTAAAAAAACCGCGCAACTACCCACCTCAGTGATGTAGGACCCGGTCGTTTTGATCGCTCAATAAAATGTAATGTGCGGTTTCGCTTATACTTGTGGATGTAAGTACGCCGGTCGTACATCTAGGCAACTAAGGACTGTCAGCAATGAAAACAATTCCAAGTGGCTGTATACTATCCGAAGTGGCGTCGGCCAAAGTGCAACCACGGATCACGTACACCAGACGGGCCATGGAGTCTGTGGTGCTAATGTATATGATATCCAATATCGCCCTGTAATACAGCTAGGTCTACGGTTCGTTGAAGTTATTACCACTCGCCCAACACACACAATACAGAGCGTTCAGAAACAAATGGTTATCAATTTATCCATCCCTTGGCAATTTTGTCCTGTTCCCCAAAACCCTCACTTTTTTACTTCATGTTCTCCTCTGAACTTTTTGATTCCAATCAAGTATAACAGTGCTTAATAAAATTCCTCACACAACTGTTCAGGACTATTTGACATCGTGATATAAACTTCTTACCAACTTCATGTTAAGTCACCCTATAGCCTCTTCTCGAGTCTTGGTCACTATAACTTTGTTTATCACGCAAGATTTCTTCGCCATCGTTGACGCGCCTGCTTGTCCTATTCTGATTGCACTAATTTAGTTGTAGCAACATATGAGATGTGAACGAAATATACCCACACAGATCATCTCATGTTATATTTTTGGTCTTTTTCTAATTCATTTCGGGGAAGCAATGCTTTAAACGATCTTGTCTAAAATAGCGTAGATCAGCCGCTTGTACGCCAAGTTTCCACTGCGTTCTATCAGACCAACCTAATTCCTAAGGCTTACACCCACGGTTCTTTGTGTCACGCCGTTCATCTGCGAATTTGTTGCTCTGAGCGTTTCTGAAAGGGTTCAACCCAAGTCAAAAGTACTAGCCCCGCGAACCAACATAAATGCCCAGTGTTTGGCCCGATTATGAAGCTCTGAAAACAAGATTTTTTGCTGCGTGATTCGTTTTACGACTAAACCGGGCATCTTCAAGGTATTTAAGTCGAAAGTTCTCAAGTCCATGTGTCAGCCACTTCCAGTATAAAATAACAAAACCAATACTGAATGGCACGCATCCTCACCAAATTAAAATGGTCTTCGTTAAAATACATAGATATTTTTTTAACTGTTTGCATAAGCCCATTTTGCAATTTTTTCTGGAACTATAGTGGATTTTTGCTTATCCGAAAACCAACCATAAAACGGCTGATCAACCTTAGTCAAAGAGCAAAAATAATAACAAAAACTATGAGAAAAAGTCAAATTTTATTTCAAGCAAAACGTTTTGCACTACCTTTGGCTACTGGATTTCAGTAACGTTCGAATAAAATACTTCCAGATCACATTTTGTTGCGATCCTGAAAGCTTTCGGAAAATTCACTCACTCCCAGAACTGATCGGCTTGAAATGGACACTGTCAGAAAATTTTAGATTAAACGTTTTCTAATAGAAAGTACACAGAATTGTTTCCAGTCTACCACCTGTTGATTTGCAATGTCTGACGAAACTTCTAAGTCTATTGTCGTTCACAGGAAGCTGATATGGGTGAAAGCTTCCATTTTGATCGGAATTTTTCGTACAGTGACAGAGTTGTCTAGCCTGGAGATTTTAGGCCCGATTGTCTGTAACCTATTTTATATAAATATATAGTGTTTCAAAAGTTGCTGGAAAGTTTTACAAATCATGAACTACGAGATTTTTGGGCTATGACAGAAGTTGCCATTTTCAATGTTTGTCCGCATTCAGTAGGTGACATTTTAGTCTAATGGAAAGTAAAATGTGTCTGCTGAATGCTGTTGACTGTCGCACAATTTTGGGCGTTACACTTTAAATTGACAACCGTTGATCTGTGATATTTCTAGGCAACAGTTAGTGATGTTTATTAGACAAAATTTGAGGACAATCAACTCAACGAACTAAATTAAAAATTAGGAAAATCCTAACATTATTTGTCTCCTAACACGTTTAATCGTGAAACTCAGATGTGAACATATCACTTGACTGCTTTGTATCCAGTGATATGTTTGATATCACGAATTTCTTGAATAAGTAGCAAACTATCACTTTCATTATTTGTTAAAACATTAACGAAATCTATGTGCGTTCGTACTAAAGGGTGGTCAGACTACTCCCCAAATAACTTATACAGACTTTGAAGTGAACAAGTTGAACAAAAGGACAAGGAGCTACCTGATTTGAGGCTCTGCTAACTAAAACGTGTAACCAGTGTTAGTTGCTGAAAGTGCAATTGTCAGTGGTACTAGTCCACCTCGGTTATGACCGTCTGATATGTGTTCTACATTCCTTTAGTTCATTCACTTTTATCCTGTATTTCAGTGGATGCTCTGGGTTTATTCGGCGGAACCCTCCGAGGAAACACATGTCAATGCAAAATAGATTTTCAAGAGTTAACAAACCGTCACATACATTTCAGCAGCTCGATGCAAAATACACTATGACTGCACAGGGAGCAGCTTGAAAGATCAATTCCCAAAAGTAAACATTCAGGCTGGACTCACCATGAAAATAGATGTAAACAATGGAGGACTATTAACTTGCAACTGTTCATTTGCTGTTGTTCACAGTTCCCCAGTAAACCAAATTTGACCAAAATCAGACAGGAGTACCCGAAAAAATACCTACATCCAAGTAATTTTATTTATCCGTTCTTGTTAAACCAGAACAGACAAACTAAATATTTCAAGTAAGCTGACAGAGGATGGGAAGGAACTTTCGGTAAGTTAAACTGTTGCAGCTTTTGACGTGGTTGTACTTCGGACCATAGTTCCTTCCGCAAGAAATGATTGTACGGTCCATCTACGTTACGTTCATGCATGTGCATTCACACACACAGACACACAATCGCCCACTAACGTGAACCGTTCCGTTTCACAACTGCCGGTTGCAAAGTTCACGTGCAAAGGTCAAGTTCACTGTAAACTCTATTCATTGTTATATAGATTGAACATCACCCACAATTGATCGCAGCTGTCGCATTCCCATAGACTTTCCAGTCGACCCATTTCGAAAAGAAGCACTAGACTCGAGTTTCGCTCTCATTAGAGCTCGTCAGTAGTGCATATCATCGCCACTGCCGGGACTTGAACCACGGACATTCAGTTCATGAGGCAACCGTGTTTACCACTGCGCCATTGATCTCACATTAGGCGGGAATGCGACAGGTGGGAATGCGACAGCTGCGATCAATTGTGGGTGATGTTCAATCTATATGAAAATCCAAATCCCCTACTACTCATCATCTATTCATTGTTACTTGTAATTCACTTTCATGCTGGCTCAGTCAGGATACACAAGGTTCCTCCTAAATCCTTTGAGTTCTCACTCCAGTGCGTAGTGCAGATATAACAATGATGAAGGGGAAAATCAAAGCTGACCAGCTGGCTAATATTCTGGATGTATAAAACAGCAATTCGCCGCTTATGTCCTGAAAGATTTAGCTGCAGTTTTTCAAAAGCATACAGAAGACCGTTTATGTATTATCACGGATAAAAATATGGAACAGCAGAAGTAACGAAAATGTCGGTTGACACCGTCACCAGCACTGCCATATCAGCAATCACAAAAGAACTTTCATGTAGTGGTAACTACAGAAAGATACTTTGTTCGGCCATGTGACGTTAAACCCAGAGCATAAAATGCTGTTGCCGGACCACATCGATAGTGTTCCATCAAAAACCGACATGCAGCAAAAGTGGCACCAGGCGCTTGTAATCCAGTCGCTTGGTCCATTCAAGCGTGCACTCCGTGAGGTTGGTTCTCAATTGCCATTCGGTTCAACAGACGTAAGATTATACATCCCTGAATAAGTATTCGCAGATGATGCCAGAAGAAACAGATCGTGACATCAGAAAATCGCGTTATGAGTCAAAACGCCCTGTAGAAAATTGCCCCGAACGAAAATTGATTGTAGTTCTTGCGATAAAACTAAACAGACAACGCCAGTTAGCGTAAATCCTGACCTTTATAAAGAGGAGGAAAGAACACAGGTGCTCTCAAACAAGTTATTCCCTGAGTTCCATGGTAGTGAACGTTTAGGATTTTCAACAAACAAGTTAGGATAACCTTTCGGCTGTAAGTTAGTTCCTAAATAAATTGAGTAATCCTGTGCCGTACCCCTGACATAAAAGCTCGTGACTCGATCAAGCAGTCCACATACTGCAGTTTCTTTAAAAGACTGCGCAGTGTGACAATGAACATGCTAGTACTGACGCATCTAAACAGCTTTATGATAGAAACCTTATTAACTTGAACCGTCTACACATCTTCTGTTGCAGAAATTGCGGACTATAATGGAGTGTGCTTTCTTATAAACATTTTTTCAACTTTAAGTGCAATCGACTGTTTTGTGACGCGCAAAATTTCGTTGACATGCTGTTTATTTACCTGCCCTTCAGGTGACTGATCTGATGCCTGGTTCTGGAGCTTTGTTACAAAAGCACCAGTAACAGTGGTAACCGGCAGAAATTCTTTGCTTTTCGTTCAACATATTGAATTAGTCACTCATTTTGTGATTGTATTGAGCAGCGGGACAAACACTTAGGTGGTTAACAACCGAATGTTTGATCCAAAATCCGTCGACGTCATACATATCGTAGTCATCGAAACTTTTCGCCTGGTGGAAACAGTCATAATCCTAAGTTATGCGTTTCTTCTGGGCCAGTATCAGTTATTATTCATCATCTCCTCCTTGCATACAAAAATTGTTTGGCATGGTTGTTTGTTCACACTCACTGCTAACATTTCTATAGCATTGTAGTGACCGTTTTAACAGTTTTGAAACTCATTTGTCCCAAATAATCGGATAATTTACTTCAGTGACGGGAGATCTTGTGCGAAACCTGCACATCCATCGACAGGTCTCTCCATGGAAGTATTCGTCATTTATTGCATTCTCGATGATCACCGTATGAAAATCGCGTGCTACATGGGCGTACTAAACTACCTTTCTCTGTCTTCAATATTCATTCATTGTTTCAAGGTAGACAAACGAGATTGTCACCCAGATCTGTGTATTCCAGTAAACACGATTGCGTTTGAAAGACTGAGATGCATCTGCCGAATTTATGATACACAGTGTTCTAAAATCGGTAGTTCCTCCAAAAAAACAGGTTTCTTTTGTACAGAATGTTTTCTAGCGGTCCAGTTGTGTGAACGTTTAGTAAGTATCTAATCATTTCAATGCAGGAGGGGCAGTTATTCACGATCGTCTCTATGAGTGAGCAGATACGCAGTATGCAGCGAATTTTTTTATTTCAAACATGGATGAATTTTTAGTTATTCCCGAGAAGCCCTGTAGGTTCTCCTTATTTTCGGGACACTAGAAAATTCTCCAACCCCTGTCATCCTTGGCCGAAAACACCTTTGGTAGTTTAGCAGTACTCATCAGTTCCCATGCTGAACACGGTTATTCTCAATGAACTACTCCAGTGTCAGTCTGTTTGCCCTGATGGCAAACTTATTTTGGATTTCGCCGTCGTAGTAGGAGCCCGCTGAGGCTGCACTTGCAACGTTTCCAAAACAGGTTGGAGCAACCAACTCTTTTGAAACTACGGAATACTCGGGACATAACTCAACTGACCACAACTACGCCGACAGATTCGTTTCACCAATAAAAGTGTTCCTCCAGCCTTTGCAGTTCAAGTGTCTCATGCATAACGTATATTGAGCTATATGGGTAAGTTTTAAGTTTTATTTCAGTACGTCGAGAATTATCTGGCTACCGCTGCAGCACTTTCGAAACCAGTTAGTGGTGGTTAGCCAGATGGATCCCATCTACCCCCAACTCAGAAGTTAAGCATGAATGTGGATGACCTTCAATTTCCCGAAGGACCGCCCTTTGACAAAGAAGGGTTATAGAGCTCTGCTAATTGTTCCACCAGCCCGACGTTACAATATTTCAGTATGACCAATAGTTGTAGATACAAACCGATAGTTAGTGTGTTAGTGGTCTCTGTGGTAAGATCCCAACTCGTTGGTCTGATGTTAGGGGATATCCAGCTGCGTTGTCGCACACGTATGCAGAACTCGCTAGCGAAGTCCGAAAAGCGTTTTTCGGAATTCGGGACATTCGAGAAGTCAAACCCAGCTGTACACACGGATCGCAGGTTGGCTCTAACTTTGACTAAAGTTTGCTCTGTAGAGACCATTATTTTGTCCCTCAAAACCTGGGTCTGAAATATTATGGAAGAAGGATTTGATTATTCTCCAGACAGCTCGGGTATTTCCACGCATTTAGTCCCATAAAATTATGTACTTAGAACGAAATAGCCCGGCTATCTTCCTCTCCATTCTTACACATAGATCAGTGGTTGATTACACGCAGTACTCGATCCGTATCCCGATAAATTATCTGCAGCTTGTGGGCAAGGGGTGGTTTAACTCTGCTCCATTAACACACTGTAGTTCTTAATTTACTTATGGCAAAGATTCCACACTCTGAACAAAGTGGCCAAAGGAGTAAACTGTTCACAAAATTGGCTCTTGCAAAACCCTCATGTTGTTTATTGGTTTTAGGGCAAAGACTAAAAGGAAACCCAGCTGTGAATGGCTAACGCAGTTGTGAAAACTTATAGCACGTTTTCACAAATAACTATTTAGCGCTGAAATCCCCCTTCGTTTTTTTGGGATGCACAATGCAAAAGCTCCGGAAGTCGCATCACAATCAAAAGTTTAACATTTTTCTGGTGTAATGTCCCCTTTTTTAAGTGTTGATTGCTGTACAACGTCGGTTTTCAAGCTTTATAAAATAATGTAGGAGAGGAAATCACAAAGCAAAAGAAAACCATGTGCAGGTGATATCTCTGAGATATTGTGGCCACTTGGATCTGTGCGAATTGTGACGTTTTGAGATCCACTGTCTGAATCTTCAGGACAAAACGTACAAAAGATAGGAGGGCAGACAGTTCACTCAGTCTCCAATGATAATTGCAGCAGACTTTTTGCAGGACTTAGAAATTCTTTTTTTAGAATTACTGCATAACAATTGAGCACTTCTGAGGTTGTGCGAGAGTACGGTATGAAGACACGTATGTAATAAGTGTAATGTGGCGAATCTCTTTCACAAACAGTTAACAACACGCTTTGAAAAAAGAGAAAATCACTGAAGTTGGAAGCCCTTTAGGCAATAATGCATATACAGGTACCCGTTCTTCTATCTCTTCCATGTAAGGCACCTATTTTTGACCACTTCACCACTCAACTTAAAAAAAGCACGACCAAATCACCATAAGCAAACGATCAGCTACGTTTTACTTTTATTGATTCTCAGGATGCCAAAAGGTTTCAAGATGACATAACTGTCCAGTTCACTGCAATCAGTTTTCCCAAGATTGAGAGTTCTCAAATTGGTGGGTCAATTACTGTTAAGTATTGAGATAATTGTTTGGAGAAACTTGAAGGGATGGTCAAAGTCCGTTTACATAACCCAGGATTGTGTTCACAAACGATGTGACCAAACAGAATCAGGAGTCTGCAGACTACTTTTCCTCCTGCGGCTAACTCAGCCCAGTTGGCGCTGACTACCGGAGGTCTCATTTGTTTGTGTTCACAATCAAAGCGAAGTCTCGTCAACCGATTACCTAATCGTCCCACCTATTACTTACTTCTTCTTTCAGTGACTTTCTGTTTGTTTCTTTTTTTTTCCTTTGGATTCACCATTCGAAAATGTGAATTGATCGAAAATTGGCAGTTCTTTAAACCTTTGCTTAACATTACCTTAGCTCACTAAACGTCCTGCTATCGGCCACCGTTTCACACAGTTTCAATGAGAAGAAAAGGTATAGATCGCGCTTATTCTACCTCAATTTCGAATTAGCATATCATACTCTGAACGCCTTGCACGCTTGATCACAACTTCGGCAGTCAGATAAGCCTTTCGGCTGTCCCACTTCATAGGGAGGTACAAGGTTTGAGTTTCATTCTTGTTAGGGCTCATCAACAGTGTATATCTTCGTCCTGAGCGGAATTCTTACTTTGGTCTTCATGATTGTGAGACTAATATATTAACCACAACACCGGTAACCTCACCAAAAACAACCTCATCATTCCATGCAAACGTTTAACCGCAATCTGCTGTGAATAGTGTTTAGCTTTCCCGATGCTTTCAGAAGAAGAACAAACATAGTAGCCCTGTTTAATCTAATCGATCATTCCTACGTCTACTTCGAGGCTGCTGGCGTTATGGCTAACACACTAATCTCGGAGTTTTGAGAACCGGAGTGCAAATTCCCGTCAGGACTAAGATATGCACGTTTGGTAAGCTCTAATAAGAGCGAAACTCGAGGCTGGTGATTCCCTTCAAAGTGGGTAAACCGAAAGGCTTATTTTAATACGAAGAGTGTCACCAAGTGCGAGTAGTGTTCACTTTGAAATAATCTAAACCAACGAACTTTTATCGAACAGATCATTACATGCCCATAAATAGGAATACTACATACTGATTGTTTGCTTAGTCTAAAGCAAAATACATCGTTTCCACTCCAGGGTTTATCAGCACGACACTCCCATGTCTGGATGTCAATATTTAATTCAATTCCACGCCAATTTAAGACATTTTATGGGCATTGCTGTACCAACTTACAGAATCGTCTAAACTAGTTTTGTCACAATGCCGATGCAAAATGAAAACTGAAAACGCTACACTAAAATCCCACGGTTGTATCAGATCTTATACCGGTAGACTTCTTAACACAGTCGAACATTACGCCTTATCTACAGTTTGTAGAGGAGTTTATAGTAAAAGTAAACAGTGTCTCATGAATTGCATCTCCTCTTCCCAATCCCTCAATATGAAGTTCGGTTTGTCAAGACCTGACGACCAGATTGCATCAAAACTTTTGATCTTGTAAGCCCGTACACAACACTGTAACGTCACTACATCGTTTACGCTTCTGTTCTTCATTTCTGTACATTAATTTGATCTGTTTGGTTTAAACAACTCTCAAGATTTTAAAATTACCAGTCAATCAACGCGAGTAATGGAAACTACCAAGCAGTCTTTTACAACCGTTGTCAGGGTATCTTTTGGCAGGTCAATAAAAGTCTCATTCGGGAACATCACAAGCGATTAGTCAAAAATGACTAAATAAACTGATTGCTAACTTTGGGATGCTAAGATTACAAACGAAGTTTTCGTGATGCCTTAGGTTTGGATTACCTCAGTGCAGTCGCCTTGGTCGTTGTGAGCTTGTGGGATCTGGAGGACTGATTAGAACTCAAAAGATGATTGTAAAAGCCACAACTAGGTTCAATCCTGGTTCAACTGTCAGTTTGTCGATTTGCTTATTGTTACTCGACGCAAAGGAATCTTTGTTAATGCTTTCTTGTCACCGTGTTAATAGATGGAACACTAAATTTAAGTTGCATAGATACAGGTGGGGTAAATAGAAATTGAAGTAAATGAATCTGCCGACGTAATTACATAGTAAGGACGAAAATTAAAATGCACGGCTGTATCACTTCGTGATCTACAGGAGGGGATTGGCAGGTAGTTAAGAAACAAGTAATGCGAGTTTGTTTCACCGTATGTGCTAATTCAATAGAACCAACAGAACCTTACACTAACTCAACGGCTGCCACGGAGTTAGGTAGTGCTTCAATGTAAACAGTTCCAGTTAGCGAAGCAGCTATGCTAACTTAGCTACGTGATCATCCCATAATCCAGTTTCAGCCAATATTTCCTTAAGCAGTAGGAGATGATTCATTAGTGGATGACCTCAGAATGGCCGTCGATGACTAGGTTGAAGTTACATCTCTTCTGAACTGTCTGGAATGCAGTGGAAAGTGACTTAATTTCGCTGATCACCCCTCAGAGGGAATATTCTTGAGTCCCATCTGCACATATATTCAGCGAGTGCTGCGTCTAATAAGATAATGAGGTTTGAACTGTGTGTGTGTTTCTAAATGTGAACAGATTATTGAGACCAACGTAATGAGAAAGACTCCAGGGTAGGTGATTCTACATTTTAATTTTAGGAGGGGAAATACCACTTATGTTTCTTCAGTCGTGGTTGTACAATTTATAAAAAGGTTAAGTATATTCAACTTGACTCTTCAAATCTCGCTGTGTCCAAGGTAGTTGTCAACATACTTTGGATTGCAAATGTACGTGACTATGCATTTATTGTAGGTGAATGACATGACCTTTGTATAACAATGGCTTAGACAGTTCATGGTGTTCTGTAAGTTTTTGAGGCTCCAGGGGTATTCCAAAAGAGAGCAGATTTACTCTGCTGGCATAAAGTGGCATGGATGAGTTGACGGTGTGAGACAGTTTGAAGCAAACGGAATACATGACACAAATGTTAAAATAAATCTCAATGGAACGACGTTATTAGTGGTAACGCGGACTGTTAACTGTCCGTTCCCCTTGATGGTAAACTAACTTTCAGTTATGTGCTCCCCTTCTATCCAGGATATAATTGTGAATTTTCCATCTTCAAGTAGAATGGTTAACCTCATCAGACGTTTTATAAGCCAAGATCTTCTCCATTATTAACTAATCTTAAGTCGACGATCTTTGTCGCGAGCAGTTAGCATATTCGTGAGTCATGAATGCGCCCTACGAAAACTAAGCTGCTACTTGGGGGTATGTTTGATGTCTGCCACCTTTGTCAAGAATAATTCTTCCAAAAATCTCTTAATTCTCTCGAAGACGATCAAAAAACCGCATGTAATTGATTATGTGACTGGGATTTTCGTGAATGTTAGTGACTATGAACAGGTTTCAGGCTTTCGGTAAATGGTTAGTTGAGGATCCACGGCTGAAAAGTATTTCTAGTGGCGTCGTTATGATGGTGGTGTGAGTCTTGCGAAATACTGAATATAATAGGTCCGAATATGATGACTTGTGAGCCAATACGTTGTCTAATTTGATATTGCTTTGTGACTGAGAGGTATTGTAGATATATTGTCTCCTAACTAATCAAATGTCACCCGTAGTATGCAGTTATGCAAAATTACGTACATTTTACCCTAAGGATTGTGCATCCCCACAGACATATTGCTGAATGCATCTGGCTTCCGGCTGAGAAATGCCGCTTTTACTTAAAGCATGCACAGCAACTTAACCGTAGTGCAGTTTAGAATTCATCTTCAGCTTTTGAGTTACACCGTCATGAAGACAACTTCGGTGCGGCCACGCAACATGACACAATCAACGAGCATAGGTGAAAGTTATTCTAGTTGGTGCCTATTCTACACTGTGTTTACCAGTGTTATCAGAAATATAGATTTATTTTTTGGGTGTTTGACAGTCTTCTATGTCGGTGACACATTGCGGGTACATAGTTGTTAACAACCCTAAAATTCTATTTAACGAGTATCTGCTGGCGACGAACTGGAATAATTGTGGTGATGGAACTAATTCATCCAACGGTGATAAGCTATGTCCATATTGCTGCGACGTTTGCATTGTGACAGACGTTTAGATAAAATCTGATGATAATTCTTCAAGTTCCTTGTAAACATATAGATGCAATTTCTTTTTCATTATCATAACCAGATTCATTTGCAATTTCATAATGTTCATCATATTAAAGTCGCTCGTAGGCATGCACTCTGAATAATGGCTAATGACCTACTGTCAACCTAGTATGACCATAGGCATAGTGAAATAATGGAGCTACCATTAATGTTCAGAAAAATTTTACAGCGGCGAATCATGTTTCAACAGACGGACCGGTTTGTGAAATTCAGTCCCGGTTGCTTAAAGTTTCTCCTTCTAAATACTTGAGTATAACTTAAACATGGTGTGCAATGGTACACTGGCTTTCTTTGGAGCTAACAGCGATCCGCGGATCATGTCAAACAATCAAAAGATTTCAACAATTTGCCGAACTGATTCAAGGAGGTCTTGAAGCACCTCTTCACAAAGATTTGTAATCCGTCAGTGCGGGCTTATACAAAAACTGAACCACCGCCTCTGTCGATTTTGCTATGTATTGAAACACCGTCGTAGGGGTGGTGGACAATTCGAAGTCCTGTGGTTTGTCCCCACAGTAAGTCTCTTTTATGCGCTCTATGGCTATGTTTTATCAAGTAAATAGGCTTCGAAACAAATCCAGCTTTTTAAGAGTTGAAGCCGCACCAGTATAAAAGCAATACCAGGATATACTATTAGCATAGTCAGTGGGCAAAAAAAATGCTTCTGCTTAAAAAGATTCGTTGAATGGCGACCAGTTAGCAATGTCGGGCCCTTCTAATCGGCTAGATGAGCAACGTCACATGCGTAATAGACCTTTTCACTGGAATTCATAACCAAGTTGAACAATGTTCCCTATAGTTTCTGTATAATCATATCATCGTACACAGTATGAGCCCTACCATAGAAGAAACAAACAAGTGGTCGTGCGAGCATGCCTTGGTCGTTGGCATTCTAATCATTCAAGGTTATTCGCACATTTCTCAGCAATCAAGCAGTTGTCTTTCAATCATCGCAGACTTGCAATGACTGAAGCGATGATCATTCGATTAAGTAATTTATATTCCTGCATGTTAGATAAGTGTGATGGCATCTTGAACCTCCTATTACCAACGATCAAAACGTTGGTATCTGACTAATGTACAGTTCAATTTTAAATAGCGAGAATCGTTACGCAGCCCTTTAGCTTGTGCATATGTACATATTGGCCTTAGAAAAGTCACGTGGTTATTTCTGGTCTTACCTGAAAAATGTATTAAAAGAAATTCAGTGTTTGATCTTACAATCAGCTTTTCTTTACTTGATGGATCTAAACAAAAGAAGCTTACCGCGCGATTTGGTTTAAAGATAGGCATCACTGTATATCACAAACACGCCCTTTGAATTGCACCTCTTTGCAGGTTCTTACAAATATTCCTCGTTAATTATGGAAAGTTTTCTGACGAATATGACCATTAAGATGAGAACAAACTATAAAACATCTGGGCCTCGACTGGATTCGAGCTAGTGAGAAAAACAATAACCGCAAAATCTACATCAGGTGAGTCATAAAGTTCAACCGTGAGAACTAGTTTTTATAAGAAATAACGGTTACTACTGATAAAGGCTCATATTTACTCAGACGTTTGCTGTCGCAAAGAAATAAATAATGTCACCTGTCCAATTTCAATGAATTGCAATACAAGTCTCGCAATTAAGGCAGTGTTTCCCAGAAGTTCGTTTTTATCAAGCTACTTGACGTTAACTTATGCCAGCATCGTAACTTCTGCTTAGACCAACGAGATTAAAGAATTTCTTAACTATATTGGTGTCGTTAACCGAAGTGATCTGTAACCATAACTTGTGGCGCGGTATCCAGCACGCATAGGTTTTGCGCGAACGACATCGGAAACAAGATCCGTTTTAATAATTTGGCAAATTAAAGTTGCATTCAACTATTTCGACGTTGTAAATATATTGGATAAGAAATCCACAGCAGGGTTATAATAAATATTATTAACGCAACATGATCAAAACCACAATCTACTTGAAAAATAATTTCAGCATTATTATTTCGCAGCTATCTACTGTTCAGTTACATGATTGTTTTTAACCTGTTTGGAAGAAAAATATTTACCTCCCAGAATCAAGTTGTTCGCTAGCTTTCTGTTGAAACGAAAATATCCAGCTGCTTCAGGAGACCTGATTTCAAATTGCTGACATTCTCAGTGTTACTCTTTCAACATGCTACATCCGTTACTCTCATTCTACGAACCACTTCCTAACTAAAGGAGATCGCGTGCTCACTTCAAATCATGTCAAGTGTGTGTGTGCATAAGAGTTCGTCACGACCTCAAGCAGCTTCTTCACATGAATGACACGTTCATGAATATGAAAGCAATCACTTTTATCAGCTAGCTTTGTAACTAACGAACAACCGTCACTTTAGTTTTCTACTAGTTGCCATCGCAAATCCAACAGAAAAATTGTGCTTGAAAAACAACAAACTTCCCACTGTTTTAGTAACTTCTGTGACTTGGTAACAAAACGTTTAGAAGTCCACGATGAGTGTCGGTCAACTTGTAGGGCGTCACAAAGACTATAAATACATATTATTTCACCTAAAGGAGTTGGCATAATTAAGCACATATATTGAATAACTGCAACAAACAGACCAACTGGCTGAAGAGAAAATATGGAAGGCACTCGGGATAATCGTTTATTTGTATTGTCAGTTTTGGTTATACCTAATATCCCCTGTAAACTACGTAACGATGTGTCAGAACGTCGTCTGATTTATGCGCTTCTGTGTAGATAAAGGCGCTATGGTCCAGGAATAAGAAAGCGCCCCAACTTTGCGCACCTGATTCGTTTCAAAATTTCACTTCCACAACAAGATCAGCTCTCATGAACCTTAAAAATGTAGCTAATTGCATTCACTTTGAATAAGTTGGTAGACTTGCTGAAAGGCGATCTTTAATTTTTGGTTATAGAATAGAACAACGTTCTGTAGCCTACCACAGAAGAACTCATTGACACAGCACAGTGAGACATTTTCCTCTCGTATTCAGGCCGGTTTTTTTTTAAAGTGCCCGCTAAATACAACGACACGGTAATACCGTGTCATCTAATTGCAAAGATCATTTGTTGAGTGAAGTTTAGGCTTCTTCTGGTTCATTTTTATTTTCTCTGACTGTTCTCGTAAACACTCGCGGAATTTGAAACCATCTTACAAAGTGGATATGAAGAAGCATTTTGAAATAAATTATTCCAGGTTTTTCATCTTGGTTTTTTACTTGGCATTTCGCTGCCAGCTATTTGCCATTATCAGCTGGGGCAGTGAGTTATCACGTTGTAAAAATGACTATTGACTGGATATTCCGGTAAGTCTTGATGATTAATCCCTTCAATGAGCATATTCGTTGTTCTTCGAATGTTCTGACATCTTTGGGACTATTACTGCACACGGGATGACATATGAGATCAACTTCTGGTACCTTATCTATACTCGGTCATCACATGGGAACATGGGGTTCAGAGGTTATTGATACGGTTGCCTAAATGAAACTGATGATCCAAGAGTTTATCTGATAGTCCAAACACTTTTAAACCGCAGGGCTTTAGCGAAAGGCACATCACTTCACATATAGTTGACAGAATGACAGATCAGATTTATGAAAGACGGTTGCCAAGTGCTAAATATGTTCGCACTCCGTAGTGAAGAATCATGTTGATCTAATTCTGAAGAATTCATTATCATCCGGAACGTACTCCCTGGAGTGTGACATAAACTATTCATAATATAATGAGGTGTCACATAAAGTGTTTGAGGTAACTAGCCATTCCATGTCAGTTCTGTGTTCAATACTTCTGTTTGTGCCTGTTATAAACCGGATAACTGTCTTTAGACTCGTCTTCTGTACCTAACATGGCTAGATAAATGAATCCAGGTTAAAGCGGTAGATACAAAGAAAAAAGTTTATTCGGATAGGATAAAGTTTGGGAGAACAATATGACAAAACATAGAAAAGTTGTAGGTTCTATCTCATTTGTGAATTAGTGGTGTCATTCACCTCTTACTTACTGAGATCAGTGCTGAAGTCAATAGCTGTAAATGGAACCTTGCAGAAAGTCTGTCTGTCTGAAGCTCCTACGTGACGTTATAATTTTACGAAGTACAAAAGAATATGTACTGTAGTTGTTTATCAAAATTTACTGAAAGTGTAGTATTATTTCACGGCTGTTCCTCAGTTATCATGTATACGTATCTAATGAACACTGACCACACACTTTTATAAGAAAGAAAAAGGGCAAGATTTGTAGATATTGTCTCATTTGCGAATTAGTTCTGTTGTTTATCTCGGACTCAGTGGAGTTCGTTGATAAATGTTGATGTTGAGGGCACTAATTGGAGCTGTACGTGCAGGCATACCGGGTATGCGTATCTCATGGGTTGTGACCAAAAAGAAACCTGTTGCGTGCTTCCGGTGTTTTTTAACCACTAAGCACATACAACCTAACCTAACGATATGAGGAGGTTAAAAAGCTGTGAGTTGAATCAGCTGTAAACATTCCTCGAGCTTCGAACATGGACACACCGCCGACGGAACAGTCTGCCTGTTTTATTGGCCAGAGCCCCAATGAATTATATCAGCGACCTACGGTGAACGTTTTATGCAAGTCGGACATATAATTTTTGGTTAGTTCAGTTGATTCGGTTAGTCTGGTTTTGCACGATACCGCAAAAAATACCTGTACATATACACCACGTGTAGTGGTCGGGAAATTTCAACGTTTATGTAAGTCATTGAAAGCGTTCGCTTGTTAAAAGACACTAGCTGTAACCCGGTAAGACCATGCGATTCATCACCCAACAACCGGTTCACAAACTAAAAATGTAGTCTGTCTGAAATGTAAACCACAATACTAAAATAATTAGTTCTAGAGTCACTTTAGCCAAACTTTCTTATACTTAATCTAAGCTCTTTGACATATTGCCGATATGTGACAAAATCACCGACAAGGCTTGAAAAATTATATGTATCTCCTAAAGGTCCGAAAGTTTATCGTGGAAATTTCAACAAAAGTAGACTAGACAATTTTTAGAAATGTTAAAATTACTTGTTACTCACGGAAATTTCGAGGGTGGTTTTCAAGCTCACTGCATATCTGCTTCATTTCTGACTATTTCAACCACGCTGTTAACATGTAACATGATACCGTGATAACATGAAAAGCAGTGTCTAACAGAAAACATGTAATCTAATGTCACCTATACAGCATCAGCTTGAATGAGGTTTTTACTACTTGTTTGTCAGCTGCAGTCGGACGAATTACGGCACGTGAGTTTACATATCACCCAGACAGACTAAGCATGTGTATAAGGAAAAATGAAACAATTAAGCGTGTCAACACATTAGCACAAATCCTAATAATTGACTGTTAAAGATATATTAGATAACAGGATTGTCTATCCTGGATTATGACGGTTCTCTTTTTGGATACTCGACAGTTAAAGTATGGTAACGGTAATTGAGTTTTTGTTTGTAGATTTTACGGCAAGAAACATAAAGCATATTAGCCAAAGCCGCTTCGTTTGTGAGTAGTATGTTGCATATTTTCGAGGACTGAAGGGCAATTCTCAACGCCAGGAATGCCAGGGTCTAGAATTGACTATTGTGACCATCTGTGCATACTATGGAAAAGGTTGTGCCAAGCCGGATGATAATGCACTACTGCCAAATTTGTGTTGATAAACATCAGCCATTCAAATGGATGAACACGTTGTTGTCCTTTGTTTTAGCATAACATATGGGATTTCGCGCAGTAAACAACGTCGCTAGTCAAGCATCTCCTGTGATCACAACGGTATTATGAGGGACAGTTTTGTCGCTACTCACTCCTTTTGTCAAAAGTTCTCATATATTAGTTACACACTTTAAACAAAGCTGACGGTCGGTTATCCGTAGAGTTGATCAATACCTCTTTTTTCATTTGCACGCCACCGATATTTTATTGTAGTTCTGAAGTAGGAAGCAAAACGTCCGGAAGAACACTCCCTAATTTGGAAACGTTTGTGGTTAAAGTCAAGTAGTATGCTTCACTGTATACTTTCGGAGAATTCAATGCAGTTTGGTTCAGTAACAGGGAGTGCTTCTCACCATGCTGCTCCGAAATTCTTTGTATTTTGACTCCAGATAATCCACAACAAACAGCCTAATCGTTTTAACACAAAATACCATTGCATCCGTTTTATCGTGAAACCGGACGCCAAGTCCGTGTGCAGTATTATTTTGCCATATTGCCAAGCATGAATCCTCAGCTGGCTTAGCTAGTCTGTCGTGCCTGTGATTCAGCATTCTGTATTTTTCCTCTTACTCCCTTGCTAAATATAAATCCATCGTATTCGGATTTCCGATTCTAAAGAAACTTGTTGAATTATAAAAAGAGAAAGTGGTTAGATGAGCACTCTATAGAGTAGGTAACATAATCCTATGGTGAATTCCCTCTTCCCGCCAAAAACATTTTAATGGCATGAAATTTTTACTTTGGTGGCGTTTTTTCTGGGAAAGAAGAATATAGAATAATACGGAATCCAGCGGGTGGGTGTGATAGAGTTATTCAGACAAAGACATGCCGTCTGATATTCCTCGAAATGTTTACTATTGAGGCAGATAGAAATACCTCTTACAAAGCCCGACTTACTAGTGAAGAATATCACCGTTATCTTCATTAGATAAACTGTGGCCAATGTTAGATGGTATGGAGGCCATGATTTCAACAATAAACCAAAAGATCAGCGAAATTACATCAAAACCATTCTTTCATCTGCTTCCAGATCCAAAATCTAAGAAAGGTAGTATGAAGGAGTCGAATGTTTTCTAAGTAATTCCATTCACTTCGTTACTGTTTTAGGGAACTGTTAAACGGGACTTATGTTCACGCATTAATTATGCCAGTTGGTTTTACAATTCTGGTTGTTCAGTTTCAAAACAACAATTTCTTAAATAGTGCTTGAAAGATGTCGTTAATAACTCTTAACAACTATTCAGTGAGTGCTGGTTTCTCAACGCTAGACAAACAAGACGTGTGCGTAATAAGCCGTACACCAGACTATTTAGTCAAATTCAAATCAAGTTTAAAGTGATAGGATGATATATGAAGAATGCAATTAAACAACCTTATGTTGTCCAGTGGTCTACACACTCTGTTCTATTAACTGATAAACAAACTGAGTTTGGTTCAATAGTGACAGTGTTTTATTTCAGGGGAACTGGATCCATTGCTAACCCCGAAAGCTGAGTAAAACTAGGTTCAGAGAAGTCTACTTTTTCTATGGAGTTAACAAACTCAAAACGTTCTGTGCGTCGCACAAAGGGCTAATGCAGGCCAAAGGTTCTTTTTGGTGAGTTCTGTGTTGTGAACAACATCATAATAATAAGAATTAGACAACAACAAAAACAATACAGAATAAATATCACACATACTACATTTACTCATTACACGTGAAAGTGCTATCATTTATGAATAAGGGATGTTTACTTTTATTTCCGGATTCAGACTAGCTGTGCGTAGTTATATTTTGTTGTCGACTTTTCCAATAATATGTAGTGTAACGCATTTTTCCAGTAAAACCAGTTGTGTGTGTGGAAAGCAAAGTGAAGTTGAATACAGGCTTAATTGACCCTAAAAAATGAAGACGTCTTTGTCGAATGGAGAACTGCCGATTTTACTGACCAATATACTATAGATTAATTCGTGCAACAGTTTTTCACATTCCAAGTAAGTTATTGAGACTGCTTTCGACTGCTGCCAGACATTACGGTCTGATCTAGAATACGCTACAGTAAATCGCACTGATCGACAGTACGGGCAGCAGCCAAGCAAGACTGTCGATTTCTGTTATTATCCCAAACCACTTAGGCTTAGTAAGCGGATAACTCGGGAAGGTGCATTATAACAGCACAAGCGATGGTCTTCATGTTTTCTTTGGAGGAGAGAGAGATAAAATAAATTTAAGAATTAAGTGGAATTATTTTGTCTGAATTTTGTTTTTGATATATTTTGAACTGATTATATCAACTGACAGGTCTACGGTCTGTTATCTTATACACTTGGAGGGACCAGTCTAGTTGATCGCTGAGTGATTGTTACAGAAGTGTGCTTTGACCTTGTCACCAGCAGTACTCGCCGCATTAGTTCACGAGTGTCCATACAAAAAAGCTCGTGAAAATCTCCGTGCAGGCCTTGAGCACTCAGGCCACCGTGTAAAGTGGGCAGAGCCTGAGTCAGTTCATATTCATTTTGATGCGGTTTTGTCTCCCAACAACATGTGCCTGGAAGTTTTGTTGAAATGAAATGTGAAAACCGTAACCTTAAAATTCTGATCTCAGTATTTTCTCGTGAACTTTAGTGAGTAGATATGAAAGCAGCGTCAATCGCGTTCCGAGGCTTGAAAGATGACTACTTGAGGTAAGCTTGCAACGGGAACCAAGGCAGCCGTGGAAATATTATGAATGCGGTAGAAAGACTCAACTGTAAGCATTTTTAATTACATTTCCTCAATTAAATACACTTTACCGTAGCACTAGGCTGGGTTTACACTTAAATAGAACAGCTTCTATTTACTGAGAACTACGGTTGATAGCATCAATCTAGACTCAGAGACGTTCTAGATGATGATGTGATATTTCTGACAACCTTGAAATGAGACTATTTTTCAATAGTTATAGAGGTGGATCAATATATACACACCGTGAAACGCTCATATGAAATGGAAGCGTACTACAAGATATGAGGGAGAAGAATCGACATTGTAGAATTGGAAAGATAGAAAAGGAAAGAACAAATTAAACCAATAAACACAGACTTGCAACACAAACACAATTGACTACCATTTTTTGATATATTAGACGAGTCCTCAACCAAATCCAGCAAGCCGAGAAGAGTTTCTGTTAATTGTCTCCCTACTCTGAACGCATGTCGTACGCTACCTCACAGTGTGCTGCTTCCAGATTAATTTGTCAGTCGCAAATAAGGCAGGGTAGAGCATACGGTGAGTTGGCGCTCGTAAGCTGTCACCAAGCCAACGAAACCTATGCGTTGCAATTATTATGTTCCGGATCGACATGTTATATTTGTCTCGAAGAGAGTTCAGCAATCCTCACCACTACTTTCGCGGTATTCCTATTACACGCCGTTACTGGTTTAGAGGCACCTCATACTGTTTTTGCTAGACAACACATATTGATGTTGAAGATAACCGAAGTTCATACAAAGTCTGCCTGCTGATCTATTTGCACACGTGTTCGAACACTGAACGAAACAAGCTTCAATGGTTTCTGGGGGTCAAGTAGGGGGTTATATGCTTCAACCCAAAAAATCCATTTTGTTACTTGACATACTATCACTGTCGCTATGGTTTCTTTTGACAGCAGCATATGATACAACAGTCTGGGGGATTGCCGAAAGGAGATTAGACGTCAATAAGTAAAGGAACATTCAACAGAAAGGAGAAAAACATGAGGCAAGTCGTGTTGGCACAACAGAATATGACATGAGAGCAACGTCTACTGCCGACAGCTAGACCAAATAATCGTTGTACAAACATCAGACAAAATAAGTAACACTGTTCCGTGGTTGCTGGATGGAATACTCTTGGAGTGATTAGGTTGAAGAAGGTTTTTGGTTTAAGAGGTTCCACCAGGAGTCTTTGTCCCAGAAGATGCTTACTCCACAAGGTAAGGAGGAGAAGCAAAGAGCTTGCAGTCCACTTGGTGCCGATGACCATTAGCCGTCCGGTTCATACCCAATTCAGACAGGGGTCAACGCTCCAAGATACCGAATGCACCCTGCGTAGGGCTGCCAAATAGGCGCCAAAATAGCTCAAGTATTCAACAAATAAGGCAAACCTGATGTAAAATAATCCACGAGCCCTAGCGCTTTCGTTGGAGCATCTAAAACCTTCGTGTAATGGCGTAAACAATGCCATGTTGTGGTGCCGTTAAACAGACCATGTGGCAATTTCTGTGGCTCAGTTGCCAACCTTGAATCTACTGAAAAATGTTGACATTGCCACTCACTGCCCATGACTGCGAGTTCTCCAGGAAAACCCAATCGTTCCTCAATTAACCTAAATTTGGACGGTTTTCTCCAAATCCGTTGCCTGGTGACCTCACGGATCTTTTACAAACTAAAGTAGTTGAGGTGTAGAAATCTGCAGCTACCAAAGCAAACTGTAGTCTGTTGACATGACATTCTGATGACAATTCTAGTTTGTCGGAAATAACAGGATTCGTCCAGACACAATGAAGAATCTTCTGATCGTCTCTTATCGACGGACGACTGTATTCTTGAGTAACTACCATTAATTTTCCCTGCAGTCATCGTCTAATTATTGCTTCACGTAATTTTAGCTACCGTATACAGGAATAGCAAGTCAACAGACGAACGAGTAATCTTTGATATTTGTAGCGTAGATGCTCCAATCAGTTATATAAACAAAATGGTGCTGTCACTTCATTAGCGTGGTATGAGTTGGAATGACGATGTCCTACACACCACAACAACAGACGCGTTTTTTTATCCAAGAGCGTACCGACTCTGCAAGTTCCGGGCTATTGCCCGAACAGACTGCATGATTATGGTCACTCCTATTTTATACAGGCATACCTGGGTGTTGAGTACCGTGCACCTATATCAGTCTTTCAACCAGTAGAGCAAAACGAAAATATCCTACATGTGTTCGGTATACTACCTATAGGATTATACTTCTACCAGCCTGCTTATCACAAATGCGGATCCACTATGAGTACCTTACCCATGTTGTCCGGTCTTCGGAGGCCAGAAACGAATTATAACACACCGTGGGAAACAGTAGTCGTAAAAAGCCAACTAGTGCTACTGCTTACTATTACGAAAATACCAGCAATCTTGAAAACGCCATCCCAATAAAGGTGCGATTTTATAAATCCAGCCAGAACATCTTAACGTGCATACGGCGACAAAATGCTCACATTTCTGTCAGTCCCAGTTGAAGATAAAGTGGGGCGGTAAATTCACTAGCTACTCGCAATGTGTCCGTTTCAAACGGCGTATAAACGGTGAATGTTAGTTGGTCGAAAACTTGCACTGTGTGGAAAAATATATTATCTTCCTCATCAGGTTGCACTACTAACCAATGGTGAATGATATCGAAGGTTGTGGTGCATAATGACCATCTCTTCTGACATGTTACTCCGCACAGGGCTTTAACTCTGTCTACAACACACATTATGCACACGGTTAGATATAGAATAACGTGCTTGAGTGGTTCACTGCGCAACAGCTGCCTTTGAATAAAGGTCTTACATAATGCTGCATTAGTACTGAACATCTCAATTGTAATTAACAAGAACTCAAACTAGCTCAAACTAGCCAATTTAAACTAGCTGTGGTAAGGGGTATTGAAAACTTAGATGGCTTAACGTTTCAAGGGTACACGATCTATGACATCCGAACGTACCCGTGAGCATCATCTAGCCTGGATCACTAGCAGAGTCACCACGAAAATTACTAACGCAACTGTTGCATGCCTCGTTGATATACATCATACTGTCAGCCTGGACTCCCCGTTTCGTCCGTTTTACCGAGTCAACTACGGTCACTTAAAAACTGCCAGATGCAAAATTTTGGCTCCAGTTGAAGCGAACGGAAATTGACTAAATAATTCACCCTTGTGCTCACAGAAATTTTTGTACAGGCGTTGAAGTTACCATAGTCAACCACCCACACCACGACCGATTAAAACGCTTTGGTTTCAGTTACGTCATAATTTTGGCGTTATCGTATCAAAACGTTATCGCCGTGGTGCTTATGACGTGTCAGTCCTCACTTGAACGTGCCAATTGTTTTTGTTCGTTTCGCCCTAGCAATTCTGTTTTATGAAAATTTTATGTAGTTGGCCTGATGATGAATAATCGAAAACGAGTTTGTTCGTTAAACCATTTCTTTTTGATGATTACCCCGACTTCGTAGCCTAGCTGGTAGAGCATTTGCCGCGTTTGGGCATGTTGTTTCTGTCGGTGGTTCGAATTCAGCTGAAGTCTGGATTTTTCGCAATGAGGCCTCTTCTAGACTACCGAGAGGATTTTTAAACATCTGCGGGTTTGTTTGATCTAAGCAGTGTTTCCCTATGCGTTTTATGTAAATATACAAAACAGAGACATTCGAAAATTGGACGACAGATAAAGAACTGATATGTGCTATAGGCTTACTTGTTAGAAGAATCGAAAGGGTTTCAAATGCTTCCTTGTCTTTTACAGAAAAGAAATATGGTGGCCATATCACACTGAACTTTAGCAGTTGTATTTTAGTTTGCAGGTTCAGTGTATTGAGTCATATTAAATATTGCCTAATCTGTGTTTGCATACTGAGTATGGGGACATTAACGTTCTCGTTAGACAGCTATAGGTATAGGGAAATCAATCTTTAGGAACCGAGGAAACGAAGGATGGGAATCACCAAAGTCGGTGGATAGAAGATTGTAGCGACCGACTTACTGGACTCGTTTTTTCATATGTTAGACTATTCTAGATATATTCCCTTGATTGTTTATGAACCTCGTAATTTGTCGTATGCCACTTAAAGCAGCAAAACTGTGAGGCCTTGATTTGAGCCTGAAGGTTAGCTGGTTCCTGAGAACACTTGAAAAATACTTCACATCCTGTGTGATAGGCTTACTGTCGCGCACACAGAAAGACAATTAATATATTGTGCATTTTAATTAGCCCCCAGTGGTCCTTATTCTGATTGTCTTTTTTATGAATTGCTTTAGGAAGTCCGCTGAGATTAAACTGAGTATCAATTCTCACACAGCAATTTGTTTAAGTCGTTTTCTATTTCTATACAGTTTTCATACGCTGGAACTGATAGTGTAATAGATAGTCAAATTAAGATCATTGTCGAGCGAAGTGGTGTCAGTCACTGTGTGGTAAGAGAGGTCAAGACAAAAAGATAAATGAAACGGACCGTATTATGTGCCGGCATTAGTGTTCTTCTCTCTTCCATAAAACTCGTCAATCCGATGTCTGCCACGGATTGAACCATATCAAGCGGAAATGGACTCTGTTAGTAACCCCGTCCCAAAATCACTCGTTTTAGTTCCGAAAATTGTTCGCAACTTAACGAACTCAATCATTCAATCAAATTGAGCCTCATAATGTAATCGTCTTGCTTTCATTATTTGTGTCACAAACACTGTCCACTTGCTGCTCTGCTT
This sequence comes from Paragonimus heterotremus, assembly GCA_013368495.1. Classification (NCBI taxonomy): domain Eukaryota; kingdom Metazoa; phylum Platyhelminthes; class Trematoda; order Plagiorchiida; family Troglotrematidae; genus Paragonimus; species Paragonimus heterotremus. The sequence continues at coordinate 249,878 of LUCH01000074.1, forward strand.
GATTTGTCAAGTTGACTTGTGTTTTAGTGCGAACGTTTTATAACATGTATTTGGTGCTAGACGGTCAATTCAGTCATCTTCGGCGTGCCTCACTGTTCACGCCAATCAGATAAGTATGATTTGAAGCTCTTTTTATCAAAACGTCAGTTTTCACATAATATTTGTAAACTCGAAACGTATTCGGCTGTTTTCTGATTAGGCTTTATTAAATGACAGCTAGGTTTTCCTGTCGAAAGAATTGCTTTCCGTAATGTTTTCTTTTTCACTGCCCCAGTCGCGCGAGAATAACAAACTTTTGAAGGTATCGGTGAAACAGCATGAACTATTGTGATTACTAGGAGTAAAAAGTTAGTTTGGCTAACAGTCTCTATTCAGTTTTTCAGCATCACGCCAGTTACATAACATTTTATATCATCATGGTCGTCAAGCGATCAAAATCAAAAGCAATCAGTCACATAGTTACCTCACGAGATTGTGAAGTCTATTTCGAGTGCAATTCTAGCGCACCTTGTTGACTCAAGGCACCAGGTGGTTTACCAGCCCATTTACCGCCTGCCCAGTCGTCAATCAATTGTGGGTGATGTTCAACTTGAAATAAACCAAATCCACTACTACACACCAGCAATCCAGAGGAGTCAAATTTCGTATTCTGGCCAACACCAAAGCGATCGGAATTCGACTGCGCAATCCACAGTTGTATGTTCAGAAGAAATTTGTACAGGCCTTACGGTTACCATGGCCTCCCGTGACTGACTCGACACCCCCGATGGTCAATTTTTGCACCTGATTGCCCTCAAATTCACAATCTCGTGACGTAATTATGTGACCAGTTGCTTTTGATTTTGATGGCTTGGCAACCACGATGATATAAAACGTTTTGTAATTGGCCCGATGAAAAATAACCGAAAACACTGTTCGCCAAAACAACCTTCTACTTCTGATGAACTCATGGGGCTATCCGAATGATTGTGATTACATCAAAATCCGATTTTACCGTGTTAAGAATGAACTGCACACACGTAGAAATGTAGTCATGACTGCAGCTTGTCTGAGAAATGGGCTGCAGTTCACACATTTTATGCGTGTGAAATGTCTTGTAATAAAACGTGCATCGCGGTAATTAAACAAGTAAGTAAATCTGTGTCATCCTACATTCCTTTGTCCAAGTTTGTACGCGAGCGAAATAAGATGTCATTTTTGTTTTAGGATCCATCGTATTTAATGTGACAGTTTTCAACAAAAGGCCACAAAAATTCGACCAAGGCCTTCGCATCCAAATAAGTTTTCCTTTCGTGTCAATTGCAAACTAAGAACTGGTTTAGATTTCCGCTCTTAAAATCCAACGTATCGGTAATGCATATCCTATCCCACGTAGAAATTTGCGTTCCCTATACCTTGGTTGTGAGATTGGCCTGCTAAATATGAAATAACCTAATCTTCGAAGATCTGTGGAAGTCTAGCCCCAAGATCACTTGTGACTTTAACAAATTTAATCTACCTAAGGTCTTGACCGCAGGGCTAGTAGCTGGAATTGACACAACGGTTCTGTTTACTCTCTTTTCGATATAATCTGGTCAGTCAAACGCAGTTCAATCAAGGTCGTGTTCGGGCGTTCCAACATCATCATTCGGTCATGCCTATCTGAGATTATCGGGATTGCGGCGAGGCTGGAATTTCACAAGCACTAGGAGTGGAGTCCTAACTACTATTCGGACGCGGCGGTACACCACCAGATAGATCTGGTAAGAGCGCAACTGGAATCTAGGTCTTTTATTCAAAATGAGCTAATCTAAAGTCTTATCTGAATGTGATTGTTGCGATTTAATGTGATTGGTGTTCAGTTTGACCTGGTGTAAATCCCAGAGCTTCTGTTGAAGTCTGAATTAAAATCTACGACGAATTTAGGTGCAATAATCAAATTAAATCCAATCGACGCAACACTTTGCTATTTAAAAATGCTAGTTACAAAATATTGCAGCTGTAACGTGCTGTCGAAATCAGTAAGCGCGCACAGGTTGAATTTGATTTGTTTATCTGGGCGTGCTGCTGTGTTGTCGACGCTGTTTTAGTTTTCGTTTGTGTAAGTCGTGTTCATGGCTTACTGGGCCCTTGGCTCAAACTTATTTCTCGTTGTTTCCTTTTACAGGACTGTTGTTGTAACCCCTACTTCAGAAGAACGCTGTTTTCCGGTGTCTCCACATTACGACAGAGTTGGTCGGTAGGTGTAACGGACAATCTCCGTGTAAACAGCCGGCTTACATGTTACACAACATGATCATTTTCCCGGCCAACCCAGTAATCCTAGTAGTAAAATATATCAAAAAATTTCGGCAAATTCTCTTATGTCAAGTCATCCTAAGTTGCGTGTTAGCACACTCAAATTGATTTCTGGTACATTAGACAGACTCATGCATACCGAAAAACTGTTATTAACATTCTACAAAATTTGTCAGTGTTAGGCTGCGTTTGCTATTGCTAATCAGTAATGAGACGGAGTTCATTACATATACAGGCTGATATTATCTACACTCACTCGCTTCACTTATAAACTTTATCTCTTCTATGCTTGACAAATGATATGATGCTTTCGGGTGCTGTCTGCGGGACGATATCAAGAGATTATTATCTTACGTTGAGAGTAATGATGGTTATGGATAAGTCAAGTAAAAAGAAGGAATATTTTGGCTAATCTAAATATTCGACGCAAAAACTAAAATGTGCCAGGGAATGTCAAAATTTTCCAATGTTTTCATGCACTTATCTAGAGGAAAGTTTATTTTCAGTGACACTCACAACGTCGTTTTGGTTCGAGCTAGTCCGGATAACGGAATACTCATTACACTTAAGAATACTGACACCGGCACAGTATATTCGCAGTCAGCCGTGATAATAAGACAGGATTTACTAAAATGATACAGTATAGTGCATATCTTCTTGCTAAAACGCGGTCTACAATCGAGATGATTAATATTAAATCATTTGACCGCGTCTGTTCACAGCACATTCTAATATACACCCAAATATGTTCTCATCAGCGTTGCCCATCGGATATTTGTGTAACACTATTTAAAGTTGAACTTCTCACATTCACTTTATGGCGCTGACAAACTTTTATTGTGTCTTTACAACGTCACAAACGTTTTGCCCATTATCAGTTTCTTCCTCACTGACAGTTTTGTTCGTTGAACACGTCAGAGTTTTCTGAACATCTATTTATCAGTAGTGGTGTCATTCAATCGACTACTCAATTTCACGTAACCACTTCTGAATGCTTTAACGCTTTGATTGCTCTTTCGGGTAATCACCATTTGTTTCGTGAGCCGGTTAAGGGGAACATTATTGAGCGCGCTTCTACCTACAAGCAACCAGTTGTTTTGGCTGCTGTTTACACACCACTTCACACCTTGGAGATTATTTCTGTTCTGCTTACTCTTCTATCTTTTCCATAAGAATTTTATAACCAATGAGTAAAGAACATACCCACTTAACTGGCAGCGTTGTATTTCGTTTTCACCGGTTTACCTTTACTAAGTGGATAAAAAGTGGGAATTTACCAAACAGGTCCTGCCTTAACAGCTGAGGAGAAAAGTCATAAACGCCTATGTGCAACAGATCATCAGATACGTTTTTCATACCGATGAGAATGAACAACACTGAAAATCAATGGCGGTTGTCGAATCCATGTGTACTTCCCAGTGGGCTGTTTTTGATAAGCATTAGACTTATGTTTTGCTCTTGTTGGGTCTCCTCAGTAGTGTATTTCTTTGCTGCGGAAGTAACAGGGATTTCGCCAAACTTTCACGAGTCAGTCGTATTGAACACTGTGCAGTTGACCTTGAATTAGGCATGACCGAATCATTGTGTATATACTTCCAGCCACATTCAGTTGCTAGCAATATCCAGGTTGCCTGAACACCTCGACAACAGACACAATAACTGTGCTGTTAACTCCAGCTGACTCCTCCATGACTAGAACTTATCTAGACTGTAGTCACAAAAATCACTGAACCTTTGAACGGTAATTTTGATCTATGCTAAGTAGTAGGGGATTTGGTTGATATAAGCTGAATAACACTTAAAATTTGTCGAATTAGTTCTGCCTTCGCGAAGCTGTTCATAACAATTCGAACACAGCACCCACGACCTAGAAAGTCGTTCATTATTTTACACATCATTGTGACATGCTACATCGCAATACTTCTTTCGATTAACTTAGTAGATTGTGAGTCACCATAATGAAATATCCTTTCACACTTGTCAACTCTTTGCTAACTAACGGCTAATCTTCCAGACTTCATTACAACAACCGCATGATCTCCCATTAGCTTTCAGTCTAATGCAGCAATCTAGTTGGACACACTTACAACTGATCTCGGTACAACAAGGTCAAATTTTTGTCATGTTCATTTCAATTTGATCTGTGTGGGGTTAGATTCTGATGGGTCCTGTTGGTTTTCAAGATATCCTTCAATCGTTCTACGGAGTCATGAATACCAGTAAACTCTCTTACTTAACAATTAGGTATACATCAGTGATTCTTGAACTGGTTTAGATTAGAACTATTGGCTGATTGATTAATATGCTTATTCAATGAACTGTAGCAGTTTTGCCACATTAGATACACGTTTGTGGCAGTGTTTTCTTGAAGGCTGACGGTATCTTGTTCATGTTAAGCGATACTTCAACGTGGAACACTAGTTTGTCCTTTGAGGTATCAGTATGAATTCTGCACACTCTTTTTGAAAGCACGCACCAAATCAATAACGGCGGATTTTCACCGGTTCTCCTACGAAACATATTACATTTGTTTGCAGTCAATCACAGTAGGCCCCATGGTGATAAACCACTGTATCAGTCTGCTCGTTGTAATTCTTGCATGCCGTCCCAGATGCATATGACATGTTAATCCTGATTTAAGTTCAGTGACTTTTGATAGCTTCATTAATGTATACAGTACATATGTTCATTTGTGTAGGAATTTCCAGTAACAGGTGTTTATGTCTGGTTACACCCAATCCAAAGCTCGCCCTATATAAGTGTGATGAGCTCACCTGTTTGACTGACAAATCACTACCGACCCATGTGTTGTTTTTATGATTTTACTACGGTAGGTTGTGACCTACATTACGGACTCACTAATAATATTGCAGCCTCGAATACATGTTCAGTAGTATGAAGTAAAAGGATTTTGTTAGCCAGACACAAACTGTGGACCGTGAGTGTCACAACACATGTTAACTGCTATTTACACATGGTTTCCCCAAGTTAGGTGTCATTCTCCTGGCATAATTCGCACTCATACTCAGCAAAGACAGACGGTCCGCATATATGGAATGTGCGGAAATCTATCAACACCCTTACCTTTGTGATCAGAACCATGCAAAAACAAAAAAATGAACCAGACTAGCCTACGGTTAAATTCCCGTTTCAGGTCTTACGAAGTTTCTGTGGAAAGGTCGCAAATGCCGGGCTACATTAGAGGTACTGATTGGGAACTGAGTGCATCGGAGTTTACGGAATCAATATAATCTTGCAAGGATTAATGTGAACAGAAAACGGCGAATAACCATGCGCTGTTTTAAAGAATCAGTTTCAAAGCATGTTATTGTAAGTTTTCGCCTGTTCTGCAGTAAATATAGTATAATGTCTCGTGCAGTATGAAACAATTTATCTGAAATCGAGCTTTACTAATCAACACTATGGACAGTTCCATTTTGAGAAACCGTTGGACCAAATTAATTCGGAAACAAACGGTCAATATCCTGAAACTTCGCACAGTGGAAGATTTTTGGCAAGGTCAATATTTCACTTCCGTGACGGTCAAAATGTATTCGGTTTATTTAGGTAATAGATTTCCTCCTGTCTGCAGTATTCGACCAACCTACACAACACTGCAGTTATATTTAGACTGAGATTATAGGAACTGCTGACTATCTCCTATTTTCATCAGCAATTTATAATATTCTGTCTAAAAAAATAAAACTCCTTACAAACCGAAATTTTAATTTCGCTGGCGAGTGGAATGAGTATCGATGGTCATTATATCCTCCATCCTTGAATAAGCATAATGTTTACTCAAGCGAACTGAATGAGAATTGCTGTACAGAATCCCAGACCAAACCAACACGCTTGAAATACAGAGAAGTTAGATATGGTGATCTATCGCACCAAACTGTCCAAACTACCCAAATTTCCTATAAAAACATATCTAGACAGAGGCATGCATACAATATACCCCTTATTTCAATTGCAGTCTTGCTAATGCTTGTTTGTGACTGCGTGTGCAATCCTATCTACTTTTGCCGAGACTTATAAAACCACGTCAGCTGCTTTTACCTTTTACTTAGAAAGATTTTTCAAGCTGTGAGCTGTCAGAAAAGAATTTGTGTTTACGGGCTATGCGTGTTTTTTGACTTGTGCTACTTAAAACCTGGTCACATTCATCAAGCACTCTGTCTACCAGTTTGTGTGTTTATCTGCAAGGCTAAATGGGACAACCGACCGTTACTGACAGACACGTTTGACTGTCTGGCTGACTAGTTCGGAAGCCGGACAACGATGGAGATAATTTCAGAATATTGCACGTTTCAGTGATCACGATGTTAAATTTGAATGAAGTGGATTTAGAACGGAAGTGGCTAAGAGAAATGGAATGCTCCGTAAATTTAAACTGTAGACAGTCTCAAATAGAAATACTGGCGTCAGTCATATAGCGCTTGATATATCTATATATATATATATTTATCGGCAGTAAGTGTTGTTCATAACTCAGACTATTGTTTAATTGATATAGCGATTTGTGTTAAAAGAATCTAGGGGGGAATGAGACAAATACAGGTAGGATATTTGTGGTCGGAAATAAAAGGCATATTCATTCCGTTTTGTTCATGTTAGAGGGAAAACGCGAACATATCCACACGATCAGAGATTCCAGTTCAAATTTATCAAAATGCTTTAAGTTTCGAACACACCAGCTGTGGCTGAAGGACTTACTTCGGAGCACCAATTTTACAAAAAACTACACCCGGGATATCAGCGTTTTCTTTATGAACTACCTGTAATTTGACGCTTCCTCCTAGTTATTGGCTATAAGTGATCAAATGATGAAAACCGATCTAAGTTTTAATCTTCAACAATTTGGTTGTTGGGCACCACACGTTTGAGAGGATATACGGTTTATTCGTACAGGCTTCCGACCGATCATCTAAAACGAACAGAAGGCAGACCCCTATCATCATTGAACCGACAGATTTTACAATCAGATTTTTTCTCAACGGCGCCAATGTGAGTAACAAATATAGCTCTGAATATAACTCGTGTTTAACGGTGAAGTGCAAGTCGTTCTTCTTATGTGGATACAAAAGCTTTACACTCATGTATTTCAGCTTCTTCCATGCTGCCGGCTAGGTTCTAAGAACACACTGAGACTTCCGTCTTGTAACGTTATATCTGTTCACTGGAGTTTGTTCTACGCATACCTCTAAAACATTTTAAACGTTTTGACAAGGTAAGAAATGATGAGTTCCGAAATAACGTTGACAACAGGTCATTTTGCGTAAACAGCACAGTGTACCGTGTTTTGCCCGACTAGTTACGGTAAACAAGAGTAGCTTTATAATCATTCCTTCCAGTTTTTTCTGAAAATCTGGATGAAAATGTGTAGTAGTATTTTCCATACCCAGTCTGAATATTCGTGCGCCTGCACAAAAATGGAGAGTCTCAGCTGACGTCGTCCAAGTTACACAGACATGATCTAATGTGAGACAGCATCTTAGTGTGACACACGTAAGCTCAACGGCTTCTTCCAATTGAACGTCCAAGTGACGTTTGCTGAGCATGATTTGATTTTAATGTGGCAATTTTACACAAATTCACCTTTCATCTTGATCCGACAGATCGCCGGGTGTATCATGCACACCTGAGAAGAAAATAAACGACAAAATCATTGGGATTTTAAGACTGCTCGAAGCTTCGCGCGGAATATTGCCGTTTGGTCACAGAATTTTCCAATGGAAATATTTGATCACTTTCGACGAAAAATAATTATCTCATATATTTCTCTCCTGGTTTTTTTATAGATCAATCCATCGTCTGAATGATCTGGAAAAACCAACCTATTTCTTTCGGTTGACTAGCTAGTATCTCCTGTCTGGAATGATGCACCATGGTTTTTCATTATGAGGACGCTCACGTGACCATTGAGTCGTTCACCTTTCACACCTTTTTCGCGTCCCCCTGTACCGTCCTGCAACAAAAAAATTGTGCGTCATTATTAATAATATTAGAATAAACAGAATTACTCCGAATACGACACTGTGCCCCTCTGGATAACTAATAGCAGCCAAGGACACTTAATCTACCGGTATAAGGAAGTGAACAATATTTGTCAGAATAAATATACCTTGGACGGGTAGAGCTTTTGGCACTCTTTTAGGGGATTACAGGTCCAGAAAAGCTCACCGGTGTCATCAGCTTCTAATCATTTCTCCTTTAGCGGTATACGTTCCAATCAGAGCCCTAGATGAGAAAAAAGCTGAAAAATTCATCCATACATATGCACTCAAGTTACTTTTATCATGAAGTGTATAGATACTATGAGATCCAAGCAAGACCTCGTGCACACTTGAGAGTGGCTTGTCCGTTCTATGAGGTGACTGGACATTTACCTACTAATCACCTTTTAGATAATGGCCCCTTTTGATAAAGCTGAAGTTACCTTCGTAACTATATGAGTGAAATGGCAACGGTGTCATCTAATAACATCACTTTTGAAAATACTTACTGCGCAATCAAACTGAAAACCCAAGGTGTTATTTAGGGGGGATTCCAATCAAAGATAAATCGGTAACACATTTGAGTAATTATTACTCCTGTACGATGAACTTTGGGTTTATCCCGAGAATTTTGAGTAAATTGTGAAGATTTATACGAGTAGTTTCCTTCCGACTATATCTCACAATTTCACCGGGCAAGTTGCTAACGTGAAAAGTTCATGTCCTAATAATCAAAACCTTGTTGTTACAAAGTTCAACAGCAAGAGCAGTGCTGGAATGATATCCCTCAAATATAGTCGGGTCACACATTTCCTTAAATATATTTTTCAACAATCTAGAAAATACCTGTTCAATTACCAAAACGTTTTCTTACGATGTTTGTCTCTCTAAATTTTTTCCACGTAATAACCTGAAATTATTAACGTAATCAACCTGTTCTAAAATTAAGTTTTTAACCTGTAACCAAGTCTGGTATCTGATAACGGACGTTTGGTTCCAACATAAGGTTCAATTGACTCTGTGCTATGACGCCTAGTTCGACTCAGCTTAAAGTTTCCTTGAAATACGGGAATTGTATTGGGCTTCCCAAATAGTGCGTAGTCGTTATAAACGAACAACAATTCAGAGGGGACCATGTGCTGTATACGACTGAAATAAATATGAAACTAAAACGTAATGTTTTTTCACGAAGTCATTCTTAACCGTTTTTTAAAACCAACATTCAAAAGTGAAGTATTTCAATAATAAAAAGCATCACTCTTAGTAACGCAATATACACCACTGTAACGCATCGCAGTGCTGTAAAATCACATACTATAATGTGCACTAATCCCAGTCGTACAGTGCACAGAGCATAACTTCGAGGGATCTATAAATTTGATAAAATATTGCACCATTATATGGGACTCCATTAAGAAAAGACAACTCACTGGTAGTTTTCCCACAAAATGCATTAAAATCGCCCATAAACATCACACAGAAAAAACATTCTTGTTTGCCGATCAGATACGCAGTCTACAATTACTTAATGTCTCGTGTATCAATGTGATGCACTGCATATCAGATAGGAGCTCAGTATAAAGCAAGCAAACGTTATATACAGTACATTATAGAACTTAGGAATTATTACAAATTGTGACAAAAACAGGAAGGATTATGTCACAGTAATTCCGGAGTGTATGTAGGCTTAGAGTTCAACCACGGTAAATAAAAACATCTCCAATGGATCCCATTCCCCATGGTGCCTCAAAGAGATCCCAAGCTTACAACACAGTTGATCGTTGAGGCAGATAATTTCGGAAGTATACCAAAATCGCTGGTAGTATGCGTTAACTTTTACATTTTGAAAAATTTATGAAAAAAGCACTCGTGAGTAGAGGAAGAGCATACGGCATCCGACCTTTAGGAAAAGGGCAATTTTTAAAGTATCTACTTCAAACGTCACGTGTGTGTGCAGAAAACATATTGTGTGAGGACCGACAACTAATTGGAAAGAATATTGCAAATTCTCGACATGATCTATAAAAGTGATATTGCGGCTAAAACTGCAATCCATTTCGAAGGTTCATCAAGGTCTACCGATCCCAATGATCTTTGGCGACCACAAGCATTTACACTAATTTGAAACACCTGCTGCACAGAAGTGGCTACATAGGAAAGGTTTTGTATAACACAGCAAAGATAGTTTCGAAACATACAAAAAGCAGATTTTCAAGGAAGCAACATAGAACGTTTACAAGGTTCAAAGGCGTCCCAATATTAAATTTAGAATATTGAGCGGCGACTCGACAGTTTTCAACTGAATGTATATGGAGTCGAATTGAACGTGTACTAAAATTACTCGAAGGTTGTGAAAATTCAGACAGGTTTGTGCTCATCAAACTAAGTATTTTTTATCATATTATTCGTTTCAAAACGAAGGGAACGACGCCGATCAGGGAATTATTATGTAATATTTTCAAAAATGGTAGGGAAAACATCACCACCTTACGGTCAGTCAACTCAACAAGCAAAAAGCCGATTGAAATGGTTACCGGTAAACCAGATATTAAAAATTTTTCAAAAATATCAACCATGTGAAACTTGGTGACAGTTTTAAGACCATTTACGATCTCTTCGTAAAAAATGATATATATTCCATATTTCGCGTGCGAAACGAAGGTCAAAACTAACACATGGATAGCAGAAGTTGTTTCTATGTTGAGAGCAATTTTCCACCCGGGTGGCCAGCAAATCTGAAACTGTTGTCTGTATCCCCACATACAGTGGTAAAACTGACATGAATAACATTACACATGTGGGGATGGATTAGAGAAAACGAATTAGTTTGAACGTTTTTTATTAGATGAATGAGGCCTTGAAGTCACGGAACTGTTTTCCAATCACTAAACTGCACAAAGTGCAAACCTTAATTTGACATGTACAGTTTAGCTTAAGTTCAATATGATATTCGTTAGCTGATGCAATCTTTATGAAAACGTTTGGCTCAAACTATGTGCTAAAGACGATGAGGAATCTCTGGTCATTAAATTTCACAAGTTTGTGAAGTGTACGTTAAGAACCCTTCAAGTCATCATAGAGTGCCGCATTTGAACTTAGGATAATTGCAGCTGGAATCGTTTACATAAATGTGTTTTCTTCGTTCAACACTGTTTGGGTTTACCTGAAAAGATGATAACCTAGAATACATAGTAAGGGAACAAAAGCTACGTTCCCAGAATGATGAACGTTCTGAGGAGAAGAAGGTAAAAAATTGTTACGATTTATACTGAACTTCTCTGAGAGTATTCTTTGAAGTCATGTATGTCGTTCAATCCGGAAAGTGAATTCATTCAAAGAAGATATGTCATGCGTCAAGAAAAACAAACAGGAACGACCGACATGCAACAGTTATATGGAAACAACAGCGTTTGAGGCCAAATCCCCCGGGGTGTTTGCCCGCCATAGATCAGTTCAAAAAGTCCTGCATCAAAAGCAAATACTTCCCTATGTCAAGTAAACACGATAGGCCCGAATTTTGTCTGTTCCAATATGAAGCAATATATTACCTTTCCTGATCTGTGCATTCGAACTAGTAAGGTTGTAGGCAGTTTGAATTTACCCGAAACCAACTCGAAAGTACAAACCGAGAAGATAATATAAACACCAGCAGCGTGTTTTGTATTGTTTGACAGGCAGATCAATTAAAACGTTAGGTTATTATGGCAAAGACGACAATGATGTCTGCCTTTTCTTAGAAGCGGCAGGTTACAAAGCGTGAGTAAGAAGTTTCTGTTTGTCGGAAGAGATCTGTGTTTAAGAAGAGGAAGTAGGTGGAATTAACTTATTCACCTTACTCTGCGTTCATAGCAGTCGGTTGCTTCCGATAAAATATACGACCCCTTTCTTTGACAATGTGTTCCTTGTGGATCGAACCAAGGTTATTGCTCCGCTACTTTCTGCAGTGTGCCGGGAGATGGTGGCCACCGACCTCGTTATTTTGTTATTCATTTCAATTGTGCTTTTTTCTCACAGCTTAACATATCGACATTTTGGCTTAAGGGAATATTCAAACCAATATCACGACCTATATCACGTTGAAACCGTTCTAATCCTGACCAAGCTGTTATCACTGTAGATAAAACTCTCACCGTGGTGAAAAAATATTGAGGACTTATTAAAAATTGAGTCTCATTCCGCCCCCTCATTTTTTGATCAAATCACACCCAATTACTGGCAGGATCAACCCATCCGGAAAATAAAATTTTGCCTTTGACGTAAACACAGACGAGGCGTAACAGGATAAATCAACGACTCATGACAATTAAGCGGACGTATAGATTCAGAATGAATTAAAAAATCCACTGCTTCATATTTTTGTTTTATTCAAGGTTGAGTTGACTAAATTCTATTAGAGCAGGAACCGTTTAAGGAATAAACAAACAGGAGTAAGACCGGATGTCTGTAAAACAAACCTTTCAACAGAATCTAGTGTAAGATGTGGAAACACATTTAGAGAAGCCTGAAATAGCTAGGATGTTATTTCTGACGACATTTCAGATACAGACCAAACTTACCTCAACACACAATACTTGTTGCAAATGTCAAAGAATACATTGTTTCGCGATTAGGAATATCGGTGCGGGTGTACACATTACGTCGTCTATGATAGCACGTTCAAGATTCAAACAGGGCCAGATTATTTCATCAATGTACTTTGTGTACGCTAACGAGAGACATTTCAGCATCGTGCGTTAATATAACGCCATAAGACTGGAAGTACTTGGCCTGAAATATACAGAAATAAAAGAATGTAGTACTGTACGGTTATAGCAACCATCCGTTAGAATGAACGTCTAGTTCAAACTTGTGGTTAATTAGCGGACGAAAGCTGAGCACTGGGATGATAGATAGTCAAGCAAAAGCCGCGGAGACGTATGTAGCCGGACGAGAACAGACAAATATATGCATTTGACACTGATAGTCGATGCAAACTTATGTTGGGGAAAATCCCAAGTATGGAAATGTGTTAACTTACCTAAAATTATGATTGCAATCTAACCATACTTTCTAAAATGTTGCGAAACAACCAAATAGCTGAACTTTTGTCCAGATCTCGCAGCCTTTTCTTCCCTAGTGAACGATGTGTGTTGTTTTCAGTAATATAATGGAAAAAGAATGGAAAAGAATTCTACAGAGTAACAAAACGTTCAGCATTATATCGACCTTCGGACAAATTTTCAGCTCACGGTATTCTTCTGGTACCAACACAAAAGTCGTTCTAGACAGCACTCGATTAAAACAAAAGCTGTGTTAGCGCAGACGTACATTTGCATGGTACACGTTTCTTTATCAAATATCAGTTGAAAATCTCTGCCTGCCTGAGAAAATTGGCAATTGGCTGGAAATAGCACAGTTGTTCAATGACTTGTCACAAACATTCAAAGATTAGCGTAGTGTGCTGAGTTAGGAAAAAAGCTATAAAACGTTAGAGGAACAAGTCAAGCACGAGTTGTGGAACAGTTTCATTCATAAGGTGAAAGCCAAGTTGTTGGATCGTATACCGATAACCTCACGTTAAGTAGTTATTTCGTACTGTGGTGCATCAGGAAACGTGCCGGAATAAATATGTGTAAATTCTATAATGGTTGACCGAATACAAATATCTAGCATATTGATGAATTCAGTCGATTGAAACTGTTTACAAGGAGAACATTAGGTCCGAAAATACTTAGTTATGAATTGTGTTTAGTACGTAGGTACACCGGCGTTCTGAAAGCGGATATGCACTGCAAACGCATTTACAGCAGAATCAAGTAGACGATTAATGCATCATCACAAATATACAGTCACAATCACCACATGTAGAACGACACGGAAAACTAGTCCACATGTACCACAAATATGCACCAGTTTGTCTACTTGTCTAGTGAGGAAAACCTCTGTGGTTGTTCATAGTAGATGGAAGTGATTACATCGCTTTTACCTATTGATACCGATGTGTGCTTCTTCTTCATAAATCATTGCTGTTTTTCATCTTATCAAACCTTCCTCACGGATATGTAAGCCACCTCTCTCTTAGCTACCAGTGTTTCGAAATCTCGAGTCTTTATCTCATTCTAGATGAAGGTAGCCTGCATTCCAGGCATGCTTACATCACGATAATTTATCCTAGTTTTCTCGACGGTCACTCTCAGTTTATCAGCCGCGAACGGAACAAAAAACATATCGGACGGCTTTACCATTGAAAATTTCACAAATATAGTTAATTCTTTCCCTTTCTTAACAGCGCAACATAAAGGGGTATTTTTTGAACGTAACCTCTGTGGGTAAACTTTTGTACCTGATGGTTTTAAAAACGAATAGAGCAGATGTCCCCAAAACGCGGTTTAAGTGTGTACAGTAAGCATGTTTGCGTATAACATTAGAGAAGCCTACTTCGTAATACTCTCTGGATGTTGAGCAATGTGATGGTGGAAACTATTACTAGACTGAGATAACTTATATATTCTACCCAATTCAACCTTCTGACCGGGTTATACTGGGATGAGTCATCCGGAGGTGAACTGTACTGGAAGTGAATTTTCCATACAATCCGTGTGATCCATGAGATTCCATAGGATCTCTCGTTGTTTGCTTACAAAATGACCTGGCTGAATCGGCTAAGAGAAATTGTCGAAGAGCCACGTCCGATCAGTGTTAAAAATGGAACTTGAGAGAAACGGTCAAGGTCCATCATCCGACAGTCTTCTAAAAACGACGAGTGAATAAGGAATTGCGTCAGGTAGCATGGTTGCATAGACAAATCGACTGGCTGTTTTATACGCAACGTAGACAAAGGTAAGGCCCAAAAGTAGAAATAGATTTCTCATTAAGGTTGAAATTTTACTAAAATGCCGAGGGCATGTGACGGGATCACTCCAGGTAACGTAAAAGTTCTAAGCCATGTATTAAAACTACGGTCGATTACTAATAGAGAAGAAAGTCACTACTTTTCTCTTGCTAACTTTCACTGATGTTACACCTTTTTTGGCAGTTTTTATCGTACGTATGGCACAATACTGTGTCACAATATTTTATTTAAGTAGACGATAACATGTTTGATCAACAGTATAAAATGCGGATTAGTCAGACATCACGAAAACTGACATTTTTCATCTAAATCTTAAGAGGACTCGACTGATTGCTGTTTGCTTGACGGATGAATGTTTGTCTGAACTACTTCTTTAAAGAAATATATTAGTTAATTTTATCAACTGCGCCAAATTTACGGATAGTAAAACATTAAATTCTGTTCCTAAAGAAGTCAATATATCAAATATAAGTTTGACAGAACTGCTGTCTCCACAGAAGTTAATTTTCGCTTGATCGCTGAAACAGCCAAACGACCTCCGTGATTCGTTGACAAAATACTGATTGGTAAAAACCTGCAGGTAACGTAAATACATTGACTAGTGCTTTTTCAACTTACTGAGTGCAACTTGAGTATAATATTAAAGTAGATTGTTGGCTGCTTTTAAAGTTGAATCGTCCATTCACTGTTCAACTTATGAAAAGTCTTATGGAATACTACCGAAAGTTTAAAACATTTTTTATCTGGTAATTGTTTAACATTTTGTAGACCTCGCTGTTACTTTGAACAAAGTGAGGGCAAACAATCTCACCTGATTAATACTGAAAATAAGGCAGTTCGAATGACACTTTCGAAACATACGTCCCATGAATGATATAGACTAGGGAACGGTTTTTGTAACAAATAACATATCCTCGCCCAGTGCGCAGTTATCTACTACCTACTGTGCTCCTGCGTTTTAAAGTCAGAGTTTTAGTTTGCAACTCTACGAGGTTACCAATCAACAGCTGTGCGCAGTTTGGAGAGATTCCACAAGCAGTCACTAGGTTTGTTCGACAAAATTGTTGGAAATTTACCAGTTCCAGTGTCGGCTGTTCCTTGCTGTATATGTCAGATATCCTATTGAATATCCGACCTGTCTATCCTTGTCCGAAATGACTCCAGTTTACAACAATCTACTTTAATGCATTTTTTGGACGCAAAACGATAAAAGCCTGTGCCATGTAGATGCGCAGGCGAAAGGCAGATTTCCAATATGCTTAATTTTTGTGAAAATTGATTTTGATTTGCTGTTACCCTTTGCCTATCAGACCACCACCTGTTGCTATGATATAGTAAACGATCACGCAGTATACTTCCGACTGAAGGGATCCAACCGTCCCCTTTCAGACTCTGTTATACCAATTGCGATGTTTAGTTTCTTTAGAACCATGGTGGTTGAAAGTACAAAACTGAAATATTAACCACGCAGTTCTTAACTAACATTTTTATGTACTTATTGGTTAAGTTGAACGAAACAAACGAAACAACTGTTGCTTTGATTTGTTGGAGTTTACTGCAACACTGAGCAATGTTCTCCTAGCAAGTCCTAAGGACAACGTATTCACAGTTAGATATATGTAAAACGCACTCTATGTTTTTCTGATGCACTCGCATTCAGTTCTGGGGTAAAGATTCTATTTATAGTTGCGCAAAACAAAACGACTGTCACCAAATCGTGAAATTTTTCGCTACGGTTTGCCTGCAAAGTTAATTAAATGAGTTCAATGTTGTTGGTAATTTTAACAAGATTGAGTGCTGTATTAAGGCCATACACGAAAACTTCTGCTGAACAAACCATGGGAATAATTAACACTATGTGTTAAAAATGGTCACTTCTAAAAGAACAGACTAGTTATTCAACAAATGCACTAATTTCGATCTGAGGACTTGCATATAACCTACAACAAAGAAAGACGGATTACTTTTTTAAAACTGCTTGTAACAAATGGCATTTCATCAATATCCTACTGTGGAATATACCAAAAGTATACAACGTTCGTTTTGTGAGTTTGCTAACGAAGTTTAACACCGAAAAAGGTTGGAAATTTTCCTAATTTTTTTTAAAACGAACCTTATTAATTTGCCTTCAAACCTTGTGCAGCCCTTCTCTCTTTTACTCCTTTTTTCTCTCCGTGTTACCTCATTTTTACTACTCTAATGTATTTTTAAAAATATTTCGTAATTTTTATAGGCGACTGAAGTGAATATCATATGCTAGCATTTATTTTCCGTTCAGCTTTAACAGTCATATATTCTATGTATTAAGGATATATGACGGTGTTCGTGAAAACCTCTTGGAATGGAACTGTCGTGGCACTGTGATAAATTCTTAATCTTCATTACAGTTCTTCTGAATGTGGTATACTGAAATATGCAGTAAAATGTTCAGCTGCGTAAGCGTCAAGGTAGCAAACAATTGTAATGTGTGGTTTTTCTCTAGCATATACTATCATACGTTGTTTATGTGGTAATAAAGTGTTTCTAATTTTGAAAAGTGCGTCAGCGACAATCTTTCTGTGAAGTGGTGCGTTACTGCATGTGTGGATATGAGTTTGTATCAGATGCATGAGCGACAACTTTGTTAGCGTGGTTATCACATGAGTGATTTTCGGATAATTGGTCATGAAAAGTGTAGGTTTGTACGAATTGTTTTTGTCATGGAAATCTAGTTGAGACCGTCATCGTTATTCTTAACATTTGCCTCCTGACGGATCGTGAGTAACGTAAAGTAGCTAGTGGAAGATGCGATTAATAACATTTGCCACCGAACAAATGCGTTCTATTCATATTCGGGTTGGATATCGTCAGACCATTCCATAACTATTCCTATTTCAAGATACTATCTACCTAAATGCACTGGTGTGCTAGAAGTCACTACATCCTTAATTAGAACAGTTTAGTTAGTAGAAACCAGACCATCAGTAACGGCCTACTGCAGTTCATGTAAATGCCACAGTTTCCACCTCCCAACAGTCTATTTTCAGGATCCATAGTTAACACTGAAACAATAGTAAAACGAACCGTCACATGGGAAATGTTTTATGGACACAGTTCGGGCTGGAAAATACACCAGACAGCCTTATCTGTCTAATTATATCACACTGAAAAACTATACGCAAGCTGTCGATCAATAAAAGTGTTTATTTCCGGTTGGGAATTGCCGAGACACTGTAATAATAAACTGCTTCATTCCATTCCAAGTATCGCCATGACTATGAAATACTGTAACGTTCACTGTTCTATCTTTGCCAGCCATGATTTATTACATCCTTGAGTCAGTGAATCCAGAATTCACTATTCTATTTCTAGCGTACTCATTCAAAGCACTTTGGAAATTTTAGCGCTAACTGCCTTAATTTTATATCGCTAAAGGACTTCTTCCGTTGTGCATGGAGGACGTTTTTATTCAAGTGTTTTGACAGAATTGTGGAAAAATACAATTAATCCAAAGGAATGTAGGTGATTGCAATGGGCGAGGCGATTTTATTTCATTTTCCAATATACATCGAACTATTTTGTATATTAGTTCTCTATTAATTCAGCTGCACTCTCATTGACGTTTACGTGGGCCAGACAGATCGACATCCAGCACAGCGAAATGATTAACACAACTAATGTCAGGGCAATCTCAAACCGATGAATCCGTTGTTCAAAATCTCGCATAATCGATGGCTTGACACCCCATGATAACCGTTCACCAAGTTGATTCGCTCAGTTGAGTTAAAATATTGTTACACAATTAGAACCCAATTTAGTTGCCTTCGTTGAAGCTACGCTGACCTGAATTCACCGTGAACAAAAGTGGTTGAAACAACCCGTGTGATTATATGCGTGTCTATACTCTGTTTGGATTTAACTGCTCGAAGTAAGTAATCTGCGTAGCTTACGTTTGCGACTGATGAGAGTAAACGAAATATTGACGTATCACATATTTTTCAGCTTTGATGAAGTTTTCGGGGGTAACGAAGTGTTTGGTGCTGTTGGTTTTGTATCTGACTTCATTTAGAAAATGAAGTCTCTTTCATCCCGTGAATTCCAAACACCTAACAGAAAGAACTTCAAAGGTTTAACACCCAGTACACATACACCGAGCGTTCAGGATACAAACAGAACTACAATAGATGGCAGTCAGTTATTATCGTCCGAAAAAGACAATATTCATTCGGTTATATTTGAAAACAATTCAAATCACTCTTTGGTTAACACGCTGGGTTCAAACAGTCGCCGTAAGGACTTTTCAAGCGTGACAGCTGCTATCAGCTTCCAAGTTGAGTTTCATCTTCACAATGTACGCAGGATGTTCATCGTCATAATATAAGCAATGGAAACATAGACACATTTGCAACCTGGTATCTAGGTGTATCAACCAGAAACAAATCAACAGTTTGCTAGTGCAATCATCTGCTTCATAACATCTGCAACTACAATACGCTTCGAAAACTGTTTGTATTTCAAAGACATATGATTTGATATGTAGCTCGAATGCATATTCATATAACCCAGGCGTATGTAGCAGTCACATAACAACGCAGATTAGTATGGAATTAACTAAGCCTTTTGCTCATGTCGCAGTGAATTAGTCGGCCTACTAACGTGCACGTTTAGGATGCTGTGCTCCGGGTTCCACTGACTGTTGCGAATCCAGTGGATTATCTAAACACGGCAGAACTGACCACTGAAATGATGGCTTCTTCAGGCGGTCACAGCATTGGTCATACGTGAATGATTTTCACACACCGAACGTTAAATGTGCGTTAGAACAATCGGTTTTTATTACAGGGATGGTATGCAAATGATCAACCAAACAATATTCAGCAAACAAGAAAAATGAGTTAAACTTTAATTGATATCGCAAACGAAGAGTTGCAAGAATTAGCAAACTTCACGCCGTCCGTGTTAGAACCGGTTCAAAATGAACTGAACATCTACTAACTACTGTCGTATTTGTGACAACAAAATACATAAACCTCATCTGGTACTTCACTGGATAATATAAGTGAGGACGGAGCTACGCAATAAGTCTACATTCACGACTACTTATTGAGTCGATCTTGTACAAAGATTTTGAAAGACATATCGATTTCGACACCGAATGCAACACAGTGGTCACACACATACGGTGAGGACGAGCGAAAGACAAACATGTTGACGAGCCGGTAACCGATGTGTAATTTTGCTATCATCAACGTGATAATAAATACACAATACTCTCTGTTTTCCGCTCATACTCAATTACACATACATATACACCAAGCTTCTTGCAGAGTTCCACTACAGTATGTTATAGTAACTAAGGAAATAAAAGACTTAAGTTAAAAAATATATATCAGAAGGATACAATTACTGAATATGAAAGAAGTTAGTGTGTGACTAATTTACACTAAACAGAGTAAACAATTCAGAGTAGTAGACTTTTTCCAAACAGTCAAAATTCACGTTCGGCATACAGTAAATTGTTACTGAATTCCTAACCTGATTCTCTGAGGCAGCTGAAGCTAGAGCGATTAAACATTAGCCCATGCATGTCAAAAGATACTCTTTTTCAGACATTCTGAAAAAACTAACCATCCACAAGGAAACGGTGATCAATACTAGTTCCCACTATTAATGTTGTCACAAGAAAGCTGACTGAAGTGTTTAAATTATGTCCATCAAGATTTGATTCTTTCTCTACATATCAGTTCCATAACCTTCCGCAGTTCGATGCTTTTCAAAAACACCTCAAAAAACACGTTGTTGTTAAGAAAATTTTAACTAATTGGCTCACTTTTCTTAACTCGATGGTAGTTCTGTGACGGTACACCACGATGCGTTTCTGCTTTTAGATACCAGACACAGTAACTCTCCAACTTGTTTCTTGGATTTCTTTCACCAGTTAAACTTTCAGCGCCTTTTCCAAATCAAATAAAGCGTTTGTTTAGTCCAGCAAATTTGGAATGAGATATATGCAATCTGCATCAACAAAAGTGAAGTCATCATCTGGAACAGACTTGAGTAATCGTGAAGATTGTCGTTTATTTGTGTCAACACGAAAAAAATTGGTTTTTGTATGAAACTGATGTAGTCACAACATGTCGTTCCCACTGTTTACCGAAAAGGGTTTCGCTACGTTTACTATTCAAGCTCAGGCGAGCAAATGTGACACAGCCTGCCTTCTCAAGTGTTTATCTACGTGCAGTTTATCTCCATGTTTTTGACAGTTCTTTTCACCCTGACCCAATTTCTGATTTTAGTCTCTCACCGGTTTATGGTGCAAGTAACTAGTTTACTCATCAGTTCGTGTTGTATGAGTGGTACGTTCATTTTCCTAGTAGGAGCGTTGTTCAAATTCGTTGTTTTTAATCTTTTGACTGCTCGAAAGAATTCTGTATGATATACGTATTTCTTATCGAGTGATTATAATTCATATTTAATATGTTCAGTACAAAGTCGTGATTCGTTTCTTGGCAACGATCTGTCGATCACAACTGTTTTGTTTGTCTATTTATTCATTTTGTTAATTTGTTTACTGGAAACCTGGCACCAGGATTCAAACTTGTTTTGGTATTTTGGGTCGTTGCTTCAACGTTTCCTGGTAGATGATTGGAAGGATAAACTTCCCAGAAAGTAAAAAACAATTTCCTTTTATATTTGCTGCATGGTGAAATAACAAACGATCAGAAAATTACCAGCTTTTGCATAAACAATCATGCTAAATCTATTTTGTATTAAACGTGTTAAGGCAATCACTTAGACTTGTGAACAAAGCCATTATCTTGTCCGCAGCTTGACCCAAATTTATCCCCGTCCGTAAACTCTCATTCGTGTCTAACATTCTTTAGTCTTGGTTTACATCAACCGACGAAATGTCACAGCGTAGTCATCTACAACCCCCCAAAAATAAAGTTTCACTAGACAAAAGTATGGTTAATCCCTAAACCAAGACATGCAGTAAGCTACTGTAAAACATGGTTTATGTACACATCTAAAGTTTGTTGTGTGTAAGCCTCCTCGTTCTCCCTCAAGTCTACGTCTACGCAAACCCATTTGACTGCAGCTTCCTAACTGCCAAATTCGAATAACCTATTGTATCTATAATCGACACCGTCGGACTAACGACAGTCATTCTAGTTTTCAACAAAAACTCGATCAGCTTAACCACTAAACTGTGGCTTAAGTGATGGTATACTAATGTTTGCCCAAAAGGTGAACCGTATGACTGCATACAGGCGTAGCTCATATCACTCAACCACTTGGTCTTGATCGTCCATTTATCGGAGAAATATGTGAAACGGTAATAGTAACGAGTTCCGTTCAATGACGAAATTGTTCATACATGACTCGTCATTCCTCTTTGATCTGCAAATCTTCGTTTAATTTGCATCCTTATATTTTGTACCGATATTTAGTTTTAGTCCACACTTATACGTCCATCAGTCACTTGTTCATGAACAGGCAAACAATTTCGAATTTATACATGTTAAGCTCAAGTTGAATATCACTCATAACTCATCGCATTTTTCATATTCCAATAGATGTTCCAGTCTTACCTTTTCAAAATGAACCAACAAACTCGAGTTTCGATCTCATTAGAGCTCGTCAGACTGGAACTCCGGTCACGCTTTCATGAAGCAACCATGCTGACCACTACAACAACGAACTCACATTAGGCAAGACCGAACTATCATCTGTCAAAGCCCAACAACTTTCGCTTGTGAGTAATGATCATACACGTTAAACCATTCGAAAGAAATATCAGGAGGAGTATGCTGAATTTTTGAACTCGGTAAACGTTTGTAGCGATAATACGTGGAACAACATTTTCTCATTACGTTTGCCTTTTAAACAACGGAGTTTTTCGCGGCCTAATGAAGGAAAACGTTTCAATCGGTTTGTTCCATGTTATAAAATCCTTTCCATTCCTTTCTTCATAACAAAGAGAGTAAATAGGATCTGAGGAGTTGCTATTAATTAGAATCCATTAATTATCGCATGAAAGTCAAACTCGACCACAACTGGCCACTTCATCGTCACGTGACTATCCATGAGTTAGATAATGCAATGTCGAGTTGAGTGGCATGAGCTGACGCCAGTGCGTACCAGAGATCACCATACAGCTCGAAATTATGGGCTCGGTTCGATCTGCTTCGCAAGCGTGCTCAGATTGCATAACTAATTCACTCACACAGCTTCGAGCAGCCATAGATTTAAAGCGCTCCCAAGATGCTTTTGACAGTATAGATTATTATCATCACATAAATAACGCAGTATTTTTAACAATAGCCATTTCGTGACAGCGAACCCTCCGCGTTGGACAGTCACCTGACAAATCAGGTTCACAAATGTGATTACGAACATCACTCGAAGGAAACTTGAAGCTGTGTTAACTGTATGTAATCACTTAAAGCTGTGCAGGCAAAGATGACCATCGAATAAACTCTACTGCGATGGGGGAATTTCTTCAGTAAAATAATCACAACGCTTTTTGTTCACGAGCAGGCTGAAACGAATAGTGTTTTAAATGTAAGCTTGATCTACTTCCATCAGTAAATAGCCATCGAGCTCATTCATCTGTTGATATTCAAGTTGGTTAGCTGATCTACATCTGTTCCAGTTTAAGTTACCCTAGTATCTTTGGTGCAAGCCTTGTTATAGTTTGTAGCTGTCAGAATGACTCAGTGGGTTTCCTTGGTACTGTTCTGTATCGAGAGAGCAGCTCAAACTGAAGGGGTCGCAATTTCTTACGGAGTAGAGGGTAAACACACGTACATTTTACTAAAGAATCAACATTGTCATGGTTGTGCTACTAAGTATTTTGGACAATAAACAGTGCAGAATTTTAGTTAACATGACTTAAACAACGCCTAAATTGGTTGCAGCCATTGCAGTTTGATTCACTTTCCAGTCATCCGTTCCCAATAAAATTGAGTTTTTGCTCTCAGTGGAGCTCGTTGTTCCTGCACATCTTTCATAAAGGTGACAGTAGAGCACCGGTCAATATGAAGCCAAAGGAGCAGTGATGAACACTTTCGCCTCCTGTTCAGTTTAGAGAATAACCCAGCCGGCTCGGCAAATGTCGGTGAGCCAGAGTAAATTAAACATACTAGGAATAAGAAGAGAGTAGGTATAATCCAATCAGGACAAAGCTTCTACTTTGGCAACACAGTCAGGTCTCATTTTGTACATAGCGTATTCGTTGATCTGATTGCTTTGGGGCGCTTATTAGTTCAATCCGTCGCGCAGCATGTTGGATTTTGTTAAGGTGTAACCGCTTCCTTGTTATAATCCTAATCTTCGACTATGGTAAATGATAAAGTAACACCACAGAAATATTTTGGGTTATCACTAACCGGTATCGATTCACGGGGAAATGACTAGAATCATGCAAGGAGGATTGCGAAACAATTTAAACTAAAAGCTTACACTTAACTCATCACCACCGCTGTTTCAGCATAAAGGTTATTCAAACGGGGATAATTTTTGTTCAGAAATGTATCCAAATTTTCATATGTATGGTGTGAAAGTGGTTTTAGAAACGCACTCGGAAGAAGTTGCCCAATGACATTCCTGCGAAATAGGACAACAGAAACGAATGAGCCAAACGGACTCAATAAGTCGCGACCGCAAGGTGCGGAAAATAACAACAAAACTGTCGCGGTGGCTGCGTCACTTTGACATAAAGATCACCTTTGTAATTAGTACAAAGGTCATAGTGATAACGAAGGTCGCATTATGACAGATAGCCTACCTTCCGTTAGCACAATCGCGCGCGTTATAAAGAAATGTACAATATGAATCATGGTTGGTTCAGTCTGTTACCCGAAAACCAGTCTATCCAACACGAACCTGTGGTAGGAGGTGAGTGCTCACGTTTCTCGCATTGCAAACGGGAAACGAGAAAATTGCATTATCATTATGCCAGCCGACATATGCGGCGTCAGGTAAAGATACATGATCGACGTCGATCAACGTTACTCCTAGCAGACAAGTTGACGTTTGTTTGTCGTGTATATTATTTGCTGTCCCCAAATATACGCAGTAAAACTGACCATAAAACCGATATGTCTAGTTGTTCAGGTGCTTTGCTGACAGGTGGAGAAAACGGCGGAAAGTGATACATATGTGACATAATTGCATAGTGAAAGATGCCATTTATTCACATCCATAAATTAAACCTGCAACAATATTATTCAAGTAACCTATCTTTTAGCAGCACATTCAATTTTATCAGGTTGGTATAAATCATCTTAGAAAAATTCAAGAAAAACTACTGGAAAATCATTAACTTAATTTTGTTACAATAACTTTCGTTTTCAAGAAAACAATTAAATATAGTAAAAACAATGTCCACAAAGAAACATACGGCTACCTTAGCTTGTTTTGATCCTGTTTCGTTGTAACGCCGACCCGACATAGACGACATAGCGACGACAATAAGTGAAAACACCAGACTTGCTAAGTTGAAACTACTGCTACCGTTTTCCCTCGTCACCATCGAGTAGCCAAGATACTTATGAATATGGCTCCGACCCACATTCGTTCTGCACTTATCAAGCCATTAGTGGATTACCAGAGGAATTTTGGAAAAGGGAAGGATTTGTTTTTCTATGAGATGTATGAGAGGATACAAAAGATAGACAAAACGCTGTGGAGGTCTGAAAATATTAGTTTGGATGATTAAGGGACATCGTGTGGGTGATGGTGAACGAAAGACGAGTAATATCATTGAAACCTAGCAAATAGCACAGATCATGACAAAAGTCAAACACATTAAGAACAGCTGTATTGTTTAGCACAACAGTTAGAGTGAGTGCTTTCAAAAACACTATGCGACGGATAATAACCAACATATCGTCGTTGATGTAAAAGAAAACAATTCATCCATATTCCCCAAAATCAACAGTGAATGAATTATTCCACAGTACAGATTGTAAGGATCACGCCTTGGATCCATTTCGTTTACTTTACAGATAATTGAAATACAATTTCAACTGACCCTGTCTTATTTTCGGGAGGAGGTGGTGCGTTTCGTCGAATTCTTAAATTACAGACTCTTAGTATGTCATATGGCACTCGAAAAACTGGGCTTGACTTTGTATCAAATTGTGTTGTGTACTACTTAACGAACAACAGATCTTTCCCAGTATATCAGCACCTCAATTCTTTGTTGTAAACCACTAGGACGTGACAGCCCATTCAATGAATAACGCTTCAGATTAACAGCCTAAAACTCATACTAGTATCCTAAGAAATCCACTAAGCTTACGAATATGCAGTGCAGTCAGTGCAGCTCAACTACCTAAGTAGCAGGTACATTGAAGCAAGTTTTAACGAAATAAAATGTACCGAACCCCAGGCTTGTTTGCAAGAAGGAGAAACAAATATTGAAGATGCATTTGTTCTCATCTTTCTTCTAAGTTTCATCTGAATTTCACTTTCCCCTGAATCCATTCTGCTGAGTTGCGTTAAAAATAATAGACTGACAGCTTCATACATGAATGCCGCAAATAAACAAATACACAAGCTTATTGAGACTCAACAGTCTTTTGTCAGTGTTATAGGAGATTTATCCTTTATTTGTGAAAGGTTTGAGAAGTTCAACCGAGAATCAATGGTGTCAGGCAAAAGCGTCACTAACCACTGTCTCTTCAATTAATTTCGATGCTTTACCGAGATGTTCTTCCCAATAGACACTCCTATACATGCACGCACCCAAACAAATGTTGTCCCCATGGTAGTATTACCTTTGGGTTGGAAATTTGCGATCCTCCTAACCCAGTTTAGATTTGAGATCCTGTATGACCACGTGCAGAATCTGGAAAATTCAACAAAGGGAAACGCCGGGCGGTTCAAAGCCAAATTGACAGAAAGTTCACAAGAGCTCTTATTATCACCAACACGTCACTAGAGGTGTTTGGAATCTGACCGCTATTAAGCTATCAGGCAGCTAAGGGGGCTGAAAGATGTGTTAAATAAAAACTCTTTAATGGTTCTGGCACAGTGACTATGCGTATTTGAGAAGAAGAAACACCATTCTGGTCGATCAATGGAAAGTCAAACACGAGTCTACACCGCGAAATCGAGTGTGGATAGAAAAGCATAATCTGAAAAACTGTGGATACCGCAGTTAAATTATTCCATTACTGAGAACTAGTGAAGACAGTTGAAACCAGGTAGAAGCCGAACACCTTGTAAGAGAAACGAACCAGAACTGTGCAGAAGTGGTGTTCTATTGAGCTGGAGACAAATGTTCCAACCAAGAGCTCATTCAGTTTTTCAACTCAATTTGGAAGAAGATGTCAGCATACAGTGGGCAGGACTCAATCGAAATAGTACATATTCTAGGTTGGATTACTAAATTTTTAAAAACAATATACTTTTTGATTTAATCCTGCTCCATATTCCTCAACTGCCCGTTCTCCTTGATGATCTTAAGGATAACACTTTTATGTAAAAAAAACATTTTCCTTGCCTTTGAAAAAGCTGCTTTAAATCAAACTGGCGGTGTAGCTATGGACAGAATGATGGAGGGACAAATTTAAGTGGTTTCAGGACAATTTTTACAAAAAGCATATTGGCAATAATCTATTTTTATCGACCGTGATAGCTTTCATCCACCTCTCAACCTTAGCAAATTTATAAACTCAAATTTCTTCCAACTACGAGAGTGAATCAGACACTGACTTAGCATTTCGAGGTAACATGACGACAGGCTACAGCTGTTGGCTTACCGCAAAGTCACCTGATCGGCTAATTCATTCGGCTCTCTAGCTATGTACCCATGTTTTACAGTCAAAGTCTGGTTGAAACGTTGTTTGGCGGGGACTAGTGGGTGCAAACAAATAGCTATTTCACACAACAAACAGAAGTCTTAACAACCCCGTTGCTTGATACCGGATACCCGATAAAAATTCCACTCGTTCATTGTATGAAAAAGGTTAAGAACGTGCAGTTAGAAATATTTTTCTGCGGGTTATATGCACCCTGCAGCTGAGTTGTATCAACTTCGGGGGTTAGACAAACGGTGGAGGTGATGCGTCCAACTATTCCTTTCCAGATTTCGTACATAACTTCACTTGTGGTTTTAATAATGTCCAAGTAGGCAGAACGAGACGGTCTAACATCTCCCCTAATCGTCGATTCAGTCTGCCATGAAACCGAAAAATCACCTGAACAACCGAGCGCAAAACACTGCTTCATCAACTGTGAACCACTTTCAGTGGACGGATCTCGACGGCAGCATGATCCTCCTCTGTTAAACTGGGGAGCCAATACAGTTAACTAAAAACTCTGGTCACCAGTAAAGCCGTGGTGGACAAACAAAGACGGACCTTGTTGTATTCGCACACCTTAATGTTTAATGTCCTCTGCCGGTCCACATTCGTTGTGTTAAACTATCGTTGTCGTGTGCCACTTTTTTATTTAACACGCGGTCGATGAAATAAGTGGAAATATCAGCGCTCTACAACGCCTCATCCATACTGCATGAAACAGGTGGATCAAAAGCATGTAGTTCATAACTTATTTTGTGTACACGGGCAGCCAGTGACTAGGTTCGGAAATGGACCACACGCAGAGATAAAGTAATTGGAAGGATCCATTTAATATTCTACCTCATTCTGTCCCTCAACGTGGACCATCTGAACCTAACAGTACCAATAAAAGCGGAAGGTAAGGCATTCCACTTATCAGTGCTTGCAAAACAAACTGTGTGAAATGATGACCACAATGAAAGCGAGATAAAGCTCGATCTAAGCGACTTCATTCACTCGGCAGAAAACCCGTAACAATGTTTTTATGGGGAAAAAGAGGTGAAAATTTGTAAAATGCTCAAGGGCAAATTCGGATGATCGGCAATAGTTTATAAACTATAGTAAACGTTTCATACATCGGTAATTTCTAGTTTCTTTCGCCAACCGTTGCATTTATTTGACTTCGAATTCGAATCAAACAATCTCGTAATCATTCGAACCGGATGTTGAAATCGATTTACCGCCCCATGCTTTGAACTATTTAGTACTGGTTGAATCGAAATTGTCATTTTGACATTTTGTTGCGCAAGTTGGTGGTTTGATGAGTTAATTGAACAGAACGGTAACTCGTCGACAAAACGGCTCTTCTGTTTTCATTTTCTAACGAGTTTTGTTGTAAAAGGAACCAATCATGTGGCACAATGTAATTTAAAGCCAAAAGTTCAGCACTGACTAAAATGCTTAATTTTTAGGCAGGCTAACTGCGTTAAACTCTATTGTTTGTTGCGCGGAACAAAACAGAAAGGATAATTTATCCAGCCACTTTTGGGTGCGTCAGTCCCACTGAAACAATAATCCCTGGGTTATACGGTTTACCCATACTGCACAAAACAGGTTTGCCCTTGAGGCTCATTTCAGAAATATGCAACTCGCCTTATCATGTTCTGGCTAGATAACTGGCCGGCCTGCCAGAACCCATCAGGTTGGAACTAGCAAAACACAGTCTCTCAGACAAGTTGCATTTCAATGACGTATCCAGGATATAAGCCTAAACAATAAAAAATGTTCTCATTCGATGTTGCCTCACTAGTTACGAATGCACCTCTACGATCGACAAATGATTATTTATGTGATTATATTGAACATAACAACAAACATGTAGGCAACCCAAAATAGAAACTACAATAACTAATGGTGCTTTGTACTAGTAACGTTCATTTTCTGTTCAACAGTGCAGTCTATCGACAGAGAGGTGGAGTAGCAGCTGGTGCACCTCTAGGTTAGCTGACGTTTACATGAGCAAACTGGAGACTTCACGACTAAGTGCGGTCATTGAACAGTTTACATTTTACAAACGTTACGTTGATGTTACTTTTGTGTCGCCATTGGGACTCCCAACATGAGCAGAATTATAAGAGCTTTTAACTCAGCTCATAACAATGTTACATTCATCAAGCAGTCAGACAGTAATGGTCGAACAAATTTTCTGGATGTTGTCATAGTAAGAACAGAACATGATTCAGTCCAACGGCATGTGCACAGGAAACAGACATGGAGTGGCCAATACAATCAGTTTGACAGTTTCGTTCCAATAAGTCAAAAGCGAGACTTCATACGATGTCTGACGCGTAAGGCGTTAAAGATCTGCGGCCTTGACACTTTACAAGCGGAGCCAGATTCCCTGTAAGAAGTCCTAATGTAAAATGGCTACCCAGTGCGTTTCATTCGGAGGGCACTACAGACGATGAAGTCGAAACACAAGTCACCCTCTGTGGACGCGAAACTTGCGTTAATTAGTTTGCCTTCCAAAGAAAGATTCCATGACCAAAGTTATCTTACGAAAACCCAGAAGTCAGTCGAATTAACCTACCCAGCCGCTCAGTTGCGCGTGATTCTCCGTTCAATACCCGCTATTACGTCACAACTCAAAGGCAAACTTCTGTGTTTTACAACCAGCTGTTCTGTATACTGATTTGTTCGCTCGTGTCCAGCATCATGAGTTAGTCGTTCCACAAGGCGAGAGTCATATAAAGTGCAAGAACATCATTCTGCGTGGTTTAACAGTTGTGTGAGTAAAGCAGTTTAAAGTGCGATTGCTGCCGATTCTACTCATTCTGTCAGTGAAAAGGATGTTTTTCAGAATGTCTGCCGAATGCCAAAGAATCACTCAAAAAATAGTGATTCCCAACGTTAACGGTCGCATTCGATTGCACAACCCTGACCCCTATGCTGAGTAAAATTTCGCGCGGACACTTAATCTCCCCTGACCCACAATCAATCAAGCCGATGATCTGGAACAGTGATTGCACAACTTAAAACAAACATGCTGTCTCTAAACTCTACTGATCTTTTCTCTGACTCACCCTACTGTTTTTCATATTTACTATGTTGCAATTAGCCTGATGATCAAGCACAGAAAGAAAGTTTTGTTCCCTACTTTCTTTTCCCATGACTTCAGTGGGTATTTTCGAACAAATTAAACATCCAACTACAACATATGTGCAATTTACATGGTCTGGTTTCAGCTGCAACGACCTTCTCAGACTCGGCAAGCATTCTACCGATCAGAAATACAAAGGCACTACGGTGGTACAGAAATTTTACATTTTCGTTCGGTTATCCTACTATACTAGCTATTTACGAACTCAAGAGAAACACTGTAATGAGCAAATGATGCTTGATGGTATGGCTAGAAGAGAGCGGGCATGAGAGAAGAGAGGAGCCATACTAAATCTAAGTACGAACAAGACTTCCATTAAATAAGTCCCGTTAAAGTCAATATTACTGAGCCTAGCGGTCGAAAAAATTACGGTTGCAGATTTGAACCAAATTCATACTGCTTTTAACTGAAAGGTTCAAACATGTCTGAAAACAGTCTTGGAAGGATGGGTTAGCAATGACCACAATCAATTATAAACCTTCTATCAAAAAGTCGACATTCAAAGTGACAGATCAAATTAGAGCGCGTTGGTTTAGCCAGTACGTAGTATTAGTAATTAGTTGAGCAGGTTTTCGGGATAGTTTCACCATTGCGTTCCTTCTATAATGGCTAGTTTGTTTTAGTTATACATTGAGCGTTTATAAAATGAACACGTAATTTAAAAGTTTACAAAGATTTTTGAGGTTTTCCGTAAAACATATAGTAGAAATAACTACGAAAGGCTTGTTTTGTTTTCGTTTCAAAACAATACATAACATTTCAGCTACCTGGAGCGAGTTAAATCAGGAACACTGTATATAAAGCAGACATCGGTATGTTTATTATAGTTTGGTTAACATATATCGTTTTGCGTGTTACCACCCAAAATAGTTTGTAGAGTTATATAAGTATCACTAGTAACCTGTGGAGCTCGAATGTGAGAAGGAAGATCTCGATCGACCGCAACATTGTAATCCGGAATAGCTAAAAATTTAGTCGCAGATCCCATTGAATAATTTGACAATAATACATGCTCTGTCACGGTACACTTCAGTCTAAAAGTAACTATTGTCTAGAAGTAGAGATTGTACACTTCATTTTCCGACAGTAAAGACTATCACGTGTCCCAGTGCTTAGGTGTAGTGAATTTTCAGTTACTTCACAAACGAAGCTTGCACAGTAGGATGTCAACAATTTTCTGCTTTTATCTACGGACAAAAAGCAGATTTTGCCATTCTAAAGTATTAAGTCACGTTTATCGCCTCGTCCTTACTGCTTTCTAAACATTGTATTTGTCATTTAATCTCAGTAAAACATTATGCTACCCGAATTGTTTGAATTCCTTTTGAATAGATTGTACAATTGTTTGTTAACGGACTACGAATGTGGTACCTAAGCAATTCCTACATTGAGTTAGGAGCGAGATGGTTAAGATAGCCATCATAATGTCATGGAGGGTCTACGACAAAATTCTTATAACCGTCTTTATCTGAAATAGATAGATGTACTCTGTGTAGCTAATTTATAAATTGCCGTCCGGCACTACAAGACATTGTGCGCGTAGTTTTGAGGAAACGGTATGTCCAGTAGCCAAAGGAGTCAGCTTTAAGAAATCGAAAATTTATACTGAGTGATAGGGTCTTCGTTCAATATAACCTGAACATCAAATAGGTGATAACAGCTGTCCCATTGACACAGATTTTTTCGTGAGTCCCATTCGGTAAAAGGAATTGAACTTGAGTTTCATCGATGTTACAACAGTTCAGCAGTAGATATCCTTGAAACGGCCGTTAAGAGGATGAAAAACCATCAGTAAAGCAGAAACTGTTTTAACAGGTAGATGTCAAAAGACTGATGAAGATCCGAGTGAATGTCACCCAACTTGGTCTTAGCCGCTTATGTTTGAAAAGCTGATGTCAACTAGCTGTGGAACAATTTTGTCTGGACAACAGATTTCTCCCTATATTTCAACATTCTAGCGCCAAATACGCGCATACTTAATTACAGACAAATAGGATGTCATTTTTTCATGTGCAGAAGCAAACACAGCGACAACTGTGACATTTTGCCTTGGCCCATACAGCGAAGCTTTCGTTGTCTCATCTACAGTACGAATACTGCCCGCGCATAGCACACTTTTCATTGTGGACTAGTTCGAAGTGATGATAGGTGAGATTTCTTCCCGTCTGTTAGATAATTGTCGGGTGCACATAAATAATTTAAGCTGAAAACTACTAGCATATTATTGGCAGTTCTGCTATCCGAAAAGAGTTCATGCCAACAATAAACAAGATTTCCATTTTTTGTCACGACTTTCCTGTTGCAAACACCAACACAACACAGTATCCGGCACTACCGACCACTTTTTACCAAA
The DNA here is from genome assembly GCA_013368495.1 of Paragonimus heterotremus. Taxonomy (NCBI): domain Eukaryota; kingdom Metazoa; phylum Platyhelminthes; class Trematoda; order Plagiorchiida; family Troglotrematidae; genus Paragonimus; species Paragonimus heterotremus. Next base: position 283,269 of record LUCH01000074.1, read on the forward strand.
GCGAAGTTTCAATCCAATACTTTTTGAAAGGGCCAAAGGTGCGATCGATCGCGATTGATCTACAACTTTTTTTCTACCAAAATTCAATAATACTTACCTGTAATCAAAATAGCGTTCAACAAGTCCAGTGCCTTTCATCAGCTCTACTGAAATAACGGCGGTAATTATGGAGTCATAGTGTGATGTTAACCGGACATTTCGTGTGTATTCCTCTAAGGCAAGCGGGTAGTCTGATTATAGATCATGAGAAAAGAAGGCTGTAGCATAAAAATTCACAAGAGTTTGGCGTGAGGTTGCAATAAATTGGCATGGTCAGTATCAGCATACTGGAGTGGAATAATCACTTAGTTAGGATGCACAGGCTTATCTCGTCCACGGCATTATGTTTCATACGACTTTGGATAGAAATAAGTGGAGCTGGTCGCTGCAGTCAGTTTGTGGAGCCGATACTATACTATTTTACATATCTGTTTCCATTTTAGGCACAAGATTTTCCATTTCATGCAAAAGCAAACCACTTTGGTGCATTAGGATTTCCACGTTAGAATCTTGGACGTGATGGCAAGAACGCGGCTGGTCCAACCAGCC
>LUCH01000074.1:285446-313321 GCA_013368495.1 Paragonimus heterotremus
TTTCGCAGGTTTTAAAAGTAGCATGATTGATGGGCAAAATTCACCGTTTATATAACGAGTGGCCCATAATTTATTCAAATACTAAACGAGGCTGGACTACGTCGATTCCGTTGACTACAGCGTTGATTTATTTAACTATAAGCAACCCTGTTGTGTAAGTATCATGTCTTACTTTGATAATCAGCTCATGAAACCATTCGTTAAGAACCTTAAACGACCTGATACTAATTGAGAACGCAGGACAGATCAACGGTTGGGAGGTAGCAACGAAATTACGCCCATCAAAATATTCCCACAACTATGTACAATGCAATATAGGGCGGATTGGCACGATAATCCGATAGCAGTTGGAAGCAAGATATTTTGAAGTAATCGCCCTCAAAGGTGTCATTTGGGATCAACCACCTTTATGAAGGCGATCGAAAATCCCGTCCTTTCCTAAGTGTGTTATCCTTTAACACAGTTTGTTTCTAAGCATCTATCAGCCTATAACCAACTTCAGCTCTTTCCTGTATGCAAAACACCAAGAGTTTGCTAAAATTAGTAACGCTTTGTCAGCATCCGTACTTGACCAAGAAAAACAAGCATCAAAGACTAATTTTGTAGTATTGTCGCTAAATACGAATTTCTCATATACCAACCATTGAGATGGCCTGTGAACTGAAGCATATTCCGCGTGCGCGTGGTGGTCTGACGACGCCGCATGCACAGTCGTCAATGAATCAAAATATACCATAATCAGTCAGCATGGTCTAGCAGACCAGGATCTGACAGGAATGAGCTCTAAGCACTCGTTCACTTTTCGCTTCCGAGCACATGACTGATTTCTTCCGAGTAACATTCGTTTTTTTGGTCACTCATCTCCACCATCTATACCTTTACGAATACCGTGTCCATAGTATTCTATACAGATGGACGGAGGGCGCATAGGGCAAGCGTTCGTCGAATCACTCACTTTTGGCTACTACACCTACGGATTCACTCTTCAAACTTATGGTATACCCCCTATTATATGAAGCCTGAAAGAAATATTCTGAATCCAGTGACCTTTTGGGTGATTTCTTGAACAGTATTCAACAAATGTCACAATCTATTGGTAGTGAGAAGCAAGTACCGAAGGGTCGCATCAGTCTGTATGGGTTGATAGACATTCTGCTAATGCACATGAAAAGGTTAAGCGGAGTGGGACTGTTCAAATCGTTTCTAACATAAAATCCAAACCATTCAACCAATACTAAGCGTCCCAGTCCAATTTTGCTGGACGGCTTATGTATATATTATTGATATATGTGAAAGACATAAACTGTTAGAAGTAATAGGATACGCAGTGAATACGCTGTATAACTCAATTTCCGTTGCAGGTTTTTTTTTCGGCAGACGTTCGTCCTGCCTACTAATTGCATGACATGAGTGTGACCTTGCCGGTGAACCTATTGATTTAAAGTTTTACGATTCACCCACACAATCAGTGTCAGTCAGCACACGTATGAAAGTACTATAGTAACTGAGTGGTATTGAAAGCCGGTTGTTTCCGCGTTGAACATGTAAACGGATGAGAACACAACCAGTTAGTAACCTCAGAATTTGCAAGTCTCCGGTGAAAGGTGAATAATAAAATAGTAATATGTGTCGATTAGTACAGAAAGAAAACATGTTAACATTTTCGCTACTCTTATCAGTCGCGAACGTAAAACATACAGCTTATGTACGACGTTTGTCTCATATGAGGCCTGTATATTGCATCATATATCATATTGCTACTTACAACACTATCTCCAGCATTCCTTGACTCATTTTAACTGCTGGTGTCTGAAATGTGAGGCCAAATGGAACAATTTTACAAAAACCCTGGAAATTATATAGTAAATTGAACTTCTCCGTGAACCTGCATATTTCGCACTAACCTATTTCAGCGGTTCTGCTATGTTAGTGATGAAGTTCTTATGAGCGTTCATAATTTTACAGGCAACGGAACACTAATGGTGACACTCACTGCATTTTGTATCTGAGAATAACAACCCAGCAAAGTGTGGAAACAGCCTTCCGAAGAGAACGGATTCTTAATTAAATATGAACCACAAATCAGTAAGACATGTACGAGATTTATGTAATCCAGCGTCAGAACAACGCCTTGTGAAATGTTTCGTTTTACAATTCATTCATAATTTACCGCATGTTTCTTTGGGTTTTTACCTTCTAGCCAATTTTACGTGATAAGCCACTTTAAAATTCCCACGCTGTTGAGTTACGGAACAGATATACAGTGATGCAATGATTCACCAAAAGCCAACAGGTTTTTATCTACGCAAAGGGATGCAAAATTCGTTAAGTTCACTATACCAAAACTGTGGTGATTGTGTCACCAGACAAAACGTAAGTTTCCCGACTTGTGTGAGTTCTTTGCGTAATAATTAGCACTCTCTATCCTTTTAAGTTTCGCATATATAGTAATGGTATCGAAGCAATTGTCAAGTTTTATTATGTTCAGTAAGAAAACTGCATTTAAATAAGAGTTTCATCTCCATTTGATAAAAATCTAAGTGAGATAAGTGTGCGCATTTTCCAGCGACTTTTCAGTCGCACTTTGAAGGCTGTTAGCTGTTGCAATCGATGACCAATATGGTCACATGATGCCAATTGTGGTACGCTTTTAAACTAAACGAAGTGTGTGACTAAAGTATACAGTGGTTTGATAGATACAAATAAAAGATGGTTAGAAAATAGTTAGCAGCTTAAAGCGGGAGATCAAAGAGAAGGCATTCAGAACCCACCTGTTAAGGAAATTACTTTCAATAGAGAAACTTTTGCGTTAAGTTCCACCTACCATTTGTTGCAAAATGAATTCATCTTGGCATAAACTTTGCGACAAAAAATCCCATCTCAATTCAAACGTAGATTAAGGTATATTAAAACACATCAACTCTGCACTAGATCATCCCCAAAACACTTTGTCAAGCATTACAACGCAGTTACGGATTAAATTCTCAAATTAACACTTGAAATTAGTATGATAATGTGACCTTCCAGATTGCCACTCACGTTTTGTCTCTGTTGGCGCTTTGCCTTGACGTCATCATCAGTTATAGTGAGTGTGTATATACTTAAAATCGAAAATGTTGAGAGACTAGATAGTAAGAAGACGGACAGTTGCAGATGCTAGCATTTCGTATTGCCTCTTCAGTACCGAACGACGATAACCCGGAACATATATATGACATTACTGGAGTGAGGGGTGAAGAAGATGAAATAGCAAATTAGGTGAAGAAAAACAACGCAAAAATATTAGGTCCATAAGAGTCTAAGGCTTATGGTTGCTAGACACATCCTGACCATTGGTTACGTTATCGATCCATATTGTGCATTCAGAGTCCTGTCACGCCATTCTGACCATAGATTCTTACGGTTTGCCGAAGCCGTCGCAATCAACCGACTCGAGCCAGCTCTCTGTGTTTAGAAACAACTGTTCGTGAAATTATAACTGTTTTTGTACACACAATACTGGTTTGAGACGGCTAATCGCGACCGCTTCAGTGAAACGCGGATTAGCGTGGCACATTATAATCCCGAATGTTGATTCGGGATTAATCCAGTGACCGGTAGCCAACATGTGTCTGGCGGTAGATGAGGCCAGAATTTTGCATGATCCCGGGACGAAAGACGTAGACTGTGCAGTCAAATCCTGAACCCATTTCGGTAGATGTTTCTTCATCCTAGAGTTCAAGCACCTATCGGTTCTGCCAATGTGACTTTCGCTGCAGTTACACACAGATTGATAAATACAATATGCGTTGTTGTGTGCGTTGTTGTTCCCCACTTAACTTGCTATTTTATTTTCTTCACTCCCCACCCCAATAATGTCATATATATGTTCCTGTTTATTGTTGTTTGGTACTGAAGAGGCAATACGAAACGCTAGCATCTACCACTGTCCATCATCTTACTACGTTATTCAAAATTATGAAGGGAACCAACTGTTTCAGTCTAGATGGTGCTGTGTCTGTCTGCTGTTGACACAAGAGCACAAACTTGACGGTACCTTTAGAACTGGTTGGGAATATATGGTAAGGTCATGACTTGATCAGCTGTTACTTCGTTTGTTAGAATGTCCATTCAAAACTCTTCTCGCCTCATCCAAATGGTGTAGGATCTCTAGGTGTTTGAGCTGTTTCCATTTCACGCGTCAAACAGTAGTATATATATGCTAACAGCTTGCAATCCAATAATGTCTTTACTATCAAAAATAAATGGAAGTGCCACCTACCATTTCTAAACATTCTGCTTACTAGACCTGAAGTTGACCGCCCTAGCGCTGACACAATAAAAAACGCCGTGTAATGGTCAAGCACTGCGCTTCAAAGTGTATGCAGCAAATACGCGCGAACTTAGGCTGATGCGAACCTTCGCAAAATGTGCTTGACTGAATGCATATTGCAAGAACTCTTTTTTCCCAAACTTTCTCACTGAGAAATAGCTATAGTTTTACGTAGGCTAGTTTGTACATCTCTGTTCTTTGAGGATTATACTATAGCGATCGCAAACAGACGTCCACTGAGGTCCTTGTATACTAGCTGAACCTGATGTGCTCCATTTGAAAACACGTTTACTTTCAACTGTAAATAAACATCCAGTGACAGCGCTCGCCAAACTGTGTATGCTTGTGAACTAACTCAGTGGTGAACAACGCAATTAAATTTAAAGACTTATCGCGAAGTGGATTTTGACAAAGAAAAATGGAACAGTTAGGAGTGCCATAACAAAAACGTATTGCACTGATGCTGTCAGTGTTGTTTGTCAAACCGTTGACAAAACGTAGCAGCTTTTTGCGAGGCAGTCCCGATTCCCATTAGAATTCATTTTCGGATGTCCCGCAGTAAACGGTTGTACGCTTGACGGTGTTGCTATTGAGCAAACGTCGATCAGCGATATTTTTCTTCCCCTATTGCCTTTGGTATCTAATTTCTGTCACTGAAGATTAACCTGTTGCGTTCGTGGCAAGGTTATTTTTAGTCTGTCCATAAGAATCCAACATTATTTGATCGAGTGCATCCTGATCACTTCACTTGTTGATCGATTGGTGTGAGTGGGGATTTTAAATCGTTTGCTGGTTTGTTTACTTCCTTTCTCACCCTTTAGCTGGCTGTTTGTTGCGCTGAGAACTTCGAATTCTCCTGTCACACACGCCTAAACTGAGTGGGAACTCCAGTTTAGAACTCTGTAGTTTCGTGTGAGCACTCTAGAGCGTTTTTTCATATGGTAATCAGTCTACATGTGTAACTGACAAGGACAAATGAGCAGTTTCGTGAGTGTAAATTTTACGTACCAATTCTAGCATTATTCAGGTTCATACAAAAACAGAGTCGCTTCAGGTTTACACACGAAAAAGTCGATAGACTAAATTAAATTCCATGAAATCTGTGACAACATTGTGAATTCATGCATTTATGAGCGACACAGTGTCTATCTACCCAATTTTTTCGAGGGTAAAAAAAGTAAAGAAGTGTGTTTTTGTTCAAATATTCTAACGGAGTTGAACATATATATATGTATTCCCATGGCGGAAGTAACACGTGTCTATAGAACAGTCAACAGTGCATTTCTTGAAGACCGATTTATTAAGATTTGGCGTTATGTGAATCAAACCTGTAGAACAGTCTACTCTCGGTAATCCATGTTAAATGATCCAGATATATGTCTCCGCAAACCCAAAGGGCCCGGCTTGGTTAGGACGGATGGTCAAGCCTTGCTACACATCAGCAGTCATACTGGAGTAAATGTTGAAATAAATATGTGAAGTATTGCAAAAGAGCGCTGATGAAATAAATGGTATTCTGTGTTTACATAGTATTTACCGATTTCTATGGCGACAATAGAACGATCAACCTGGTTAGTCTGTCCGTCGTAGTGTAAAAACATCAACTATTAGAGTTCATCCTATGAAAGCATTTTGTACCGCTTGCGCTCTTGGTTGACAGCATCCGTCGTCAAGAGTAACTCTAGTGATCTCACAGAAATATCCGACGTCATTAATGAAAGCATTTTAAACTGAGGCTATTCACGCCACTCTGTTAAATAAGAACATATTACTCGCCAACTGATTTTTCTATCAATCTGATGTAAACCTACATGGCCGCATGCTTTACGCAACCGGTTGATGAACATACACAACTCTGTTGCATTTCGTAATCTTATCGTAATGTGAAACGCAGTAGAGAAAACACAAATATCAAAGCAATCCATATTTAATGTTTATCAGTAAATGATTCTGAGTATCTGAAGGTATCAAATCAAAAACTCTGTTTGTGTTATAGTCACCTCCTGAACAATGATGTTGTTAACGCGATCACTTTTGTGCGAAAGTTATTTTGCCAACTAATTAAGCCTAGTTCACCTAGTCAGCCTCTCGCCACAAAAGTCTTCAACAAATTGCGGAAGCTACTTTATAGAACCTGCTTTCGTAATTTGGAAAATATTACTACCATCATCCAGAACTGATTTCAATATGTTGTCACTCCACTTTATCTGTTCGTCCAATGTTACACCATACTTCACTGTTGCGACCACAATGGAAACTGAATTGGTTATCCAGTGTAAATGTGAATGCGGACTTCTCGGATATGACCATTTTTGCTGTTCCGAACCAATGTATTAAAATCCTCACTAAATGCATGAAACGTTTGACGACGCAGCAAAGCAGTTACATACCATCCGGAATTTTCTATGGAAGGAAATAATCAGAAGTCAGTCGGCCGAGATGTTGAAATGAGCTCGTGTGGTTTTCTGTTACTCGATGTTGTCTTTGACGCAGTACTACAAAACAGTTACAATCAGCATGCGTACGATAACATACACAACAACTAAGTGTGCTTAGAACTAAGAATACGTACATCGGTACAAAGAGCACATCTTCAGAATATTTGGTAGATGAGAATGAACGTTTCATTTTCGAATGTTACTTCAAAATTACTCAGCGGGATCGGTCACAAATATGAATTGCTGAATGCTGTTGCTTCCCCCACATAAATATGTTTCTAACTTCAAATTTTAAATTCCACTATGGCAGTTTAACCTTAATTTGAGATCTTTAACTGATGGATTATTCCATCATGATGGAAACCACGTGAGTCCATGCTCAACTTATAATCGGTGAATGAAATCACGCTCTGGTTGCTTTTTTGGAGACAACCATTTCACTAATGGCTACTGGGCACACAGCCCAGCTCCCCACCTAAATTTACTGAGGTGATTATTGAAAATTGGAGCTCCAAATATCTCCTCTTGGCCAAATGCTAAATTGTCAATCAGTCCTCCATTAATCAGGCGTCCCTAAAGACCACGCAACCGTCTTACCGTCAGATTCGTTTAGTAACAACCGACGACGTATTGTGAAAACTCCCTCTAACTACAAAATTGAATAAAAACGGATTGTTATATTGAAAAATAAGTTTCTCACATATTTTCATTAGGTACTGTTTAGATGGATTTAATGAACCGCAAGTCATTATGGAAAATACAATACATGGATTTTGTGCGTTTAGCTGTTATTATTTATAACAGGTCACTAGCGCAAACGCTGTTTAACAGACCGTCAAATGTATGACTCGGTGGTAGATCGCAGGCTGAACAAACGGGGTTGCGTGCTCTTATTGGTAATTATTTATTGAAAATTTTTGTCTGAATATGAATCAACCTCATTCCTTCCCGAAGTGCAACGGTAGAAAAACAAAAAACGCGTCAGAATCAAACCCTAATTCTTGGGTATCAGTTTGATTAGCGCTTTTGAACTGATGGTTGGCGCCATGTTGAAATGCCAATATATAACTCAACCATAGTTCCTACACTCTCACATACGACTAGGTTGTCTCTACCTCCAAACCAAAAAGCGAAGTACTGGGTTTCTTACCAGTTCCTCTATCTGTCGACTTTCCGACGGGTGAGTAGTTGGGGATTTTGGCTTTTCCATATAAATCGAACATCACCTCCGATTGATCGCAGCCGTCGCGACCCCATACACTTTCCGTTCGGCCCCTTTCCTGAGTGATAATCAATTTACATGAAAAAACCAAGCCTGGTACTAACAACCACAATATCGCTTAACGAGTTGACAATTTCTGCAACTTCAACTTGGACGGAAGTCACAGTCGAAAAGTTCATCGGTTACAATTAGTAGGTCGGTTACTGTATCTCCTATCAAAGAGATCCGGTAATCAGAATATTAGTCACAAAGGAATGTGGGTGCATGTTCTTATACGACGATTCAATCGTGCCTAGCATGAGGCCAATGGCGCATTAATCAACAGGGTTGCCTCATAAAAGTGTATTCGGCGATCCAGTCCAAGTCGTGGCAAAGATGGGCAATGCTGATTACGTCTCCCGAGAGCGAAACTCGAGTTTAGTGCTTTTTTAAAGGGGCTGACTATAACATTTGTGGGGATACAACGGCTGCGAACAACTTCCGGTTATACTTAGGAAGGTGGTAGTTTGCAAAGTCTCATAAAAAACGTCATAAACAATAATCATTATTCGTGAGGCTTCTCGGAAACTGAAACAAGATTGTCGAAAACCATTGCAGTTACTGGCTTTAAGCTAACAGAACGCACAGCAGCAGACTTTTTTCTATAAATAAAACTCTGTTCTCACAACCTTGGGTTCACACAATGCAGCCTGACTAGTTTTCTCAACAGTCACTATGGTTTTGGTTAAAACGTTCACACAGTGATACGGGTTTTTATTCCTCAAAATATTCAGAAATAGTTACTCGTATGTTTCTGTGTTTTATTTACTGGCACGTCAAAAATTGGACACTGGGTTTGATAGACCTCCGGCAACTAACTAGAATTATTTCCCGTATGTTGCATATGAACAGCTTCAACCCCTGTAAGTTACTGATCGTCAACCCATCACTGTTTTTGAATTCAACTCACAAGAACAGGTTTTCCACCATTTTTGTATATCCACTGAGTCAGTGGTGCATATGACATTTCGTTTGAGTGAACACTTAGGATGCACACTGGTCATTCCAAAGTGAAATGTCCGTAAACCGTATGCCATGTGAGACAAGTCAAGACGCGCTGGGTTGGAGTCGCGATACAGAGGTTACGTATACAAAACATAACCTGATAATTTCAGTTAAGAGAGCAGATGGTCTCAAAACCCAGCCTTGGGGATGAGCATGAAAGGACGTCAATAGTATGTAAGACTTCTGATTCTTTGAGCCACAACCAGTACAAACTGATCACAAGATCGATCAAGTCCATCTAGTGGGTGACGTCCTTTAAAACGGCGCAAATTCTATGCATGATTTACCTACGAATTGTAACGTTGAAGCCCTGTAAAACAAAACGTTGAATTGGACAGAGATAAACAACAAATAATTAATCACTTGGTTTACTTGACAAAATCCTCAATAAGGAACTGAGTTCTAGGAAAAATCTCGCCTCAAATATTGGATTATACGGTGTAAGAACAAAGATAGTTTGATTGATAAACTAGTTTTAGTGTAAAGGGTATATTGGCCACTTTAGTAAACGTATAAACATAATCATTATTAACTCTGTGCACACAACTAGAAGAAGCTAGGTTTCAAAGCATTTACCCTGCTTAACAAAAATAACTGCCAATAATCGATTTTCTCCAGTTTGACTATTGCTCTTATCCTAGGTTGAACTACAATAGTTCCATTGAACCACTTAAACCTTATTAAGTTGTTCGATCAGTTGAATTTTGTGATTAACCAAGATGTGGAAAAATGCTTTCATTCAGTAGTACGTTTTATCTAGCAGCCGCATTTCAGAAAGGAATTATTGCTGCACATGAGCTTAAGTCTGCAGGCTTCAATAAATACACACAACCGCTATCCAAAAAGTAAGTTGTAAGTAACTTAGGAACTGTGGACAACTCAATCTGTTAGTCCTTCTGGTTCAAGCATAACCTGAGTCTACAAGTGTCACACGCATAGTTAGTGCACACTTAGTGACTATGAATAAATTTAGAACTGCACGCTAGAGAAAACACTCGAGACGACTACATAAATCAGTTGCCAAAACACAGCAGTACGAGATAGGAAGCAATTTGTCAGCATTCTACTTTGCACCCTTTCCAGTCACTAGAAGCGAAAGTGCATAAAGGCGTGTAAATCGAAAAAACATAGTTCAGTTCACACAGACTTACACTTTCCGAAAAATGTGTATTCAGTGTAAGTCATGTCAGGAGATCCGATGAGTTGAGTGGGTCGGAATATCCTCGCGGAATTCACGTGCGTCGCACAGTACTGGGCTTATTTGCCAGTCATCACTGAGAAAGAAGTGTGGAGAATAATATATTGATTAGGCTGTCACCCGGACGAATGAATATAAACTAGACCCGGCAACTTCCACAGTTTTCAATTCTTTTTGATGAGTGCTGTCTAGCAATACTTTTTGCCTTTCATTCTTGTATTAGACAATTTGCACCAATATTTCCGTCTTTAGCTTCACCAACGTAATAATCATATTTCGGCCTAATTAAGAAGCACCACAGACTGTTTTAGTAAGTTAATGCGATTCATTTCCACGTTCCAACGTACATCGCTCCGTAGGCCGATCGATCATGATGTCCACCAAAAATTACCATTATGTTTTCATTGCTCCTTTTTGTATGAGATCTTTTTACACAAAAGGACTACACGAAATCGGAGTGTAAAATAACTACAGGCTTTAAACTGGTCTCAGCAGACTGCTGTGATAAATTTGCAACCGGATAGCATAAACTGTCCGCGTGTGAATTTTCACTGGACCAAAACATAGTCCACAGCTAATTAGTAGAATTATTATTTCACACAGACTTTTGACACGTTGCAAAATGCGCCAAATATGCGTATATTGGCAACGCAACCATTACTCAAAGTTAGGTCATAGTAGTGAACGCTTTTTCAAGCTCGACAACTCACATTCCTCTGTTGACATTTGAAAACTTTCTGGTTACTTTCACATTCAATTATACGTTTTGCTCAATACGTCATTCTTCCTAAGTGACTGCATTTTCTTGATGCTGTGTTTACCTTTTCTCTCAAAAATTTTACCTCTGTAGCTTGCCTGTTTCACACCTTTCTGTCTGACCACACTTCACATATCTTTTGACCATTGTGTCCACAAAACTCTATTCGATTATGTTCAACTAGCTCATATTGTATTGAGACGGTGCAGCTCTTCCGCATACGTGTTTATGTCACGTTTGTACACACGATACAAATTTGTCCTTCATAAGGCTATATTTATGACAAAGAAATAGATTTTTCCTGAAATTAAAGCACTTTTGCATGTAGTCGCACTGTTTATCCATCTTCCACAAATTCGTTTTCAGTTTTGTACCCAACTGTGTATATGTATGTGTATTTTTTTTAACTACCACATGAGTACATAGAGATGGAAAATAATCTGACTTGAAACAGAAATAATTGCTTGGTTTGGTTGGGTTAACCCTGCGTCCGAAACCTTCCGGAAGACATAATGCGGTGAATAATATAACGAGTAGTTTAGGATTAGGGTTAGATAACGTTTAGACAAATATTCAGCTACCGGGACTCATGACTGATTCTTCCAATGTAACAAAACATTAGTTTAACCGTATTAATAAACCATAACAACATGGTTTAAAAATCGAGTCACACCCCGAGTTCACAGCCCACCAGTAGATAACATGTTGTGTGGAAACAGTCTATCACTGTTGTTGTTTAAGGTACAGCTTAAGTCAACATTTTTCAACGTGTTCGTCTGCTCCTATTTCAGTATGTTACCATTATATCCCAATGGCTCAAACTGTAATACCCACATAAAGATTGCGGAACAGGAAATGCATGACTCCGAAAGTAATCACAATAGAGGTGTAGGTGACTCACATATAATATGATGGCTGTTTGATGCTTACAAAGAGTTTTCGTCAGAATACCTCCAATTTGAAAGTTTATAAATATTTCAATGTTTCATACTGCTCTGAATTCTTATCGACGTTGACACAAAATCAAATACGAGGCAGGAATTAATGAACTCACAAACAACAGAAACTACCAGTGACAACATTTTTGAACAGTTCTGTTATGACTTCAATGAAGTTCTCGATTATGACTTCAACTAAACTCCACAGGACAGGTCAACAATCAAAATTAACTGATAGAAAAAGAATAAATGTGCAGTTTAAATCAGCTTTATATCTCACCACAGAATTTTGCGTAGCTATGTCAATCTATTAGTTATTTAAAAACAAATCTGCTAAAGTTTCATTGATGGAGTAAATAACATCATTAAGTTATTAATTGTCCAAAACCGAACACTTGTTCCGCATAAAACTGGCCGTTCACTCACATAACAAACAGGTCATCATAAGATTAGATTACTACACACGGGGTTTATATTACAGAAACCTAAGTCTGATTTGTTAGTAAGAGGCTGAAAATAAAAGAAACATATTTAAAATATCACCGAGGAAATGTATGAGGTATATCATCAGAGCTCCCGGTGAGTATTTGGCCAATTTTCTTTTAACGTGCATTCAGCCATCTAACGTCGATTGTATAGAAACGTGACAGATGTCTGGTACAAACACGGTTGAGAACTGCTCCGCATCACTACATTCTTGAACTCATGTTTATTCGGTCGTCGAGTCAGAGAAAACCAACTTCGTAACCTAAGCAGACAATATCTGTGCTTTCTGAGTATTCTGGCTTGCTATTTTTGAGAGATGAATTTTTCTATCGGATAGATCTGTCTAAATGGTTGAAATGTGTTTTACATCTAATGCCACTTCGATTTTAACTGTAATTAAGATAATTTATGCACAAATTCAGTGGATCATTAATGCGTGGGTAATCGATGCGTCTGATGTGAGAAGCGCCAAAGCATATGAAAAACAGAAATCACTCGTGTGGACATTTTATTGGAAATTACAAATGAATGTGGACAACCAGTCCTCTGTCGGCACCAGCAATTGGGATATAGAAGATGAATTTGTAATATACGTACTTTAACTATGCATTCTTATTTCAACTAGTGAGTGAAATGGTTAACGTCGAATGATGCCTTCTAATTTTCACAATCGGGACAGTATCCACTATAACACAAATCAAATCAGTGTTCAAAGATACCTGGATAACATCCATTTTTGTCAGTCAGCATTTAACTATTGCCTTCCGCATCATCGTGGGTGTAAACCCATAAGCACGTACTATCGTTTGGAGAATTTGTGGAACCGACTGACTTACCAGGTTTTAAGAACAGCTTATGAGTAGTAATGTATTACTGACCGTTTACTTTCGACACACTAACATTCGTAGATCTAGTGAACTGACTACAAACGCAGGCCATGAAAGTCGTGCGAGTTGTAAGACATTACACTGATCCATTGGTGGCAGGACGTTGAGTAGTAATTTCTACATGTTGATGCGAGTAGAATGGGAAAAGGGAACATGAAGACCGGAACGAAATTGACACAACCAATAGGATCATTTTTCTCTAGTGTCTTATCCAGCGGTAGATTCATAGTCGAGTGGAAATTAAACTGATGTAGGATGTTGTACGATGTTTGATTCACAGAATAAGGTAGAGTCTTGGGGTTACTACTTTTGAATCAACCAATGTGGAAATAGTCTGGATTACTTTTGGCTGAACGTAATTGCTTTTAAACCGGGTTGAAGACTTCATTGTTTCACACCATCTTTAAGTGTGTACCAACATACCAAAATTTAGCATGCAACAAAAGGGCGATTCAACTGCGTAACGAGTGCTATCTACAAAATATAGAGTTGCTGTTCGATAATCGCAAATGACATGGACATTCATTTGTGATTTTCGTATAAGTAACCACCAGTACTTTTTATCAAAAAGGAATAACACCATGTTCATTTATGTTTTGTCTGGAACGACTAATGTAAGTTGAGATGAAACAACCGACTGTAAAGTAAAAACCACATTTTTAGCAAATTTATATCGCCCAAAACTAAAAGTGGAGCACGAAATAGAACAGGGCAAAATTCACGAAAACAAGTTTACACTTCGGGTTTTAGTTGAAGACTGCATGAATTTTGACCAGGCTTCAAGCACTTCATTAAATCGATGCAATAATGTACATAAAATTGGAACTGCACTTAAACTAATAGCCTCAGAGGTCGTCAAAAGTGCGAAAGTCAATGGTAATTTAAATTGAACTGACAGTAACTACCCGTCGGGTACCTGGTGGCTGGTTTGACCGCTTTGTATCATTAGCTGAATGGACTAAACACATGATTGACCAACTGATTTTTATCACGTGCTTCTACAAAAGCAGAACAGACCGGTTGATTTTCTTCATTATAACCGTGCTACTTCTGATTCACTCTTTACATGTCCGTTCTATCTGAATATATAACTGTTACATAGCAGTTAACGCTCTTCTTCTAATACAAATCGACAGCTTACAAATATAAGACTGAATGAAGTTCATATTCCGCCCGCAATATATAGTGCAAAATTCCTAACCAGGGGTTCCTCAACTATACAAAAACTTTAGGAAGTTTGGTCAACGGAGTTTGTTGCATTGTAACTGCCCGAAAGATGGGAACTATTCGATGTTGTAAAAGTTTGTAAGTTCGGTTTTGCATCAACACATGTACATCGATCTTCCAGTGCGTCGTAAACCTCCTCCTTATATTGATTGGTTTTAACCTTATGAGCACAACGGATGAGAGGAGCAACGACGTTGATGGCACATGATTATTTATGATTGCATCTAACTTCAGTTTGCTTAGTGTGATTACACTTGAATACGTCATACCTTCATGACAATCTGGCATACATTATAGATTATCGCAAGGATACTTACTTCCAAGGATCGTGACGACGGTTACGTACTTATATGAATACTGCCGTGCAGTCGTTATCATGAACGTTACAAGCAATTTATTAATGGACACGATGAAAGTCCTCTGTATTTCGTTACGGAGAGCTGTAAAACTGAAAAGTATCTCTGTGACAGTCATATTGATGTAGTCCACTGGTTAACAACGAGTACGATTTGTTGAAACACGAACGTTTCGTGCAGAATTCTCCGCTAGATTCAAAAGAAACGTAAACATTGGTTTCAGTGACTATCGAAGCATATTTTGCTTACTAGGCCAGCTGTTTCGTGTCACATTTCTACTATTCTTTACTAGTTTAAATAAAGCTTAAAATTAAATCTTCACTGTCAAGGTTATTCGTTTGTTCATCTTGACACGAAAGTAGTTTCGGATGTGTGCAGTGTTATTAACCTGATTGATACCATGACCAAGAAAGTGAGCAAAGACTTTATCTCACCCTAAGCCGTTCGACTGGCCTCTCGGAAATCGACTCCTCTTTAGCGTCTTGTAATAGCACACAAAATGTCTCGATGATCCATAACGATAAGTGAACTACCTGATTATTGCGAAAACTTTGCCCCATGCGTTTTGTGAGTGGAACTGGAAAATGACCTAGTTCATCCTTCGTGGCACTTCAGATTTATGGGCACAAATTACGTTGCCTAGAACGGTAGAACAGGGAGTTTCTCCATCGGACTTTGCAGTCCCTGGTTTCCAGAATACCGGACTTTTATATCAAGGTGAACCTCTGGGACTCAGTCAAAATATAGTGATCTTGCATACAAATATCATACATGTAGTGCAACACAGTTACAACCCCAACCTATCGCTTCATAAATTAAAGTTATAACTCAAGAGGAGGGCGGTTTTTGAATGCGCTGATCTCGGGTTTCTGCCTTGTACAGTCAACATAATTGCGAATCGAGAAGTTAAACTGCACTGTTTGTGTAAGGACGGAATGAAAACCAACTGGCATCGTTGTCATAGTAATAAAGAGTATTACGCCTTTCTTAATAATGGTGCACAACCCAATTGCACTCGTGAAATTTTTGTGTTATTTTCATACCTTTTAATCCGTCTGATCCCCATCTGTGAAGCTTCTATGTTCACCTTCGTTGTTTGGGAGATTTACGGCTTGATTCATCCTGATATCTATGTTTGGCTCTCCAGAAACAGCTGGTTGCGCTTAGTTGATCAAACTTAACCTAATTTTAATCGCACCCAAACACCACATTTACTTGGAGACTCCCGTCTTTTTAGCGATGCAAAAGATAGTTACCACCACAAGCAAACTGTCAATTCGGGATGCAGATATTGAGCCCTGTAGATTGTGCATGCTAAGGTTACAATGGTAGTGGTACTCTGAGGTAAGTTCACCGATGGTTGTAGTCTGATCTGAGATTGTTCTTCATTAATTTTCCAGTCAGTCTATTCCAAATAGATGACCACTTCTGGCGAAGAGAGTGATTTTTCCAATCTTCACTGAAAATTGAATGAAATTGTCAAATCTGTTAAATAGAGATAACTGAAGGTTCAGTAATGGAATTCATAGTGACGGAATACTGGTTACCTTTCACAACTCTCATTCACCTTTGTTGTATCCAACATCTACCGACAGTTTCTTTAGATGGGTTTCTTACAGTTTGGAACATAACCAACTTACTCAAAGTTTAGGACACCCGCGCAACTACGGCTGACTAGCCTTCACAAAATGAAAAGAAAGATGGGGAGAAAACCCAGTCTGTTAACCTTGACGGACACCGTAAATCAGACATCGTGGATGAGAGCACCAGTATATCTATGATGATACTATCAAACTGGGGCATATTTGTGTTTCAGTCAGTTTCACGTTTAACCTGTCTGGGCACACTCAAACATAGTTGGCCGATTGAGGAGTGCATAACATAAAATAATATTTAAAATTTTACAAAGAGATGCTTAATCCTGATATCTGCCTGGAACGTCTTCAGCTGGTGTACCCAGAAGTAAAAGCATTAGTATACAAGATGCATCTGTTGCAATAAGCCTTGACGTCCTTACTCGAGTAGTTCATTTCAAGACCAGTATAAATTCTTGGTACTCCTCCGTAGCCTGTTTGATGCAACAAGCACCGGCGTAAATCGTCTACTACAGCCGACGTAGTTAATCTCGGTAGGTGTGTCTCGACTACTTGGAATAACTGATCTGACAGAAGAAACGACTCAGTGAGTGCATACACCTTGACCCACAACTCTCTCATAATTCCCTATCTCGATCACGTATCATTCAGTAAAAACCATGGAACGTCGGATCTAATTACGGACAACTGTACGTTGACAAAAAAACAGAGTACAGTTGTTCTTGAGGCTATTACTAGTACCATCCAGGCAGATGCTAATTCCAGGCCACAACTTTAAAAAACCCTCGCGCTGCCACTCCAATGTGGGGTGGTGACCACATAACGCACTAAATGATAGTGGCCTAGCCAATCTCAATTGATTAATCTCCTGAAGTATCTTTGTCTGTTGTGCACACCATAGTTATTTAAACCACCTCCTAGCACTGCTTTTATACCGACGCGTCCTCACGTCCTGACAAACGAGACGAGCTTCAAAATATCTACCCAACAATAATCTATCTTTAATGGACATCTGGTGTGAGAAGGAAGTGCAGGACGGCAAATTGTTCGTCCCAGAGGTCTAGTGATGATATAAAATTCGGTAAACCTGTTGGCGTAAGTCTTTATTTGGGCTCGTGACTGAGTGCCACTGGAATTTTCATAATCATTCTAGCGAGTAATTAACGTGACCCCAAACACCGCATGGTGTAGGTTACAGATCATCTTTCGCGCACTGGGATGCCAACTCGGCCAAGCACAGTCCTCTGTGTGAAGCGCCACGTTTAGACTATACTCGAATAATAATAACGAAGAACTCTGATTAATTGACGTGAGATTTCACGAAACCCTTACTAAACGCTGCAACGTTTCCCTGCGTTTGTAAACACTTTGAAGTAGTGTTGAAAACTGGACTGGTTCCGTGACTTCAGGACAATACGAGATGTCTGACAGTAGAAGTGCCGTCTTTTTTTGGTGATACTCTTATCATTGAGATTAGCCTGATGGACAGTCTAAATACCATGGTTCCACATGTATGTAGTGATCACGAGATACTTAAAGTCAGCTACTTACATGGAACTATAAAATATAATCCCCGAAATACTGAAACGAAGGCCCATCACATAGCAACTTTCTCGGGGCTGTAAACAACTGAACAGTGCTGAATGGCCTAACTTCATTACCACAATCATTCTCGACTTTTTAGAGAGCCTTTTCGAGAAGAAGCCTCAGAATCTATTCGAGCACTTGTCAGAACAGGCTAGTATGAGGTTTCTTGACCGGGGCTGAAATTTTAACACTAACATTTATATGAAACAACTTCATTGATCACCGCTTCGTGACTCTTATGATAATCAATATCAAATTGTCATAATATACGGCTCTTCTACAGTCCCTTTTACTTAATATTCAAGCCAGTGGACAAGAAGGTTATACAGACCTGGTAATCTGTGGGGAAATAGTCTGACACAAAACCTGCGACTAAGTATGAGTGTTTTCCAGTTGACCACAACCTAGCTCGTCTGCTCATTAGTGTGCTTGGTCTTTAAGCCCCCGGCCCACTTTTGAGTTTCTGTTAGATCTGTGATCGCCTCCGGTTATTGCTCTAGATTTTTGACATTGAATGTGCCGCTAGATTTCAGTGAAAACTTACTGGTAACTACCATAACATTAAGACATCATTTGCGTGCTTTACTCATACAAAGACTCACCCGGAGATCTTTTTATGTGGATTAAGCATATTCCTGTAGACTGTCACGAAGTTTAGGAGAGTAGAAAATTCTGCCTTGCAGAAATACGTTGTGAAGCGTAATATATGAAGCGATTCTGTCTCGCCCCAAATGAATGGCCTATTTTCCAACGTGGCTAGAAGTATTGCGCTAGTTGGTGAAATAAACTTTGTTTTCTTAATTGGATTTCCCTGACAGTCGATCACGTCACCCCACTAATCCACTGACGTCATTTCTAATTTTTAATAGCTGTACTTCCGAACGAATTTCAAGCCCTATTTTTACCTCAGATATACTTATGCCTTCGTATACAGTGATTCGTCTTATGCTATGTGCTCTTTGACAGCTCCACATTCAGTGACGTCAATGAGCACCTGAGTAGACGGAGTCGAATACCGAAATAACACTCCACTGAGCAAGCGATGTGACTGAGTACAACAGGCAATATGCCCCTTTCTCTTGGTAAACAGATAGCGAACCTTTTATTCAAACAGTTTATTAGAAGGTAGGAAATGACGTAAGACACCAATTTTCAAGGTTAGTCGGCCAGTTTCTTCCAAATGTGTGACTTCATATAACTCGGTACATTTTCACTAACGACGGCATAGTTCCTCCTAGACCATTAGGACTGAACCCGGCGGACATAAACTATTCAAACCGTACAAATGATCGCGTTTGTAAAGGTTTCCGTTTTCGGTCACATCGTCCAACTCAGGGATAAGGAACCGATGGAACTGTCCTACAACTGCGTTTCTTAACTCCGAAACTTGAAATGCAGCTGTAAACATTCACTTCGGTGAATCTGCAACTTTTATTTCGCGTTTTATCTCGAGCATCTACGCACGGAACTGTTACGGAGGTTTCCTTCGCGGAAAAATTGAAAATTAGCCGCTGATAACCTGAAGGTTGCTAAAACATTAGGCAAGATAAGTTGGTAATAATTGGCGCAGCACCAAATAAGTACACTTTGCTCAGCGGAACTCAGCTACTTCCAGCTTGCTTACTACATGTTATACAGGTTTAGTATGGTTAGCCAAGTTCGAGGCCAAATGAAACTTCCAAAGTGAGAGGGGCGAGCAACAACAAGTTAGCGTCAAACTCTTATGACATTTTTGTGGAAACCTTCACATGTGCCTAGAAAAAGTGAAGTACATTATTTAATATGTGATTCACAAGAGGTTCATCCACTTTTTGGCTGTTAATGTTACAAAGTTCAAGTGGTCCAAATGGTGACAGATTTAAACTTGGTAACTTAGGTCAGAATGAAACTGGGTGTTGCCTAGCGAAGCTTCACATTGCATTAAAACAAGACCGACCACAGGATCTGTTGTGTCGGTGAGGTTGGGATTATGCATCGCTTGCAAAACAGAGTAAAGCCTATTTTTGTCTACGCCGTTGCCCCTTGTCGAACGAACCCGAACCTCCATATGCGACAGAACATCAGTGTCAACCATTTATATTCACATAAAGTTATCCATAGATCTATTGTAAGTTCCTCACCACGGCAAAGTCGGCAGGCTGGAATACGATGCAAATACCAGTGTGTCAATAACAGATAACACACAACAACCTTGGTAATCTTCTGATGCTGTCTAGTTCTCACTGTAGTGGAAGACCGATGTACTTTTCTATAATCACAGTTGTATACTTGTCTATCCTTCTAACCACTGACAGTCTGTCTACATTGGATCAATAGGATTCTGATTTCTGATTAGTCGATTTTCAGACAAACCATATTTACGGTTAACAGATCGCCTCATTGTTGATCCAGTACTGAGTTTCGTATACTAGTGTATCCTCTCCCGCTTCGTAGTCTGCCGCCGCACGGTTGTTAAGGTTACAAAATGTTCATTGTTTTGTAAACTCATTGTAATTGCAGACTCAAATCAAGCGTCGCCTAATGCCTGAGTAAAGGAAGTTCAAATCAAGGGTGGCAGTGTAACAAACAAAAGAGTAACTTCCAATTCACCTTGAGGAAGATGAGCTTTAATTCGAAATAATAACTGCGTTATTTGTAAGTACTGTGTCAGACCTGGTAATTAGGACGAATCCCATTTGCAAAAAATCTGTACTTCCGCTGTATTCGAACTGGCAGTGGAAAGAATATGCCCAGGTGTAACAAGCGCCTTCTGTCCACCCGGTATATCTTTGTAGTTCAACTGATGGGGCGCTTGCAACTTCATGGCGTGATGTTCCTGCTGTTGACTCGAATCAAGCCGAAGCCCAGAATTTTCGTAACTATGTCCCACCTAAAACTTTGATCATAGCTAGGAATTCCGTAGGAAAAGGACTTCAGTGTCACATTAAGGTCAAGATCTAATCGAACGAATCAAGGGGAAAAGGCGAACTAATCTGACGATTAGCACTGGATGTCAGTTTCAACAGGAGTTCAACAGCCTGACAAGATAAGTTACGTTTTAATGAATAAACACTCACAAAGTGGTTAAAAAAAAGAGCGAAAAATAGGAAATCACAAGGGCTATGTCCTAGCAGTACAACTCACCAGAAAATGAATAAAACTCAACAAATTGCATAATGAACGTTAGTCATAATAATCAATCAGAGGTAGTTAAGCGATTGGGACTTGGGGTCAACTTGTACTGACGCTTGTAAATGTGCCAGTGAATTCTACCGCTTTCCACCTCCCAATGACTTAGGTAATGATTTAGTTTATTATGTGATGTATTTTACCGAATTTGCTTCCACACTTGAAAATAATCCAAGCAGAGGTCGATCTTGACATCAAATTACTGGAATAGTGACCACCGAAAAATTACGAGCACATACCGGAATCAACCAATAATCTGACTAACAGGAATGGAGTGGAAAAATCGTAAATTTATCTGGATCGTGGTTGATACACGCGACTTTAGTCGTTTTTAGATATGCAAAGGTGGTTGCCTAAAACAGATCGACAACTTCGGTAAACGCAGAAACTTATGAATTGTGAACGTCTATCAGGACTGCAGTATTGACGATTTGACCCGCAGTAGAAATTCTTCGATGATAAATGAAGCACATTTTCTTGCTTACAGAGTGTCACTTATTAACCTCTGCGGTAACGTATATCTTGACAAGTCTGGAACAGATTCAATGACTCTAGTGTCAAGCGTTGATTCAATTATGTTGACATAAACGCTTTCAAAACTTTTCTGATCAAGTGTTGACAGCGGGTTCAAAGTGCTCAAAGCAATGCATTGTCACTCGCAGGTTGTCTGGAAGTTTTTTAATTGTTATTGTTTATTTTTAGTAGATTCAGTGAGAAAGAGACTATTGCAGGGATAACGAGTGATTTAGTAAATAAACGGCAGCCCAAGTACCCTAAACCGCAAAGGCCAGACAGCATACTATCCACCACGCCATACTCAAACCCAAGAGGATGGACTTACTGGGAGTTGACTGTTTCCCCTACGATGTTTTCTTAATAACAAGATGAACTGTGTTTCACAATTGACCCCTATTTTCCGCTTTATAAACTGCTGTTCTGTAGTACGCACATGATAATATGCGGAGAAATTTGCCAGACCATAAATCGTGCGCATTTACGTTTTTGACTGCTCTACTTTAACTGTGATTCGTTTCTTTTCATACCGCTGAACTAAGTCCTTCGTGTTACTGCTTTGTAAGGTGTCAGCTACTGACCGTCGGCGTTCATGGACAGACTCCACGTTGTTGATGACCACTCATGTTGAGTAATATTGTTTATTAATGTATTATGTACAGAACCGGTCTTATCTGAATGAACTTTCAAGATTATCTCTTGTTCTATCCCAATCAACAAGTTTCCAGCTACTCTGATAGGCCTTCCACAAATATGTATCACCCACAATGCAGGTAAGACCTTACTTGAGCCTACTTCACAAAACTCCTGTTTCCCCGCTGGCCACAACCATGACGTACCAGATTGTGTGAAATAAAATCATGCTTCGCATTGTTTCTTTTGACTATTCTAACGAAGTTGCTCCACTGCTTCAATGTTAGGAAAGCGAATATTTGTTAGAAAGATCAATATCTTTGTACTTTCACACTGCTTAGCTTTCTATGTAAGATCAACTCATCATGACAAATCAAAACTTACGACGCAAAAATGTGGTATGTGCTACAGAAACGGAAATACATGGATCTAACTAGAGCGCTTCAAATTTGCTTAGTTAGTGGTGTCATTCTCAACGATGTTACACGCCAACTACTAAATTCCTGCTGATTGTAATCTAAGTGCCGCAAACGCAAACATATTCTAAATAATTTTAAGATATACCCGTATCTCTTTTTTCTTGCCCACCCTAAGTTCACGATTATCCAAACGACCTCCTCAATAGTTTTATATCCTCAGGGTGCCGCACATTAGGCAATCGGATTGAGGTAAAGGTTTGTAACAGAGGCCCCGTATCAAAGTCCCGAATACTTATGAGGTTCAATCTATCAAAGTTTCTAACAGATTTAATCTGGCCATTACCAGTAGATCATAGTGGCTGGGATATTTTTGGCCGACAAGGAGACGCACTTTCTCTTTCAAACAGCTTAGTCACGCCACAGTGAACGTAAATGGCGATCGGGCTTCCGCGAAGAATCTTAACGCGTTCTCGTCCGAATCCTTCTCACAATTTACATCTCTGTTGTGTATGCTCATGTGGAGGCAAAAATAAGTGCTTGTAGTGTTTATTTCAGAAGAAATGGCCATCACAAGTGACGTGTATTGACAAGTTATTAGGTAAGTCATGGCGTCCAGAATGTACACTTATCTAGGAAGGCTGGCAAGAAGAATTCAAGGTTCTGCAAATTAAAATTTTACTATTTGTTTGTTCGAAAAGCAACCTTCGACCTCTCTTCCCCCAACTACTAAACCGTAAGATCAGAGAATAAGTGGAAGTGAGCGCAACCGGGATGTGAGAGTGGACTATCGGCAGTAGATTTTTTACTAGTCACTACGATTAAGCGAATGTCCGTCTGGAACGAGTGTAACTTTACCGTCCGTAGGAGGAAACATTCGCCAAAACTTCATAGTTATGACGGGGACAACACATATCAGTCCTCATTGACTTTACTGGAACATTCCATGCACATCTTCTAGAATGGTTTCCAACGACATTTCAGATGTCGAAAGAAAAACGCTGAAGCTTCTTCAATCGGAAACTAAAAGAATTGTCTAGGTACATAGGTAGTTTTGAGCGGGATAGTGACGTGAACGCAATGGCACAACATATATTAAGGAATTACTGAGACAGTATTCTGTAAAAAGTACGTTTTGGCTTTGTGTGCGCCGTTTGAACAGTGGTAGCTTTAAAAAAGAACGACTTTGCGAGTGGATTACCCATGTTCAATGCGCACGAACTGTATGTTTAGAGACAGTTAGGTAGGCTTCTATCCGACACAAAGCATAATCTTTGTTAGGTTTTCAAATAGACCCCATCAAAAGTTTCAACCAATCAGAATAATGTTTACAGCCCATGACCATGATGTAGCAACGGTTCACGGTAATGTGCAGCAGCTTGGAAGCACTGAGGAACTACGTTTCTTTGAAGGACGAGGGCCAAACGGGAATCTGGAATGGTAATAAAAACCGGCAAGCATGAGCCAAAGGCCCAGTAAGTCATGCACACAACTTACACAGTCGAAAACTTAAATAGCGCCAATCACACGACAACGGACTGTATTACATCAAAGTGAATTCAAATATGTGCCCAAGGAGACGTCGAAGTTGTAAGTAACAAAAAGCATTAAAACGATGACCAAATACTCGTTTACTCAGTCCCCGTGTGAGGCAAAAATGTGAAAAATAAAAGCCACAATGTGAGAAGAACGCGAATACTTTTCCGTACGGAATATTGTGTTTACATGTTGCAGTTAAGTGATGGCTCAGAAAAAATCAGCTACCAGTTTACCACTGTGATTTTCGCGAATGTTTTGGAGCACTAAATCCGACCGACGAAACTTAAAAAAGACCGTTATTAGTGCGTAGGATAACTTGCGCAATAACATTTCAGTTGCATCTCAACGGATTACAATCCCTTTCGTTTGAATTACAATGAAAATTCTTAATCGGATAACATATATGTATCAGCTAATACCGACACATTTAGAATCACCAGAACAGCTAGCTGAAATGAATGGATGATGTAACTATATCGTGGAATGTGACCATAACTGTCTGTCACAGCTAATGGTTGGTAAAGGAAAGAAACTGAGGGAATCATTCCGTGTGACCACGTGTTCCGCCCCACAGTTGGTATTATGCTGAATGATCTAATTCAAGTCTGTTGAAAGTTGCAGTTAAAACAGAGTAATAGTTACTGGGTAGGGAATGCGAGTTTTCCGGGAAATATTCTCAAAGTAAGCTTTGCAGAGTATATCAATTAAATGCTGTCATAAAATTTTCGCCAGTAATCCGTAGTTACTAGTGACGCACATCTTTATCAAACCATAGATTTGAATTTCGCTCGGTTTTCTTGGAAAAAAACCCTAGTGGCTACTGCTCTACTGTTCTCGTTTAAGGTCCCGATCGAAACATCATGTCAAAATGTTCAGTTATACGTCCGTGAGCAAAAGCTTGGGCTGTCCGACTGTTTCCAGAGAAGACGTGGAAACTGTTGTGTTAAATCCTGTTGACTAGTCCAGGGTCATTTCCTTCAGTCAAGTTATATACATATGTCGGAAAATTCCCATAAAATCAAAAGTAATGATGTGACAAACAATTGTTTTCGATAATTCTTTCTCAACTCAATACAATTACATAGATTTCATCAGGACGTCATAAGACAGGGATCAAGGAACATCATCCAGCTTGGATCGGAACCGGTTGTCGTGAATCAATTACCAGTACCATTGTTGCAAATCTAGTTGACACCAACCATCGCATAGACATCAGCAAAACATTCCAAGTTGTCTACAGAGTTGTGAACACAACCATAAACAGTCTGTCATCGCATTCTGGCGACCGCACACAAACATTCGATCCTGACCGTGTGACGTAACATCCAGTTAACGTCCGGCCTGGGCCTAACCAATTCGTGTATGCGTAGTCTGATATTAGACTTCATTGTCACTTGTGAACAGTCATTTCCTGTTTCCTACTCCCTGTCTTATGAAGTCTTGATGAAACCCATGTAATTGTATTGACTTGAGAAAGAATGATCGAAAACAATTGTTCGTCACATCATTACTTTTATATACATATAATTAACTAAAACTGCAACAGTTTGGTGACTACGGTGAAACAACTGAGGACGTAATCAACATAAACTAAAATTCACTCGAAGTCAGCGGCATTATTCACATTCCGCTGTCACTTTTGGCCAGACCGTGCTTAGGCTAAACTTAACAAATTCACATCGAACAGTTGGTTGTTTAATTTGACCCCTTCTCAGAGCTGCAAGAGACATAACTGTTACGTGTAAATTGAACATCGTTCAAAATCGATCACAACCGTCGAATGTTAATCGTCTCCCTTTCGAGAAAAGGCGATGTACCTGAATGGCGTTCTTGTTGTAGATTGTCAGTAATGTATATCCATGCCACGACTGAGATCAGACTTGTGGTCACGCTTTCACGAAGCAACCGTTATAACTACTGTGTTATTAACTACGCGTTTGACAAAACTGAATTATCATAGGCAAACGATCAATCACTTTCATTTGTCAGTATTTTTCGAGGTGAGAAGAGAATAAATGTCCTGTTAACTCCACTCCATGACCCCGCAACTGAGAAATCTTTCCAATTTTGAGTCACGGACAGCACTAAATTTAATTAACGTTATTCGAAATGCTGGTGAGCAGCAAGGAATCCCAATGGAAGCTATATTAAATTTACTTAATTCGGATTCCCTACCGGTTACCGGTAAAACCGCTATCGTCACATTCTAGTCGGGTGGAACGCAAACGAAATCTGTAAGTACATATTTACCGTAAGTGAAACAGTTACGGTTTGTAAACATTTTTCAGTATAAACTTATGATGACCGCGAAATACAACGTAGCTCCCAGCGTTCACGTTAAAATTAGCGTAAATATACTGTTTTTTAGCATGGCTGAACGGTGCATAACAATTCTAGACAAAATTATTTAATAGTTTTGAACGTTTCAAAGTGCACAAGTCTGGAAAATTTACCCTTGTGACTGGATCTTGTTCGAACCTACTTTCAAAATCAGAGAACAGCGGCTGTCTGAATATTTTACATATTTTCAGTTTTGTACGTCGCTTTTTGAACCGTCCATTCATTTGTGCATTCCAAATTATTCAACAAATTTCCATACGACAACTGATTACACCAAACGTTCCAGTGAAATAGTCAACCATAAGCGTCTCATTACTCCAAGTGTCTTCCGCTTAATTATGTGCTGTCAACGCAAACCTTAAATGTGTGTTCCTCACTGATAAAGTAAAATGACGTATTTAGAAAGAAAAGTAACAACAGCAATTCACCTTACAACGCTGTATAAGCAATATGTTGACAATATATTTTGTGTGTGACTCACGTGGCCATGCTGACCAACTTTGCACACAGCTGAATAGTCAACACTCGAACACTGCGTCCACCAGAGAAGTTCAGAAGAACAACAAACTTTCCTTCTTAATTGTGGAAATGTCTGTGAACGATGATGGATCCATCACGAAGAGAGCCCATGGGAATCCCACATGGACGACTCAGTATATTCATTTGGAAAGTTTTGCAGCACTGTTGGTCAAAAGTAGCCTCGTTCAAACACTCTTCGGTTAGATTCACGGAGTTTGCTCACCCGAGACAATCGAAAAAGTATCTGCTCGTATCCACCAAACACTGGCGCATAACGGATACCCCGTGCGCTTTATCTCAAAATATGCTAGAGAAAAATCGAAACGGTCAACCTCAGAAACAGTGTCCCTCAAACCCTTGTGTATAACATTGTCATACAAGGGTGAGGATGTAACCAAATTCATCCAACTTAGACTAAAATGTGCCATCAGAGGTGCGTACAATACGGCAGAATCAAGACTAATCAACCAAATTACACGATTGCCTTGCACATCGAGGAAAAACCAGTCCAACTTAATCGCTAAATCCAACATTATTTGTGAGTTTCCTTGTACTTGTGGAGTCAAGTACACTGGGAGACGTGTTTCGGAGCATATTCCTAAATGGTTAGTGAACAAAAAACTGGCGCTGCTCAGTCTTCTATCACAGAAAATCTGGAAGAAACGGGACATGTAATTCAAGTGTAAAAGGCTTTCCCTGT
>LUCH01000074.1:313421-327805 GCA_013368495.1 Paragonimus heterotremus
ACCGTGCTGTCAACTGTTTGTAATCACGTGTTGTATTGCTCGTTAAGTGGTTGGTATTATTATTTGATTGTTTTGGCCATGCCCGTTTACATGAGTTTGTTTCCTTCTCTTGTTTTAAGCTTTGTCTTAGACTGTCTATTAGCTTCCGTTTATTTCCGCGTGTCTTGCTGTAAGACCGATATTGTCTGAATCAGTAGTTTAAAGTTTGAATTTCTTTCGTTTGTTTTTACCCAGTGAAAGCCCATTGGAACGTGACTGGTTCTGTGTCCTATTCCTATTGCAGCTGATGACCTATTCCTATTTTATGCTTATTTGAATTGATGTATGCCAACTGATAACAGTGCACGCGTCGCAACCGAAGAGATCGGCCGAATTGTCTCTGCAGAGTGCATCTCACGTAAAGTTACTTGCGTGTGTTAAACTGAAAATCGATTAGTCACAAGTATTTAACAGTGAGTTTCTTGCCCTGAAAAATGAACCTCCCGAAACTCTTCTCAATAACAAAAATTTACTCATTACAATCACCAGTTTTCGTTTTCTGGCTGTTTTGTTCAAACTTCTGAAAAGAATAAATTGTTTTAAATATTACCATGAAGCCAGCTTCCCCGTCTTTGTGTGACCGATAGTTACTCCACTATCGGTTATTTATCAGTGGGTTGCCGATCCAACCACATCC
Organism: Paragonimus heterotremus; assembly: GCA_013368495.1. Taxonomy (NCBI): domain Eukaryota; kingdom Metazoa; phylum Platyhelminthes; class Trematoda; order Plagiorchiida; family Troglotrematidae; genus Paragonimus; species Paragonimus heterotremus. The sequence goes on from LUCH01000074.1 coordinate 314,098, forward strand.
TTCTGCTGTGGTTTGCATTCTAAGCGGTTTGTTTTCAGGACGGGCACGTCTCGCTTGTCACGTTTCAAACATGTTTTTCTCTCTGACTTAGATGCACAACTCAGCAAACTCACCCAGATTTCCCGGTTTAAATTCAACTGTTTGCAAGGATTATAACAAAGCCTTACTGCAGAATTCGAAAACTGGAAAAATAACGAAAGCGTTTACTTGGTATTGAAGATATCAGGACCGAGTGTAGTTGCGCGCCTGCACATGACATTTCAGTTGTCCCAAATATAAGGTCAACTTCGTTGACGCGATAAAAACACGGTTGAAGTTTAAATCCCCACCACAGCATGGGTTCTCAAGCATTTTCAATTCACCATTGTTGTTTTACATAAGTGACAGAAAACATGACGAGTTTCAAACGATCCACAGGTAGTGGATAGAATTCGAACGAATGTAGGCTCTTTCGTTCCATAGTGCACAGATAATTTCGTACTAACCAACATTTTGAACCAGGAAGCAGCGAATCTATCATTTAAATAATGTTGAGTCTTATCCAGAAGGTCATAACTTGAAGGCTCCTGCATGTGAAAAAGCAAAAGAGGCAGATCGCTTTGACCTGCTGGTAAATTATGCAACTGTGACAATAAACATGCTCGATATTCAATCTTCCAGAAAATCTCAAAACATTTCTACACAGAAATGTAAAAATCTTCATTTCAAAAACCTAATCAACAATAAACATACGTCCTCATGGCAACTGTTCTAATACAGGACGCCCAACTATGGGCTCTAAGGTGAGTCGCAGCGTTCAGGAAATAAAGCTACCCTGGACGTCAGCCAGTATCAAGTCAACTGCTGATGAACTACGAGTATCTGAAACGAAGAGTTATTCAAGCCAACAAAGCTCTCTACACACTCGGTCGCCCAACAGCAAACATGTAGGGGCAAAGAATTAACTGTTGGATCGGGCACAAATCGATAGGTCAATTTGTAGACAGATCTCTTCCTTTAGAATAAGCACACTCTGAAACTGAACGTTTAGCTCTGTGATACCGACTGACTAGCCAAAAACGTTTGGAACTCTGCACACACACGTACACAATGGTTTGCCAGCACCACATTTCACTTGGTGGTTTCCTTGAAGCATTCAAATAACCCCTAGATGTACAGCGACTTGCGCTTCCTTGTTTTTCCTGGGTGTTTGTCCGTATGTGTATGCCTGTGTTCGTTTACATGTCCGCCCCTACAATTGTCGGCTTAACTAAAATGCTTAGGTGCCAATATTGAAAACCTGTTGTGCCCTTAATTTGTCTTCCTCCATTTCAACTGCATTCTCTATAACAGCGTCTAACAGATTGGAATGTCTAACTAACATGAGGGCATGAGAGTAAGAATAATAGTCATTGCCCGTGTGTAAGAATTTCTGAGCCTATGATTATCATTTGGGTTAGTTTAAGTGTGGCTAATTTTGGTCATTTTTTGGCCAACTACAAAGATGTTTAACACGTAGTGTCTGACGTAACCGAATTCAGTACTATGTTTTTAAACAGAAGTTATGAACACATCAACTTTTGTTTTTTGGTTTTGTTGACTGCGGTTTAAAACCCTAATTCCTTACAGTTTCATTGACTGTTGCGTATGGCGTTCCAAACAAACACGGCTGATGTTTATGAAATAATCCGATTTAGCGGACCTCATCACAGCATTCACTGGTTCAATGAATGTAGCTATGGTCACATTCTAGATTCTGGTCACAGTAAAGTCCTCTATTTTAATGAGAGGGCTTTGACTAGTTTGAACTCAGGTTATGAGAAATATTTATTCACTGTTAACGTGTGAAGTTGTAGAATTAAACGGAGCCAAATTAAACCATATTAATGCGAACAGCATTTTTAGGCGACTAACCAGTTTTTGTCTGCTCAGTCACACACCCTAAAATCCCTCTTATCGTTCTGGGGAAAACAAATATTTTCGGTGATACGCAGTGCGTCCAATCCCGTATTGCTGGATCGATCTGGGAACACAAAAACTAATTTTAGTCGGCGTTGATCCCGTCACATTCAATCAGTCCAGTGTCTAACTAATGCTTACATTCATTGAGAAGTAAAAATTGAAGGAATTCTTTCGGCAATGAATTACACGTCAGGGATAGATCGATGTTGGGTCCAAATGACAACCGCCTCAAGCAAGTCGGCATTTTCGAAACTATATTTCAGACAGGATTGAATATCTTGAATTCGGATAGGTTTGGAAAGTTTTGCAAGCCAGATAGTCACCTTACGCTATTACACAATAGACGAAAACAAATTCAATTGAACGAAAATTCAAGTTTGAGCTTTTTTAGACGCTTTTATCTGGTCAACTTTAATTTCAAGTGCATTCAGAGACTAAAAAGCTGTTCTATTGATAAAATCACATTGACGTCAATCGCGCAGTATTTTGTTTGTACCGTGAACAATGTCTTCCAAGTTATCTGACCTTTCTTCTTACGTGGGTTTCAATTTACTATTAATGGTAGACTATTTCTTGCTCACGTAATTCTTTCTGGTCCTGATTACTTTCCTGGTTGTATTGTGTAGAAAACAGTGACTCCTATTTAGCGCCCAGTGTTGATGTTTTGATTTACTAGTAGACACCTTGTCAATTAGAAGTGATCTTAACTTCTACACCAAGTCAAATAGCCCTATGTCTGTCCATCCCACACTCTCAGCCAATGTATTATATGATGTAGAGAAATGTTCAATGGACTGTTCAGTTTGGGCCTGAATCTCAATAGACTTCAACCTGTTAGTCAAAAGACGACCACATGATGCAAGCTGCAAAAGCGTTAACAACATTACAGTTAGCTCCCCTAAAAGCGATGTAATCCAACACTTCCAGCTTATCATTAAATGCATCAGGAAGCTTATCATAGTTTTTTGTTTATGTAAGGTTTTGTCATCTTGTAATCCGCATGGATTTCGACATTATTTTCGAATGACATATTTAAGATGAATGCGAACGGTTGGAGAAATAGTGATTCTACTGAATTTCACGAAGATCTCAGCATGACTGCAAACTTCAAAAGTGTGAAGTTTGATACATAGCAACTTTGGTGCTTGCAAACTGCTGCCTATCCCACATTGACGACCGTTAAAATCAATGTCCATTCCCCTGATAGAAAGTTGTTCATGTGGACCAATATTTCTTTGCCTTTTTAGGCCAGGATTCACTGTAGATATGTTAACTTTACTTGCTGGGTGACATTCGAGTAGTTTCCAGTAACAGTGCCTTTATTACCAAAACAAACAATAAAACTGTGTACAACTCAGTGTTTGTAAATCGTCTGTCTGAATAAATACGGAGAGGTATTTAGGATCATCCTTATACCCTTACGGGTGTGGTCTCACAAATAATCGTGGGTTCATTGATTTTGCGAATGCAACATATAGACACCCTGGGCAATCCGCCGGGATTCTGCAGTCGCTAAGTGTAACAAACTCCAGGTTTATTTGGCAATGTTTCAACTACATATGTGTAAACGCACGTTCACATACATATGTGTTGATCTGCGGATGTCCGACTGCGGCTCGCCGGTGACGCCACTACTCCCGTCTGTTATATCACTATGCCCAACGTAAATACGGCTACCCAATGGGCAGCCTGGATACTAGTGTTGCTACTACTTGACCCTACAGGCAATGTGTATTCAATGATTACAGTGGGCTCGCTTTACACCGAAAGTTTATTGGGTGTTCTTGATTCTTTATTTCGATATACCTGCACGTCCTCTGACAAGCAGCTTGATCGTAAAGCATATGTCTACCATTTCACCGACGTAAACTAATACCCTGCTTTACTTGTAATTCGCAATTTGTTTGAAATACAAATTTGCGCACTCACTGGTCTCACTAGTCAAAATTACAACATTAACCCATCAGTCAGCTTGGCTGCGAATATCCAATTAATAGTAACCAGCCTACTACTTACTTATCAGTACTCATAATCTATTCAGTAGAATTAATAAACAATCGAAACTTGAACAAGGACGGTTGTTTGTAAGGTTGTTGACTGGGTCAAGTGAAACATCTGCCGTGCATTCTGTCCGAGCTATCGGACAACTTCAACATTTACAAATAATTATCACGCGGTGTCTTGTTATGGTAGTTATGTCGATGTTGTTGTGCCCAACACGGTTGTTTCATGGGAATGTGAGCCAATGTTCAACTCCCAGGTGTAACAATATTAAGTTGTATTGATGAGCCCTACCAATGATAAATACGCGTGGCTTGTTTCGTTTCGAAGTAGACTGCGTGATTAATCTGCATTTATGTAAAGTCTTAGATCAGTTGTGAGTAGCTTTCAGACTGTATAAATCCAATCATCAGTAATCCTTTCTATGAAGTGAATGAGCATACAGGAGCGAACAAACATGAATGTGAAAATTTGCCACAACCTACAGAATGCGAAAATCATGCTGAATTTACCCCGTTAAAAGCAGTTATATTGTCTTTGACGACAGTACCACAACTGCATTGCAATCTTAAACCGGAGTTACCTAGGGCCTGTCTGTCCACTAGGAGTGTACAAATCATAAAACAGTTATTCGATCGAGACAGGTGAACTGACACAACATTTTGGCTTTGGCAAATAGCTGGAAACGGGAGTGAATCGTTACAGAACTGTTAATAAATGGATTGAGAAGAACAAAGCGTTACGAGCAGGTTTTAACATGCAACGTTTCAACCAGGAGTGTTGTATCAGAAACCACATTAGCAAAGGAACAGAGGTCATTTGGGGTTCGTCGTGATTAGGTTAACCTGCGCTGCGTCCGTAATAATTGGCTCAATTCTAGCCCTACTAAACTGAGGTGTGATTAAGGTCATTGTGGCGCGTCTATATCTGATGATATATATAAAAGAGGTTTGCTACGATTGCGGTTAACGTATGCGTGTTGAGTATAAATGGTGAGAGTCTCGACAGAACATCGCTGTGCAAATGAAGGTAGACCCTTATGAATCACTCAAATTTGATCAAAACAGACGTTGGAATTTTGCAACAGTGAACGTATTGCGATGGTCGCAGCTCTGTCTAGTTTCTGAAGTCGTTATGCATCTTTTGGAAGGAAACATGCCAACCTCTTGTTTTCAGCAACACGTACTTTCAATTATCTGCTCATCCCTTCTGTACAACTGGTATTGCAATCATCCCATTTGATTTCATAAACGAATTGTGTCTGGTCGCCCATAGAAACTTAACCCGTGAAACGCACCGCCGTTCGTTCTAAATAACACGTTAAAACGATGCCCAGATTGTGTAATTTGATCCGTACTAAATTTGTTGCGAATACCTTAAAATCATAGGACTGTCGTCCGCTTTCGGCTAGTCCTGGTTATTTTTGTATGGTTTCAACAACCTTCCTGATTATCACTTCCACCGAACTCAACAGTTTATAGTGAACAGTATGTGGAATGGGAAGTAATTACAATCAAATTATTTCTCCTTTTCCGGCGGAATTTAGCAAACTAGGAAATATCTTCATATAGATTGAACGTCACCCACAATTGATCGCAGCTGTCGCATTCTCATAGACTTTCTAGTCAGCCCCTTTCGAAATGGAAAGTCTATGGGAGTGTGACAGCTGAGATCAATTGTGAGTGATTTTCAATCTGTATGAAAACCAAAATCCCCTACTACTCATCAGTAAGGAATATTTGTCAGTTCTTACCTCCTTTTCGTAGGAGTCACTCTGACCAATCCAGATTCCTAGAAAATTGTCGCTCACAAAGTTTTGTACATTTCTTGGAAGATGTGAAATTTCACCTTTATGTTTAAGTCAAATTTTGTTTCATTCTGTAGAACACAGTTGTATTTTCGTGATAATTAATCGACCACTAAACTTTCGTTGACCAGAACAGGCTATGGCTAATAAATGTCACGAATTGTTTTTGTCTGTGGCAAGTTTCCAGGGAACTTGCGGACCACTTAACTTGTCAGACAAAATGCCAGCCCGATTAATTATTCATCATTCGAGAGTGTGAAACTTCCACTGACTTAAAAATTCTGGACCTACTTTTTAGTTGCAGGAACTGGACCATTGACCCATATGTGAGATTCAGAATCCGATCCATCAAGAAAGAACACCGATTTAATAACGTGCGTCTTGTTGCACAATCGTTTGGTCAGTAAACCTCAAATAAATGATATTTCCACTCGAGTGAAACTCTGTACATATTTTAACAAAAATACCACATTCTTTTTCTTTTCCAGAGACTTCCGCTTACATAATCGCCAATGCAGTCTCATCATTAGTTTGAATACGAGTGTTAGAGGACGAAAATTGGTAGATTGGAGTGCTTTTTACCTGGCAGTCAGTGCCAGATAAAAAGTAACACAATGTTTAGATTAAATCCTTATGAAACAGAGGAGAAGGGCAGAAGATGTGGACAAAATGGTCGAAACCAATCAGTTTTGAAACTATCGGCACCAGTTGTTTGAATTACTTGTTAAATTGAACACCTATGTTGACCATCATTACTTTTCGTCAGTGGTGTCTTAACTGTTCGTTTGTTGCACATTGTTACAAGTTTAAACTCACTTTGTGAGTGGTCAGTTGGACAAAAGAGTACAATTTTCCGAATTCGGTAATAGAATGGTTGGTCAGCGTGATAAATTTTCGCCGTTCTTACTAACAAGGAATAACATAACGCATCCGGTGGTTGTCAAAGGAAACAACGTTTAATATTCTCCCTTACCTCTCTTCGTTCCTGTTAATCCTAGGCGATGGCAACTTTCGATGGAGTGAAACTCATTGTGGAATTTATTTACACTTGTATTATCGCGCACGGCTTCAGTGTCATCGACCTAGAAAAATGACCAGACTGGCAACCGAATGAAAATATTCAGATGGGATAATATGGAGGTCATCGACCAGGGGGTAACTACAACGTACGCCTGGAAAGTTGACTGTATGTACACATATTTGTGACTATCCAGGATGGACCTAAACGGACCTGAAAACGGGTAGGAACTCATAATACGTGACACTGTTAAGCACTGGTGTACTGGAATCACGGTTAGATCGTATTCCGTATGGGGGCAATCACTCGGGTGAATGAAAGAATCAGACGTTACACAGACGCTGAAATAAATATTGATAAACAGCTCCGTAAACGTTGTTCCCAATTATCAGTTTCTTTACGTGTAGCTAGGAAGAGATTCAGTATCAATCATAAGTTTCTTCTTCTGAGCGCACTGATCAAGACTGGGCAATGAATCTCACCAGAAGGGCATCCGACATTTCGCTGAGAATGTGGACAGTGATTTTGGACGAGAGTGCGAAGTCGAGAGTGTTCGTTGTTTTATTCAGCTGAAAGCTTATAACTCAATCAACTGACTAACATGGCACTAACGTTGAGCTTTCTTCATCCATTCCATCAAGCCGCCAGGAAGGTCAATATGGCGAGATGCGTGTGTTTCGTTTATTTACACCAATCCATTTAACAAAGAATCTAGTCATATAGGTTTACAGTGCAGCAAAAAAACATTAAAACTATTTCAACTAACATGGTTTCAATCAATCTGGGTTAAATGTTTTCAACTCCAGGATGAACAGAATGATTATGCCAATGACTTTTGTCCTCAGAGGGCCACTGTTTGTGGTTTGACTAGCAACGCTCCCAAATGCGCCAAAATCTTCCGCTTGCAATTGCATACTAAGACCATAACTGGAGTGACGGAGTGAATCGCGTGACCTATGGCGATCGAAGACGTCGGATTTCTATTCGCATATCGGCATGGAGACCAGCGTTGAGTTATTGTTTGTACTAACCCATTGGAGATGTGCACTGTCGTTCTCTATTGCAAGTTTCGGTCCGTTCTGTCTATGTATGCATCGTCGTAACTGCAAATTGGCTGGAGAATGACAAGAAAAACGGAGTTTTCCGAGAGAGAAAGTTCGTCGCCCGAATTTTGAAGTGAAAAACATTAACTACGAGAAGTGATGACACTTCAGCAGATAGCCAAATATGGTCCTATACAAACGTCGCATTTTAATATGTGATAGTATGGCGGGTTTGAAAAATACGTGGTAACTGTTTTTATACAAATGTGGTAGCTGTGGATAAACGGAAACAGAAGCATGGAGGAATGGAATTTTTGTTCGGCTACATCGTTTCACCAAATTTGTTGCGAAAACAAACCGACACTTTCTCTGCCGCAGCCACATACCTCACATTTTCTGTCATGAAACTTGACATGGGTAACGGAATCTCGTGAGTGACAATCGCTGGAATTTAATTCTAGACGATCATTTCATCTTTGATGCAAATCAATCGTCAAACCAAAATAGATAAATACTTAATAATAAACGGAATTTGTGCCTAAATGGAACATCAGTCACTAATGATTTCATCATTTGCACTAGGAAAAGTTGAAAGCCTAATCTGTTTAAATAATTCGGAGATTAGCAAATTCGCCTCGGCAGGTTTCGGGAAAAAAAAGATTGCTAAAACAATTCAACACGCTGACGGGCTTATAGTCAACCAATGACGTTAGTGTATATCCAAACCATGTGATTTGGAATGAAGCCGAGGCTTCCTCTTCAGCAATATTTTTGTTTCCTCAAAGCTATTAATGTTTTGCTCAAGCGTTTTGCTGTGGTTGGATTGCTTATAAAGTTACAAGATTTGCGAACACCAAAATCTTGTTAAATTTCTCATCTGCTTAAAAAAGAATACGCTGCTTTTTAACCGTAATTTTGCTTCTCATTTTTGTGCGGCTTTCTTAAACAGAACGTTGGCTGACTGATGAAGAATTGTCAGCTTCGCAACTGAAAAGTTTTGCAGTCCGCACTACAGATCAGATGATTGCTTTCTTGTAACCTTTAAAATTTTCAAGAGAATGTTTTTGTCATATTGTTTCCTAGTGTACTTCGCTATGATGAATTGCCATTCGCTCATGAAACCTTTTCTGACGCACTTCCGAGTTTGACGTGCTTGTTTTTTTTCATTTTGGTTGCCAAAACTGAGCTATCCGCTCGTGATTTTTGGAATGTGATAATGTATTCAATATGTTCAGTAAGGATTGCGTGTTTGTTCATTGCCTTTAATTCACGAGTGCCTTATACTGCACCGCTTACGTGGTAAACCGTCCACAGGCTTGATATTTCAATGAACAAACGTTTGCCACGATAATTACCTTTGCTCCAGTATGGCAAACTACTAATTTTCAACTCACCACCACATTCTCTATCAACGGTATGCCTTGTTCCTCAGGTGGTGTGTCACTTTCAAGGTATACTTCACAAAACATAACATCGAATAGGTTTTACTGGTCTTTATTTTAGCCTGATATCTGTCACGATGTGTTGTTGACACTGCTCTTGGAAATGTGATCAGCCGATTTTACACCTAGTCCCCTCAGTTAACTACAAGGAACCACTTTACCTCACTGTGCTTATGGAGAGTACATATGTACTTCTTTGACCTCTGAGTTAAGCAGGACTACGAGTTTTTTGGGTTCATCGAAGTCAGACATTAAACGTTATACCTGAACTAAGTGAAATCAACAACACCACAAAAGAAGTATGCGGAACGGTATACACGCGTCTGTATTCCCTCTAGTTAATAGTATTCGTTACCCGTCTTTTATTTATAGAGAATTGCGAATTATCAGAAGTCAAAAACTGATAAGCGCGTTTTCGATGTACTAACTTTAAGTCACATACAACAAAATAAATATGATAACAGTTGTGAATTTAGGATTGTTTGGATTTAATGTTATTTAGATATTACAAAAACAGATACTTTGGTGCAGCATCACTTGTTCCAGCGACGGCAAGCTACGGTAACTTAGGTACCTGAAAAAAAGACTCCTGCTTGCACAGATTAGGCTTTGGTAACCGGATTCTGGTGGCTTTTTTAATGGCCAGGATACGACATTTCACAACTTTGGTGTGAACACACGTGAAATAGTAGATCAGCTTAGGTGCGATATCCACACTAATTCTGTGACCCGCACCTATTAGGTTGGCGAAAACTGCGGTGAGTGTTTTTACCATGTTTGTAATTCTGAACAATACTTCAGTAGGTTCCATGTAATCTTGAACTGGCAACAACTTTTTGTCGTGTTATATGTGGTTCGAAGGTAACATAAAAACGGTCTTGTTTGACACTTTTTACGTACAGCAAAATCCCTAGATATAACTGGAAAACTAGTTTTAAATTTCTGTTAAAGTAATAATCAGTCTTTCTGTAGATGAGTGAAGTCGATGCTTATCAGCGTGCTAGTATGTTAGTGATTATCAAGGATGATCTACCGAATGACCCAAATAAGTGTGTAGTCCGCTCACCAAGTTATCAGTAACAACAGAATGACTCAGGGCAACAAAAAGTTTAAGAAACTATTCACTGGTTTTCCGGATGATCGTCACAATACTTCGGTTTAACAAGGTCCAAGAAGCGTGTTTGTTATTCGGTTGCACGTAAGTTAGTGAAATGCAATTGAAGCCGTGACAATGTTCGGCGTATGACAGGGTTGTAAAGTGCCGCATACTATTGTCAAGCAACTGGAAAAATAAAAAGAACAGAAGGCTGTTCCGTATAACTCTTGTACTGACTCGCAAAATCACTCCACTATAGTTGTATAATATGCAAAATGATAAAAATCAAGCAAAATATAGTTAAATATCATAATGTAAGTTTTCAACATATCAAGAATCAGCTTTCTATGATTGAGTATTTTGTGAAATTTGGCTGCATGTTTGTGGAAGAAAAACAATAACTGTTTAGACCTAAGTTATGTTATCTATACTTTTGTTAATTTACGAACTGCATTCACCGGACTAAGGACCTAGATGAAATGTACATGAACTAAGGATTTTCAACACAACCTCTTATGTGTGGTTTAGTGAGGGAAGGGCAATGTTATCAAGAACAACTTGACTCTTTTAATTTTCACAAGTGAGTAGGACGACAATTTTACTACTTTCTAAGCGACCCGTTCGCGAACATTTTTGATTTTGGCTGAATTAGAAACCGCAACAGACATTTCTTGCGTCCATTCAGTGTCACGTGAGCTATGGACTCATGTCATGAACATGTACATTTTGCATTCCATTACGCAACCACTGTACATGGATCCGATGTTCCTGAGTTTCTTGCGACCAGCACCGTACTTTTTTGGGGTGCTGACCTCTAGATTTCTGTCAGGTTCGTAATTCAGCCAACTGTACCGTCGACTGAGTACACGAGATAATGAAATCATTTGCGCTTGACAGGTGCATAACGGCTCTTATTATGGATGTGTATGACAAGCCTAACGCCCTTGGATTTCAGGTTTAAAGTTTTCCTTCAGGACTGCTTGTCAATCGTGTTCGAAATGACCAATCATTTATCCAGCCAAGCCAGCCATCCTGAAGCCGTACTAAAATTTACTGACTCCATTATATTCTTACAAGCACTATAATATAGATGAGACTGTATATTAGTAATGTTCGGCCCAACAAATACGTATCCTGTATGGACGTGCACTTTTTTCTTGGCTGTCACTTTTAGTTTATTGACCAGTCGTGATTCAAGTATACGCCATATTGAATTTCAAATTTAATCGATAATTAAAAACTGGAAACCCCAGAAATTTCTAATAGCACAACACGACAAACAAAACAGTTTAAATTATTTACGAGTAGTCGGGGATTTCGTTAATTTCAGGTTGAACATCAACCACAATTGTTCGCAGCTTTCGATCTTTACTCGATCATTCGATTACTCGATCAATACTCACAAGTAAAAGTGGTTGAGCGTTCACATATGATAGATCAGTCGTGCCTAATATGAGGCCAATGGCGCATTGGTCAACACAGCTGTCTCATGAACAGCGTGGCTGGAGTTTTAGTCCCAGCAGTGGCGATGATATGCACTACTGACGAGCTCTGATGTGAGCGAAACTTGAGTCTGGTGCTTCTTTTCGAAAGAGACTAACTGGAAAGTCTATGAAGATGCGACAGCTGCGATCAACTGTGGGTGATGTTCAACTTGAAACAACTGTTTATAACGGTTCCTGTATTCAACTGTTGAAAATGCATCAAAATACAAGTAAAGTTTAATGTAGTATTCAATAAAGTAGGTTGAGAGCAGAGTGACTGAACAAACGACAAATCCGACTTCATTTCCATTGAAGGCACAAATGGGATAAGATTTGGAACAACGTGTCCAAGCATATGGGATACTCCCACCTATTATCTGCTATCCACAGTATACAACGAGAATTCAAATCAAGTCTCACGGAGTACAGTAGATATACTTCACTGTCTATTTAGTAGTGCATATATACGGATCAAAACTGGTTATATACTAACAAACATGGATCTAAATAACGTGTTTTAAACAGTACAAAACAATAAACAATATTGTGAAAAAATTCGCCAACTTACGTATTTGGTCAGCTTAGTGAGTTTTATTGTAAAATTACCACACTGGTGAACTGCTTGCTCGTCTTGCCTAATGAATGCGCTTTTTTTAAATCGATCACCGTCGCAGAGCTGTATTTTGTCTTGTGCGGGTAACTCAAAACTTACTTCAAAATTCCATAATGACAATATGAACCTAGTTTATTGTTTTAACAGTGTTCTGATAATCAATCTTCCTATGCGCTTACCGTTATTCTTCATTTAGTATTGTCCTGTTTATTTTAGTAATCGGTTCCGTCGGCATCTTACTAATGTAACTTACTAATGTAACCCTAGAGAAAGTGCGGTCTTTCTGCACATCTTTCAGTATGGTTCGTACCAAATCCAACGACGTTAACGAAAGGAAATCTGCAGCGTATGAGGTCATTTAAGATACCACATACCTTACGAGGAAAATATATAATACCAAACAGGTTTTTCGTGATATTTTTTTATGTGTACCGGTCTCAAAGAGGACCAATATAGTGTACTCACTTTTTTAAATGTTTCCTCTATTACTATGAGTTTTCTGTTTAGAGACATGTAAAGTATGTTTTTGTGCTTAGCTGGCAAGGTATTGGTTAGTGTAAATATGCGAGCCTAAGATGTTCCTAAATGCTACGTTAGGACCATATAGAAGCAAAAACTGAATGAATATACTCCATGTGCAAAATAATGGGCGATAACCAGCGGATGCCGTTGGACTTGAAGGAAGAAAAGCTTCCTTAAACGAATATGCAGCTTATTTCCTTCCCGGACATGCGATGAAGAAGAAGGAAATGGTCAACTCTATAGTACTAACAGAAGAGACTGCACCTTCTCCAGAAGGACTCCACAAGAAAACGGCAAATTTAAGGAAACAGTTCCCCGCTACATTTTTTCCAGGCGATCCAACCAAATCCGGCTTGAGTATATCTTCCCTTCCGGACATAACTAACTTGAATTCGACCAGTAAACTGTGACCCAAGACCACCAAAAGTCCCACTGAAGTTGTCACAAGGTTATCTGCCAAATTGAGCACACAAGTAGTGCTTCATAAAAATCCTAATTTGAAATCCGCGCACATCAACTTGGCAGTTGTTTCTTTTGACCTATCATTACAAGAACCGAAGAAGCCGATTCAGTTAACCGAAACTGAGGTTCACGTTAAGGCTGGTCGTGCGATTCAGAATAAGTGATTGATCATAACTCCTACAATCAGGAGTCTTTCTCATATCTATTCATCGTCTTCTCAAAATCCTCTGGCTCTGACAGAAAACAACAAACTTAACTTCCAACATGGCCTGCTATTTA
>LUCH01000074.1:328921-339125 GCA_013368495.1 Paragonimus heterotremus
ACAGCCAGAAAGATGAAGGTTTACACGTTCATTCACGTTGATCTTAACGGTATAAGAGGCATCTTTAAACCATTAATTATAAATGTGATTCTGTGCACTAGCACTACTATGCATCTCAAAATACAGCCCAAGATTTGAAAAGATTATTTGTTCTTCTCGGAACTTTCTTCTTCGGTTTACACCTTCTGCTTGGGATATATGGTCTTTCTGATGACCTTCTCTGGTCGGCCGCGAATTCCAAACTCACAGTCACCTCAGAGGACCTGAAAGCTTTCCACGCCGCTCAAAATAGGTGGGAGCTGGGAATTCGTGAACACATTTAGTTCATACAAAATAAGATCCTACTAAGAGCATATTTCAACAAAGAATTACTGTTTACAGTTGGACGAAATAAGCTTTCTGCTCCTTCTCCGGGGCTGTCCGGCGGGTACTGTTTTATCATCCCTAAACGGTTGCCGAATAATCCGAGTGGTATTACTCGGTGGTCTTCAGTGTGGCAGCACCGAAGTGGCACCTAAGTTGAAGTGTGCGCACACTTTGCTAGCCACTCCCTTTTGTTGAATTTTATGTAGTGAACTTCCAAAAGTCTTATTTAGGATCAACTCTCACAGTAGGATGGGTCCAAATAAGTTTTATTCTCAGAGAAGCGGCTCATAGTCTAACAGAATCTGCTCAAAAGTCACTCCGCTTCTTAGAGTAAGCTGTCCTTAAACACTTCTAAATGAATACGCTTCAATCTTCTACTCGGAATAATTTCCCTCTCAGTAGATCATACGTCACCCAAGTGGTTACCGTCATAGATGGACAGACAGATCAAAAACAAGAGTTTCATTTTAACTGCTATCATTCTCGATTTCGTCAGGCATTTCGGTCGTGCCCCACATGGTTTTCATATGTCCAAACGTGAAACAAATAGTGTCCAAAGAGAGGTTCACCAGGGGATTCGCTTTTTATTGATGGCAAACTTTTGGAGTTGAAAACGGACCAAACCATTTATCTCCTTCCTGATTTCTTTAGACTTTCTTCAAAGGTCCGTTCTGAGGCATTTGTTAATTCTACGGTGCATCAATGAACTTCGGGACACGATTATCATCAACCCTCTTTTATACAGGGAGGATTACATTTAGAACGCTAGTAATTCCAGCAAGCTACAGATTGATCACATTGCAGTTGTACGCTGGTCGGACTTTCAGCGTCTGTAAATCACCGACGGAATGCTTGTAAACACTTCATCAAGTGAGGATTGTGTTTTCACGAATTACAGCACCTGGAGTACGGTTGACAGTATGAAACACGATTCTATCCGAATAACATCTAACTCATCCTTCGGTCGTCATAACGAGCCAATTTCGAGGCCGGATTAAGCTATCGCTGGGATAATAACAATGACTTCTTCCTCATAGAGTGAAAGCGCTGTAAACATTACTTTGGTGTCTTAGTGGCTCACGGTGGCCCATACGGTCAAAATAAGAAGCATTACGAACCTCGTCTACAAACTGCACTGGACCAGCAATCTTTTCTTATGCATTTACCAACAATCTCATCAATAACTTGCCATTTAAGGCTATTAGTCGGCTTGTAAGAAACAAAAAGGGGCCGTCTGGAAAGTCTGTTGGAATGCGACAGCTACAGTCAATTGTGGGTGATGTTCAATCTATGTGAAAATTGATTTAATGCACAGTCAGAAACTCATTTATGACGTTTTAAGATCCGTAATATTGGTCTGTTCTTCATACTTGCTTCAATCCCCAAGAGTGATAGAATACTCCGTTTTCAGTTATTGCCTTTCAGATCGATGGATGCTGATCGGTTATGAAAACTGACAAACTGGTTAGACCGCCAGCCTTGAGCCCGTGTACTAATCAGTGAAATCGTTGTCTGCGGAAAACTTACGGGTATCTTGTTACTCTAGACAGTTGCTTTCAATGGTCTGTTCCCAGCAACTACAGCAACAGTACATAAGGTTGGTCACGGATGTTATTCAGATGATCCGTTGTACTGAAGTACTGTGCAGACAGTTTCATTACGCTATATGACAGCTTAAAACTGATCAGCGCATTGTAGTTACGCTTCCATCATTCTACGATTGGTGAACTTAGCGAAACGAGAGTATATAACCTTTCATAAATCCTGCTTCTGATACCTAAAATGACCAACACGTTTACTTGTGACGAACTATTGACACCGATGGGTTTTTGGAGAAGTACGCGAGTAACTGTGTTTACTAGTGTGGAGAATTGTGATTCATTAAGTAGGTGGAGTTAGTGGTTTGTGTTTTCGATTTATCCACATCGATGCGTAAGAGTACGGGCACAGATCTCGGCTTTGCATCTGGTGGAGACGAACGAACGTTCCACTCATACGCAACGATAGGATAAACCTTCAGAGTAGAATGTGATTGGCCACTTGCGTTTCCACGTCGGTCAGAGGACTAGAACATTGTCGTGTCAGCTGACGAGGAACGAACGACAGTTGTCACGGACAGAACAAACTAAATGCAGGAATCAAAGCAATAATTCTAGGATACAACTAACTATCGCCTGATCACAGCTGATACTATTACAAAACAGATAAATAAAACCAGTAATAACCTAAACAAAAGTAGAAGTAGCGCATGAAATATGCTGACAAGACGTTGAAAAATGCAGGCACGGGACGCAAACATTCTTCGGTTATACGAATGGACAGTGCTTCCTGTGATCATTGGCATCCATGAAGAAAACTACAACATAGGATCTTTTAACGGACTCCTGGAAGCAACTAAGACACCACGTCGATCGATTACAACAATCTATTAGCAAAGTTCGGCAGTTCCGGGATATATGGAGAGGTTTCAAAACAAATTACGACAAGAGCATGGCTCAATCTGATGTCACTGAGCTTTCGAGTCAACCTATCTCGAGATGTTCAAAGAAACTCCTCAATGAATACTGAAGAAACATCAAGCAAATGGATAACTGAAATTACGGAATATTTACAAACGCATGGAACTTAGCTTATCCACATGGTTCGGATATAATGCCTAAATATGCGAACGACTGAAAGCACCTCAAATTAGATCTTATGTGTCCGGACCCAGTGGGGAAGTAACTATACAAAGACTGAAAAGCACCAAGTTCCAGAATAATAAGCCAAACTTTTGAACGCGATGTGCAGATAGTACATGTGTACTCCTCAAACTGTATTAGATAAAGGATATACAATCTATTCAGCAAAAGGTTCAGCAATATCAGATTTACCATAGCGATTAAAACAACAAGATGCTTTTCTCAGGTAAACCAGTTAACCAAAACCTAAAATACTACTAGGAACCCCAGTTGATTGATAACAAATATTCCTGGACCAAATGCTCAATGTTTACAATAATCATCCAAGTTGTCCCAAAAGGAGCTGCCTCTGAACTTTGAACAGAAGGGCGGAGCCGCATGTCACTGGCACAGAACCCATACGGAAGGAATGAAAACACCCCAACTAGGTACTCCATAGAAACAGAGGCTTACTAAGTTTCAACGTAAGCAATCTGCTACCGAAAAAATGTAATTCAAAGTCTACGGGAAAAAAATCAAAACGCTTTGTTCTTCCGTACATGAAAAGGTTATCAGAAGTACGTTCAAGATCTCTGCAACTATAAAGCAAGATGACAGCACAGAGGCCGACTTCAAGTACTAGAAGGATACCGAGAAAAACCAAAAAACACCTCAACTTCACTCGTAAATCAACTTAGTAAAAAAAACAAATGTGATGACTGCAAATTGCAGCGCCACTCAAACCGGAAGAAAGCCAGTGATGTGACTGACTGTAAGTCCGAAATAGATATCAGCAATTACGATCAATTTATTTTGGATCCTGTTCAGAAGATTTGGACTGAACACATATTCAACATAATGCTGCAGAACATTTGCCCAAGCAAACACTGAAACGTAGGAAAATGTCAGGAATATTGATGCTCACTAACCGTTTCACAAAAGGCAAACCGGATTCCGCAAAATCTATCAGTCAGTTCGATAGAAGGATTTCAGCGAATGTAAACTAAAAAGTGACTACATCTGGTCAACCAGATCTCATAACAATTTATCGAACGCAGCAAGACGTAAATTGAAGGTCGTCCTACCGTTGCATATAAAGACGGGTATTCGCAAACCACCCTCAAACACAGTGCCTAAAAACTGAGGCCATTATGCATTGATTACGTTGTTTCGTTTGATGGTAAAATGGTTGCAATCTAAATTTCCAAGTTCATCCTATAGACGAGTGCTCAGAAGGGCTAGATTTTCCGTAGCGTAAGAGTCAAGCTTCAGCCAGGATCACGTTACTTTGCTTGCGTCCATCAAAATGTGTGGTCTTGACGCCGATACGTGCTGTTTATGAGTTCCAACAAGGGTGAAACACAAGTATGGTACTTTTTTGATAGACTGACGGCAAGTCCATGAGAATGTGACGCGTGTGAACATCTGCGAGTAATGATCAGTTCACCTATATATACATATCGGTTCATCGATGACCACTTTGGACGTTCAGAATGGGATATGCCAATGTCTTTTTTGTAAGACAATCGTTTGCATATCATAGCAAGCTACAGTTTAGTGTCCACCGGTCGGAACGGAGTTACTGTAGCTGATCACACGTGTGCCGACCACTCTAAAGCCGTCGATCAAGCAGCCGTTAATCAAGAAAGGGTTTCGCAATTCAAAAACCGGGAAAACGTAATATGATCAGTGCATTTCTGTTTCACATCGCTTAGACAGTCTTTTTATCTATTGCCATCTATAGGAGTATTTATGGTTTAAGATAAGTGAAATATTTTTGCAGATCCCCATCTCCTGTTGCTAGTATTTAAGGGCTGGTGTTATACTCAAGTTGATATATTAATTGCAGTTAGCTTACCGAGTTCGAATAAAACAGGTTCGCTGGATCGGTTAAGCAAATGTTAAAAACACCACCTTCTTACTATGAAATTGGTCGAATCACAGAGACAGTGAACAGCATAATTTTCAATGTCCTTTAGAAATGCACCCTTAGGCGAAGTAAATGGATTACGATCAGTTAACAACTGTTAACTTTCTCGGACACGACAAGGAATAGGACGTGAATCATCTCCCAGGTTCGTCATACTTTTACTTACGGACAAACGGTTTTTATAATCGACAGCTTAGGTGACCTATGCTACATGCCGGTCGTCTTTCGACCAATCCACTTTTCACAAAACCGTCAATTACGTCATACTTTCACCTGGGTGGCCACGGCTGGCCGAAACAAACAACGCCTCAAAAAGAACACTACTTTTCTTACAGTGCACCCTGATTGTAAATGAAGGGCTTTATCAGTTGGTTGAAGGACAAACATTTAAAAATATTCGATCATTCTGAATGGAAAATATTGGTAGCGACTGTTTCTGCTCCATGTTCTTGTGGTTCAGTTAGTACAAAATCTAAACAAGATAAACTACTCATTCTTTTTAAATGACCAAAAAGCTGTTCATACGTGACTGGAATCAACATCAGATTGCACTGTTTGGATGATCATACCAGCATCGAGCCACAAACACTTGAGTCTGTATGAGGATAGCTCCAGTGAAGTTAAAACGTATCAATGCGCATTTCACGTCCCAACTGCTCGCCAAGTTGTGACAGTGTGATAGACATGCTGGACTCCTACAGATTTCCGTGAATCGATGACTAACTTACGGGTAGATATTCGGCAACCCACAAATGATCGATCTGCACCGAAAATGAAACAGAAGTGTAAATAAAGGTTTCTAAAACTTCATATGAGTGAATATCTAACCATTACTCGTGAACTGGTATCGAATTTCGTTGAGGATCCCTGCACTCTAATATATAACACGTGACGGCCTATCGTCGCAACCTTCAGGAATGTATGTGATGGGCCGCCTAACTGTTGGATTTCGCTGTTCGGCTACTAATCTAAAGTTAACATATTTCATGTCAACTGGACCTGGCAGCCAGGAACAAAACAAACGAACGAAAATAATGTCAGTTCTTCACATAACAATGCAGCAAACAGTTACATCGCATGGAATTGATTGTGTCAGCCTTTACGATGCATGCAAGGCTGATCGATATTTCGTGAGTAACAGCAATTTAATAACACTTGGCAGTTACCCATTACGATTGTTCAATATTTTAAACGAACTGATCTGGACGACTAGGCATTCAATTACTCGAACTGAGGAAACCAGTATTTCGTTCACAACTGGATAATTAGTACTGCCTGCATTAACCACTTAGGATATGATGCGTAGTGCGCTGAAGCATGCATCGGTGTGTTCTACCAGGATAAACGTCACTATAAATGGTGATAAACTTGCAAGCTGCACAAAAACAGATCGACCAGGTAAATCGATATCAGTGTGAAGAACAACTGACGCAGTAGTATCTAACAGTGCACGCCATTCTGAAGTAAGCTAAGTGCGTCTCATGGTCGATCTCAGTAAATAGCTCAAACTCTTGAGTAACCAATCACTTTCGTGCGGTATTCGCACACCCACTTTCTTTTACTTCACGCTACAGCTCACCGATAATCGTGCTGTCCACCAAAATCGATTGTGCCTCGTGCTGGTGTTAAAACCTTCATACTGATGTCTATTTACGTTCACAAAAATGCAGTTATTAATCAACTTCGGTTGATTTACGTTAAACTGAGAATTTCAGCGATCGCCATTGCGGTTTTTATGTCCTATTTCTGATTTGTGTTTGAGGTGACATTTTTGGTGTTTCGAGTCTCCGCTGTTATCTTGCCAATTTCAGTCCTGCCTGCTGATCAGTTACTGAAACCGAAGCACCATTTTAAAACAGCACACTAAACACATTCTGTGACGTACAGTTTTGACTTTGTTGAAATATGCTGAGTTTGGCTGCGGAAGGTCCGTTGTAGGCTATGTCATTTTTTAGCTCATGCTGCGTGAGTAGTCAGTTATGATAAGCACTGTGAAGTGAAATGTAAGCAAACGATTTACCTATGTCTATTCTTCCTTGAAACTATAATAGCTTATTTAATAAAACTTCCTTGCTTTGTTTCGTCTGACACGCTGACAACTTCGTCCACACCGACTGCCTTAATTAACCTATATCTCAACAATTGGTAATCATTTTATGAAATCTTTCGAGGCCGCTCCATCCTCGATTAGTTTTCTGCAACACAATCTGAACCTCAAGTTATTTCACATTCGTGATGACAGAACAATTTTTCTGATTATTTTCAACAGTACCACATACATCCCAATAATTTCGGATATATTTTCTGATTTTTATTCGGGCTTCGAAGATAGTCTCATCAACTCAACCCTCTGAATCAGCGTTGTTAGAACTGTCGCTTAAATACCCGAGATGGAATTGGCCTTAATAGCCAGAAACGTTGAAATAATGGTAATGTGCTGACTAAACTGGTCGTTATGAGAGATTTTTGTTCAAGGCTAATTTCCTACTTTTAACACAAAGTAAAGATAAAAAAGTTTTATTTTAAGCATCATATTTCAGAGATATACTAAGTGGAATCCAGCTTGTGCATCGATGCCGTAAGTGTAAAGTGGAACAAGAAATCAGTGTGTGATGCCCTACACAGTACTTACCATATATATACATATATATATATATATTGCATGTCCGACTGGTCGTCGATGGAGGAAAACAGCTTCGTAGACAAGAATGGGTGGGTTTCCAGTCACATCTGTAAACTATGATCCCTAAGAACACCCAACTCTACTCCTCTGGTGCAACCCAACCCAAGTCATGACCATATCCAACAGCTCATGAATTGACACTCCTATCACTCATCTCCAAATTTAGGGGGACAAAATTTGATGACTATATCCTTAAGTATTCAGAGGAGAAGCGACTGCTAACGTGGAAACAAGATAATTTTGGAACCATTCGATCGTACTTTGACAAACTGATCAAAGTGACATCGAAAAAACTGTAGGCATAATTTTGTTACAGCTATTAGTGGTTCGTACAAGTAACCGCTCAAACGGCGTTATGATTAGTCTGCACTCACGACGAAGTAGAAAGATGGATAAAAGTTCAGTGCTCAAGCCTGGAGTAACCTGACTAACTGAAGTTGAACCCGCCTCCACAATCCATGGCATTTCATTGCATTGCTTTCAAGTATTTTGCATCACCAGAGGCCTGCATGATAACATTTTTATGAACGTAAGGTTAGTAGTACACGCAGCTACCTGTAGAAAGTCAGATTTGCTCGTTGGATTCAAACTGTTGCATAGTTATATAACGATCGATGTGTTGGGATAGTCACGTCCAGTTGATTCACGGTTACGAAAATGATCAAATTTTACCGTTTTAACAATGTCCTTTAGATATATCATTTATTCTTACAAATTCCAAATAAATGACATAATTCATACTGTTCGTTCGTCTTGGACATGAAGTAAACTCATTTCCCATGTGCATCAGAAAGCATAAATTATCCACAGTTGCATATTTGTCATGCTTCTGATTTCTGTATTCAGTAGCCATTGCCCGACTTTCAACAGATCGTTTTTTGTGAGAACGCAAGTTTGATTGTAACCATCCAGAGAGGAGCTCCAATAGTTGTCTTTAAGCCCATAAATACATGTCCGACATTTCAGATTCTCCGTGTCTGATTGAGCAATTGAAGTATTGTAATACGATCCCAACTGTTTCTTGGACCGTTCTGCTTTCAGATGAGAGAATTTCAAAAATTTGTTTCCTAAAAGGTTCTAAAAATTGTCTGAAAATTGTCAAACAAATTTATCTCTTGAGACATCTCATAAAAGCAGAAAGTTACTTAACAGCTGTTCTGAGAAACTGCTTTTTATCACAAACAGCCAACGCAACTACTGTCCATCCTTATTGGATGGCACTACACCCCCCCCCGTCTCTCTCAAGCTGGCGAAAAAAAAACAGACAGGGGGGGGACATAAGTGTGGCCCATAAACTGGTCATGTGGAAGTGAGACTGAGGAGACGGTAATAGAATGGGTTCCATGTTAGATCACGTGCAAAACTATAGCTCGCTGACAGAAGGGAAGGGACCGGTCTCCATCAAGTAAGATGAATATCCACATTTATTGAGTAAGGATTCATCAGAATGCCTTTTTATGTCTGTAAATTACATCACGTCAGAAGGCCCAAAGCATGTACGCTGAGTTAGCGTACTGGGGCCGACATTCGGGTTAGTGTTTGTCGGGTCAACTTGTTGAAATGATTGGCCTGACGACAATGAAGTTGCAGTCATGCATTGAAGTAGCCCAACTGCTCTCACCTTCTGAACAGCCTGGTGCAGCGAGCTTATTCATTCAGAATGTTGTCAAACTTACTCCAACGAGTAATATCGAAGAATCAATTATTACAACCGTTTATTATTCGACTGTTACATTTGTGCGATGTTAGGCCAATAATGAACCGAGGAGATCAAGCCTGATATGTTGCCAAAATGAGCGGGGAGAAGAAACTAGGTGTCTTCCGTCACACCCAGTTTTGTGAGTCTAGGGTTAGGTTGAAAAGTGAAAATGTATCAAGCTAACAAGGTTGCATAACATTTGATCACGGTAACTTCTAATCAAGAAACACTGAAATACTATCTTCACTGTTGCGAATACCAAAATACTGCAAAATATCCTCACATGATTGTTGATAGCCTACGCTATAAATGCACTATTTCACTAACAAACTAGTTAACAAAACAAGGGACTGAACATCATTCACATATTGTCGCAACCTCCAGAGTCAGATAGACTTTCCAGCAAACCTGTGCCTCCTCTCGAGACGATCTGGCAACCTGATCGTTACTTACAAGATAAAGTGGTGTACGTGAATGCGAGAGCTAAGATCAAGTGTGAGGGACGTTCAACCTGAAATTAACCAAATCTATGACTACTTACCAGTAAACTAAAATATCGCCTAACAGATTTAATGAGGTCGGAGATTTCGACTTGTCTAGGAAGTCCTAACCGCGGAGTTGTCAACTGGAGTTAATAGGGCAGTTACTGTGTCTCTTTCCGAGACGATCGGCAACCTCGTCATTATTAACAAGCGAAAGTGATCGAGCGTTCACATATGACAGTTCGGTCCTGTTTAATGTGAGGTCAATGGCGCAGTGGTGAACACGGTTGCCTCATGAACAGCAAGGCTGGAGTTTTAGTCCCAGCAGTGGCGATGATATGCACTGCTGACGAGCTCTAATGTGAGCGAAACTCGAGTCTGGTG
>LUCH01000074.1:339449-367959 GCA_013368495.1 Paragonimus heterotremus
GCAGTGGCGATGATATGCACTACTGACGAGCTCTAATGAGAGCGAAACTCGAGTCTAGTGCTTCTTTTCGAAAGGGGCCGACTAGAAAGTTTATGGAAATGTTACAGCAGCGACCAAATGTGAGTGATGTTTAATTTGAAATTAAACACATCTTTCATCATTCGTCAGTAGCAACAAATGGTGAAAACAATTAACGTGTTGGAAGTGGTAAAGATTGTTTCTCAATGGTTGTAGAACTTGACTAACATTATATCTAAATTAAAGCAGTCTAGGTCGTCGAAGGTATACTTGTCTCAGTCAGTGTTTAAACCGACTTTACATTCTCCACAGATGCCAGGTAAGATACCGAGCATGTGTTGGCTGCTCCTCTGTGAACCAATGCCTCTCTCTCAACTGTTTTTTTCGAGAATTTTACTGACCAAAAGGTTGTTGACTTGCCTGTATGTTTTTGAGAACTCGTCGTAGCTGGTTAAGGGACGATCGGGAAACGTTTATTAGCCCGTTTTCTCCTGACAGATTTAGTTTTTTCATCTGATCTTCACACTCGCAAACAGCTCAACCAGAAGTTGCTTATGGTGTACAAAATCCATTAAGTATATGTATAAATTGAATTAATTCCAGACTTCGTTCGTCTCTGACAATCCACCACACGCTTATTGCTGTTTAATATACATTTACAAGGTGGTCTCTCTTATGCATACTATAGGAAGCCTGTTATAAATTCGGTGCCACTTTTTTCAGTAGTGCAACTAGCTGAACGCGTCAAGCGCTTGTTCCTTCTTAACGGTTCATTTTTTGTCTGATCATCAAGGTCGCTCTATTGGCACCCTAGCCATTAGTGTTTAAGGCAGTCGAAACTTCCGTGTACTTTACAGTTGACACGCTTTTGAGTGCCGCAAGTGAGTGTGGGTCCATTTCGCGTAGTTTCTTTGGTTGCTCTCGTTGACAGCGTTGAATTTATTGTGTGTGACGCTGTACAAAGTTAATCACCTGCTAACATCACTCGCTTATTTTGTTTCAGAAATCTCGTAATAACTAGGCACGTTGTGCCAAACAAATCAGACGATCAGAATACGTAATTTGCTTTAATCTACGCACTCATCCCTATTGTTACCGGGCTATTTATTTCAACAGATTTGCCCGAAGAATATTGTCAAGAATCTCGACCACTCAACTTGCACGTTTTGAAAGTTTCCATTCGACTTAGTTCGCAGCACCCTCTGCTGGATCTGGTTTGATCGAGATTGGACCCATTAATTCCATCTGTTGGCTAGATCTGAAAAGTCATCGATAATATAACGTACATCACTACTGTCTTATCCGTCTGATCTCCACCTGATCCTGCTTTACGTTTCTCACACTCTGCTTTCACCCTCTAGCCGATACCAGCTGACAGGTAACGGCCCGCAGAACAATGTTTTGTACGTGAGAAAATTCATCGTGTAATTAGCATACTGCTCTGGAAGGTCCTGTGACTTTCTCTAACCAACTAGCAGATAAGTCTGCAATCGGCTAGACCAAACAGAAAATTGGAAATACCGAAAAAGAAATCGTTGACACGATTGAAAATTTCAAGTGAAAAGGATGATAGCGATAAAGTTGTCTGAAAATCGGTACAGTTCCCGATATACCTCATAATTTTCTGTACGGTTTAGGTTGGGATAGTTTGGCTGATCAATACGTGCCTTATTAAAACTCGAAGTGGTACTCACAACAACTGTGTGGAAAAATTCACAAAGAGGGACATCACGGATCTTTTCCCGGGCATTCCTAAAATGTGGTTTAAACAAGTGGTCTTCTTGATACATTTGAAAACAAAAAAGAAAACAGGAAAGGAAGACTGTGGAACGATGTGACTTATGGCGCTGTCGTCAGTTACAAATGTGTATTCAACAATGTGTAGCAGTCACTTCAAGTCCGAGCAGCAAACCGAACCAAATTACCAAATCATGTGATCAAAGTCGATTAGAACCAAAGCAATTTTATCCCTACAGAAAATGGTTTTTGAATGAATAGGTTCGATTTTAGACGTGTGATTGACAGACTGTCGATCAGCTTCAGCTGACGTGTATTTTGACTGCGCAACAGAACTTTGAAACAGTTAGATCGATCATATGATACAACCGCTTTCGACTGAATGACGTATGATTTATTATGCACGCAACCGGTTGTTGGCCAGTTTTCACACGGTCCGAATGATATGAAAGCTTACTCACCATCTACGCACTACAGTCAGTCTGTCCTGTACGCAGTTAAATAGAAATGCCTACCCAGAAATGGGCAAACATACATTCGTCGTCTTCGAATGTATGAACCAGAATAGTCACTTAACCGATGAATTGTGAATAACCGCCTATTTTGAAATCATACGAACCATGCTAACAAACATTCACACTCAATTTTGTGAATTTTATATTGAGCTTAATTTACTTTAGGTTTGCAATACCCATAGACATACTGGTCACAAACCCGATGTAATGAAACGAGTGTTTATTCAGAGTATCTCTTATTGTGTTGTATAGACTACTGTTGTTGTCTTGCTATTTTTGGCTAACTGGCCTTGCTATCCCTTCACCACTCGTGCTCATCAACTTTTCTATAATTTCTGGAAGCGTTTGTGCGTACCTTCCCAATGCTCCTTTGGTAATAAATAGCAAGATAACTGCTTGACCGGAGCATATATGAAATAGGAGGTTTGCTACTCAGTTTTCCTGTCCCACGCTCTAAGTTTGATTGCACCGGTACGAATAACGCTACCTCTGACCGCCAAGGTGTAATGTTTGTACTTTCAAATTGTCTCTAGTCCCTAATAAGCTAGTCCATCACGAAACCTAATGGGTTCACCCACCGTCAGAACAGAATGGGACTAAGTGAACTCCCTTGCCTAATGTCTAACTTAAACATGGATGACTCCGTGTGGGTCATCCCGATCCTTGTCTGAATCATCATTTAGACCAACCTTAGTGTTATTTGGTGAGAGCTGAGGTTATTACTCAATGATATATAATAAAAGGCAAAGGACGGTCGGAGAACTAATCTTAGCCACAAAACAGCCTCTGCCTCATCCTATTCTATATGGACATTATACAATTCTTTCAAACGTTTCAGCCTCCTCGATCGTCAGTCAGTCAGACTTGTGGCCGTTCAAAATGCTTACCGTTGTCTTTTCAGCAAACACATTCACAGGCAACATTTACTTTGAGACGAACGGGTTTATTTCGACGCAGCTGAGCATGAAGTTTTATGTGGTAGTTCCTTCGTAAAGGAACAAATAATTTACTACGGCGGCATCATTCTTCAAATGTCGCCTAATACGTTTATGAACTTCGCAAATACACATCACCGTGAGATAGAAATAGACCACTTGTCATCATGTCTGCCGTTCGTACAGCCAAAACTAGTGTTGAACTCACTGAAACATAACGGAAACGGATATTCTTATATTTACCTATCCTTCAATACGTACACCCTATCTACAACACTACGCAGTCCTGAGGTAACACGATTTTTTACTTAGATAAAAAGAGAACGCTACGCTGCCTATCGATCGAAGATAGTTACCACTTTTTCACTCTTCATGAATTAAATAAGAAAGTTAGAAAAGCTAACTTTGATCAAACCATAAAACCACATTATGAGTGCATATATTCTCGATATACAATCACCTACGCATGCTGTGTGTGGATAAGCTCTACGCTGGAAAAAACTATCAAGCAATATGAAGCCAAACAACCTGTATAAGCTTCAATCTGGGGGGAACCTGGATAGACTTGTAACTTGGAGACTAATGAGGAGCTATCTTGTTCTCAAACAAAAACAAAAGGTAAAGCTAGGGATACGTCGTTTAACGTGATTATCTAACCTACTGAATCGACTCATACACAGTAGGAAATCTTAGAGTTATATGCATTCCACAAACTTGTTGGAAGGATCGGTGCGTCCATGACAGAGTTCATAGTTTTCTTAAAGTAAGAATGATACAAACTGAGTCTCATTCAATTTCGCTCACTGGTGAAAAACCTGTTGAAACGAAGCGTTGCACTTACGCAGTGGAAAGGAAAGAGACTATGCTATGTTTGTCCATAGAACGCACTATGAAATCACCCTATAGTTTTGTCGCATTAGGGTTGCACTTTTGTTCGCTGACTCTTTGAGACCAAGAACAAGAACCATCTCAATATCCCCCTACATAATGGACTCAGTCTGTTGGCGGGGGAGAACGAGCACTTCCTTAAATATGATCCTAAGAATATCCGCAAACTATTATTTGATGTTATCATTTTATTTACTGACGAGTAGTCGGAGATGTAGCCTACTCCAAGTTGAAAATCATTCAAGATTTATCGCAGCTGTCGCATCCCCACAGACTTTCTAGTCAACCTCTTCGAAAAGAAGCACTAGACTCGAATTTTGCTCTTATTACAACTCGTCAGTAGTGCATGTCTTTGCCATGGCCAGGACTAGAATTCCGCATACGCTTTCATGAAGCAACCGTGTTGACCGTTATTCATTACTCATTACTCACAAGCGAAAGTGGTGCAGCATTCAGATATGATAATTCGGTCGTGCCTAATGTGAGGTCACTGGTGCAGTGGTCAACACGGTTGCCTCATGAAAGCGTGCACGGAGTTCTGTTCCCGGTTGTGGCAAGGTTACAGTTTTATCGTAAAGTGCATGTGAGTAAAATATTTCTATTTTCACCACCTTTCCTATATTGCTGTCAGTTAGTATGCAATTGTCTCATGGGTTACTTTCTACAGACGCCTTAATTTTTATTAGAGGCATAGTATTACAAAAATCGTCCTCTCGCAGCCACCGCTGAATTTCTTTTGCATTCTATTTTCCCCTTTCGATGCAAACTTTGCGAGGTGGTTCGCTGGTTATATCCCAAAAAGAAACCGACCGTATTTGTTATTGACGACTTTTCAATTGCAAATCAAACGTCACTGAATTTCACTGTCAACATTCACGTCTATTCAACTTCACCTTAGTGAGACCGTTAGTGTATGATCGTGAGTGATACTTCTAGCCTGGTGGCATTTAGGTGTGTATGTTGATAACTAATCCAGTTACTTCAGGTTAAGTACCACAGAAACATCCAACTGTTTGGTTGCATTTGAATATGGTTACAGTGTGATTTTTTTGACGAGTTGTCCAAAGTTATGTCTAACCATAACACAACTTCACAACGGATCATGTAATTGCAGTGACTGAACTCTCTCACTGAGCATTGTTTACCTGAAACCGATAAATAATAAAGTTAGTCCATTCTGTACTTCCGCATACTCTCTGGTCAGCTTCCTTTCGAAATCACGCTCTAAACTTGAGGTTCGCTCTTCGTAGAGCCCGTCCCACTTTTCGCTATCCTTGCAACCATCCACAGTTGAACTTCGTTCACACTTTCATGAGTTCTCTCTGTTAGCCACAGTACCATTGGCCTCATCAGGCACACCTGAGCATCAGCCACAAACAAATGTGACTGAACATTTGTATACGGCATTTCGGTTGTGTATAGACAATTGTACATTGGCCGACACAACTACCTCGTGGAAATGTAGCCAAAGTTCTACTCTGGGCCAGGATAAATATATACCCTACTGACGAGCCCTAACAATAACAAAACTCGAGTACAGTGGTTCCTTTCTAAAGAGACTAGCAATGACTTTTGTAGGAGTGCGGTAGCTTTGGTCGCTAGTGATCGATCTTCAAGTTATATTCGGCAAAATGCCCTTACTACTTACCAGTAATCCACTGTTTGTTGCTTCCCAATGTCCATGGATTTTGTGGCACTGATGATCACTCATCCAATCATCAATCAACACTCCATTCCGTATACGAACAGCAATCGGTCGCCAAGCTCAACGCTAAGTTCACCCTGCTGGTTTGGATGGGATGTGCGTGGTATGCTTAAGTTGAAATTATTAAACCTCAATATCTAATCTCCGACAAGAAATTAAGTAGTCTAAGCAAATCCGTACCCAACAAATCGGGAGGCCTTGGTTGTGATTATGATTCAAGTTTAAAAAAGAAACTTACAGTGAAAATCTGTAAACCAAGTTGTCGGTCGTTTCCAGTCGTTTTCATGACCCTTGTCGAGCACTAGTAGATACGTCAATCATCATTTCTCATGTGAAAATTCAAAATGGTTACTTGAACTGTTTACAGTAACCGGTGAACGAAGGCTCTCTCAATCATAGTTCAGTTGTAAGAGACGGAGAGGTGTGAATACGGTATTTTTTCAGTCCATTTGCTTATACAATAAAAGGAAAATGAGCATTGTGCATATTTAATAAGGCCTGGAACTAATGCCGATCCATCATTCATACTGACTTTGACTAATGGAAGCTCGTTCAGCTGTGTTCAACGATGTAATAGTCTTAAGGGATTCAAAAATCCAAATATTATGAATGGAGGAAATTGAGGAATGTGCACAAATAGTACAGTATTCGGTTGATGTGCTGACAGTCAGCACTGTCGTTATTATCTCCTAATCGATCGGCATCGTTTCATGTGTGTGCAATTTGTATCGCCTGTTTGTGTTAATGCATGTGCATGCAGTCGCTGACTATTCCTACTGGCTAGACATTGCGATCAAGTTGGTGTTCTGTGCTAATCCAGAAGATCATGCGGATTAGAACTTCTGTCCTTGCGGGTTCTTTTATGTGGGATTAGCCAGACCCGAGAAATCAGATAAAAAGCAGTTACGCCGTTAGTTATGCCGCATTACTGACTACATAGGAGTGCTTATGTAGTCAGCCGCGAATTTATGAGTATGCGACCGAATTACATTTATGATCATAACGCTAATGTCTTCCGTACACAGAAGAACGGGATTTGAAAGAACACCCTCAACTAAAGAGCAATCCAATTGTCCAACGATTGGCTGTGACCGCCAGCGTTTTATCCCGTGTAGTCGAATAAACTGCGCGGATTCTTATGGGCTTGTTAAAACATCCAATACATCTACTGCATGCAGCAGTGATCAGCATTACCCGTTAGCGTCTTATTCACTGCACCCCCGGGTTGAGTTATCCTCTTACTGACAAGTGAGTCGGACATTTCGATCGCTGGCTGTATATCAGGTCCCTGGGCTAACCATGTATCCTGTATCTTGATAGGTCAGACTTTTGAGTCAAAGGTTCTAGGTGGAATCATTCAGGGAAAAAAACAGTTTGTTTTGTCCCCGAAGTCAGACTGTTGAGTCAGATACTCAATACGGGATTCAACCTATCAATCTGAGAAAGGGCCCCCTGAACTGAAGACTTTGTCCATTGGAACATGCAGTGTACGTACTTTGCTGGGTCGATGCGGTATCGGACGGCCAGAATGCCGTCCCGCACTGGTCGCACTGCTAAACTGGCCCATGACCTTGATTTGGTAGATCTGAATAGTCTCCAACAACAAGATGTCAAAAATTCACTTGCTCCAGCACCGAGGTGCATACGGCTACTGGATAACAGGGAAACGGAAACAGCGGGGTGAAGATGGGTTGCCCCGGAAACTTATGGAGCATGACTGACCAACTGCAAGGCGTGCTTTGTTCCAGTTGACCTGCTCCAGCTGGGAGCAGAAAGCAGTCCCTCAAAAAGTTAAACATGTCCTCAGCTTCCCTTTGTTTGACGATAAGATTACTAGGCAAATTATCGACAGTTATCGTGCATGGTACTAACAAAACCTGCTGAGGAGGTTTTGGAGACCAGTGTTCCCGATGAACTCTGTAGAGTTCGGGCGCATCAGAGTAAGATCGACGTGATGCCCTCCGCTCGCCAGATCTGTGAGAAATGTCGCAAACCCAACCAGCCACCATATGCCCTCTCCAAGGATTTCACCAAGGAGTTTGACTCTATGATCTGTGATTCACTGTACACGGTGATTTGTGTGTTGGGGTGTCCCGGTATTTTCGTCGATTTATTCAGCCGGCTGCAGGTGGTTAGGAATGTGACGGTACAGTCGTGCGGACCGACCTACATTGGTTTTGAACTCGTCAGTAGTGTGAAGTATGGTTATGTCCTACACACAACCCTATTTGAGTTATAGCTGACAACAATGCTGACGGTTGCTCTTCAGAACGCTGAAGACGGTGCGGAAATTTAATAACGTATGGATGACCACTTGTTGAATATCTGGCATCTCAACACCCAAACTCGGCTACGTATTTTGACAATGTGGGTGCTTCGATTCGAGATAATGGTAGGCTATTTACACACAGCATGGATGTCATCGATAGACCACAGCTTTTGCAACCGCAGCATCTAAATTTCACATGGATACCAACACAGGTAAAACATTCTTTCTTTCAAACCACTCCGGGTAGATGTGCCGTGCCTACACTTTGCATCCGTATCAATGGAAACACTGTTGATGGTTCCAAAGACTTCTGCCACTTGGGTAGCAATCTGTCAACAGATCTCGCTATGAACCGCGAGTTGTGAGCTCGTGCAACGAAAGCTATCGCTGCTTTCGGAGGTCTTGAAAGATGGAGTTGGAAGATGGAAACCTGAATGTAGAAACCAAGCTGCTTCTCTGTTACTCAATATTCACATCTACACTGCTGTACGGTAGGGAAACCGGAACATTTTACCAAAGGAATTTGCGATATTCCAGGCGCTTTATTTGCACTACCTAAAATGTTTCGGGGATATTCAGTCAACAGACATGTTTTCGAATACCGAGGAAACCCGGCGAGCGGACACGGATGGGATCAGGGCCAAAGGGATGTTCAGTCAGTTTCGTAAACGTGGGCCTATCCGCAGGGTGGGTGACGAACGGATTCCGAAGCAACTGCTGTACGAGCAAGTGAAAGCAGGTAAGGGAAATCTCAATGATTATAATATGCGATGATGGTTATGTAAGTGGGTGTTTCGCTTTTAAATGTAATTTTGGATCTTATGAGGACTTAGCCTTGAACCGAACGGTCTGAAAGACTGTGATCCGGACGGGTGTCAGAATGCCCAACGAGCAACGATGAGAGACCGTGAAACGGGCCGCAGGCAATGAGACCGTAGATGCGATAGATCGTGCCAACATTATTGTATGGCGCCACGATCAACGCAGCAGCGAATACGTAAGCCGTCTTAGACTGTTGGATTATCGGAGCAGCTGTAACACACCGTGAACCAAGAGATGACCAGTAAATTAGATGCAGGTGAGCTGTATATGTTCTATTTATTTTTTCGTTCATATCGGTCAAAAACTGCCGTCGCATGGCATATCACCCGCTCTTGTTTTAAGATAACTGAAGCATTGTGGCCCTCCATTTTTCCTTTGCTTTGGTTTTGTTGGTGCATCGGATAATAGCTTTCTCGTTTGTTTGTTGTTTCGAACTTACGTTTCTCCTCCTCACCCCTTCTAGAGTGCAATAATGTGTATTCTTATACTCGCCACTCCTTGTCTTGTATTTTCCTTACTTTTCTTCTCAGTTTTAATTTTATCACTGGAGTCTTTCTATTTATTATCCAAGAGATAAAGGTTTAACTTTCATACTAGTATATTATCTGTCTAACGAGCCCTGACCAGCTGGACACAAAAGCTTTCTCTCTCATGTCTCTTTGTCTCAATCCTTCGGGTTTACACTAGGTACATGGTGTGCGTAGAACCACAAATGGTACGGCACACTTGACTTGTAATGAGTGCCACACGTGGGCTTTCTAAGGCTTTGGTCACTGTAACGAGCAAATCCAAAGTGAATACCGCCAACAGTGAAGTTTAACCTGACATGTAAACAGTAGTGAAACAGGCATCACCGGGTAGCTCAATATGTCGGTAAAACTGATGATACTAATACTAAGGGTGAATATTGGGCCTGATCCTTCCAAGCCTTCACGAGAGCGAAAGGTTGTTATCAGAGTGACTTTAACGTGTTTTCACGTAGCATACTTTTCCTCTAATTCGTTAGCAAGATATGTCGTAAATGGCTGTGACGCGCGAATGAAAATAGTAAGCGCCCAAGGATTGAATCAAACGTATTAAGTTTAACGCAATTGTTTTGTTCACCGTTCGAACGGCTACGCCAACGTTGTGCACGAAGAACGTAAGTCGACGGACAGTCAGACGAGCAAACAGGACAAGCTTATTTAAACGTAACTCTCTCATACCCGTATGCTTTTATCCTTCCTGGTCATTGTACTACCCATACGTGTTACGTAATATACCTTTGAACACTATCTGTGTCTGTTCTTCTGGATGCATTTTACACTGAACCCGAGTTTCCTAGTACAGATATGCAACCTCAAGACACAGTTGATGATATTTCGACAAAACCCGGTGTGCAGGCCGTGCACGCCAACGCATCTTGATTACGGCAAACCCTCTCACTGGGAATTCTGTAAAGCTGTTTTGGCTTTACTTTTTCTGTAGGTCCTCCTTGCAATCGTGTTGAAAGGAAACGATAAATCCATATGCTGTTAAGTGGCGCTATAACGTCTGAGTCAGAAAAACACGCTGGTCTTTCTTGCACTGATTCTAAAGGTTTTTGTGGCTTATCGCAGCATAGCCACACCTGCTTTGTTCGAATTTATTGTCTCCATCGTTCACGCAGACAGCTCAAATTATTGCGAGTCATTGGCTGTCAGTCATTAGCATGGATTTTGTCGTAAAACTTGTAGATAAACTCTCCAGACAATAAATCTACGATAACTTAACGTTAGTTTTCTTTTTTAATTAATAGCAAGTTACAACTGAATGCGTAGTAGAAGTTTATTGCTTTCTGTCGTCTTCACAGGGTTAGTATTGTTGTGACCAAAAGAGACGCTTGGCCTATAAAATCGTTTATTGCACGAACTCCCGTACAGGTCATGTTAAATATGGGACCACAAATGCTTACACTCATCTGCACGGCTGAAGTGCATTCACATACATTTGATGGCAGTACGTTATCATTCTCCCTGGCTTCACTTCTCCCATAGCGTGTACACACTATTTAGATAGTGTCTTCTGGTCTTCGTTTGTCTGGTGTTGAGGCTTGCCCTTTTGTACTTCCATGTCGCTTGTGAGTAGTATACTACCCACAGCGAAACTGCCCGATATACAACAGTATCACGCGCTGCGGATGTAAAATGAGATTGTTTGATCCATATTTCTCGAATTCTTCCACAAGCACACACATTTCTACGTGTCCAATACATCAGGTCACTCTCGACCTGTTTCAGCATACCTAGAGTTTTGTGTGCGTATTCTCATCGAAAGTGTCCAAATAAGGTTGTTGTGTTTTTGCCAAATAGTAGTTTAAATTTCCGCAATCCTACAACCAGTTTTTGCGTCAGGAACAGAAATAAAACCGTCGAAGAGGAGTTATGAGGTGGAAATGCCTGACCGTTCCAGAGGTGTGCATTTTCCAGTCGCAGTCCTGCAGCTATGGTAACCCACTATTAAATTCGCAAATTTATTTGTTTAAAACACGTCGTCAGCGACGAATGTACTACTCATAAACGATCCGACAATATTAACCGTCAGATGAAGCACATTCTTGAACTCATCACTTTTGATTACCTGGGGATGGGACATGTTTGGATTTTGAGTGTACATCATTCACAGTTCCAGGTCGTTTCGTTTGCCATCGCCCAGGCTAAGTGGACTTGCAGTAATGAGCACAGACATTCCAGCAAATTGGCTTAGTTACACGAGCTTTTGTTCCCTAACATATCCAGATTGTTCTCATTACTTTCTTCGCTGATTCCCAACTTGTCCAGTGGGGATATTGTTTCACACTCTTTGGAGTGGATCTCAATTTCGAGAATTGCATCGGCCTTCTAAGTCTCGTTTCTCTCGAAATCTTGAAAATTGGCAGTGTGGCACTTGCTGAGGAAGCGGAAGCAGTTTGATGTAAATTGCGCCCTAGTATCGCCAGTCATTGACTGGCAGGAGTGGGTTATCGTCCTCCATCTCCTGAAATGAAATGGTAATAATCTAGTTGGAACGTGTTACTACCTGAACTCTTTCCATTTTTTCCTAATATGTTACCTCGACCCATCGGAAATCCTTCTTTTCGTTTTGTAATACTCTAGCTCCGATAAGTCTGTGCATGCTTCAGTCGTCTACACTGGGTTTCAAGGACTATTTATAAGGGCTCATTTGTTAACACACTGACGAAAACCCGTCGTGACTTGACCACATCTTCATTAGCAAGGACTTGATCGTTTATAATCTCGCAATCGCTACACGGTTCTGACTAAACAATCAAACAGACGTTCGGTTGAATCCATCAGCAATATGATTCTTGCTTGCTTATTGGCTAATGAGCTTGAAATCTTTCAAAACATTGCTATGGAAAAGCTATATATATACATATATATATATATATATATATGACGGATCCTAGTGTGGATTTGAAACGTCACAATGAATCGTTCACTACTCAGTGTTTGCCCTCTTTTTAATACTTCATATATATATATATACATATATATATATATATGTTTGACAAAGCAGACAGAACTTCGCTCTCCTTCAGTCTTCTGCAAAAAGCTGACTACCAGTCTTTCTGCAGCCATTGGTTGTAGCCATTACGTGAATTGAGCCTCCAACGCGCATCAAACTCTCAATATGACCGAGAGAAAATAAGGTGCACGAAGGTGTCACCGGTTATTTATTTTTGGAAATCGTCATAAGATGCAAGCCTTCATAAGAAGTCGACGAACTTCACTGCCGGCATCTCGTTAACAATGACGACTTACTAGAAACCTTTTCACACATTAGATTCGCATTTTCCGATTTGTGCTATCGCATTCCAATGTAAAACCGCGATAGTCTCAACCCTTAAACAGGCCAAAACCTACTAGTCATAATACTGAATGCTCAGGTCTTCTCACTGGAATGTACTGAAGCATTTTTCTACAGTAAACTCCAAGTTACTGAGCCCGAATTGCTATTTAAAATAACAGCGCTAGAATTATCATGCACCCAGTATTGCCGGTTGAAGTCACGAGAACGGATTTTCTGGAACACCTCAGATGACAACTCAAAGTTATAAGTGAAAGTGTTCAAATAAAATAGAAACAATATTCTCCAATTCGCAAGTTCTCATACAACTAGCTTGCTCACGTTTATGACCTAGAATTCTAGTTCACAACGTAACCAGATTTCCATTTAGACATTGTGTGCAATCTGTCTGATTCCGCGTGCTTGGCTGACGTCACCTCTCGTGGAGTTTCACCTTTTGCTTCTCGCTCGTTGGCTCGATTTTGTTGAATGACGACTCGTTTGAACTTTTGTGTTGCCTCTGATCCAACTGCTTTGAGTTTTGCTCATATATCTGAGCCGCATTGAGATAGTTCACTGAGTGATGGAGCAGTCGCATCTTTGGCTTGGTCAC
Source organism: Paragonimus heterotremus (assembly GCA_013368495.1). Lineage (NCBI taxonomy): Eukaryota > Metazoa > Platyhelminthes > Trematoda > Plagiorchiida > Troglotrematidae > Paragonimus > Paragonimus heterotremus. The sequence goes on from LUCH01000074.1 coordinate 352,759, forward strand.
CTATCACATTATTTTCAACCATACCCTAACTAACTATCTCAATTTTTACTCAAGACAGAATTAATAGTTATCAGGATTTTGTATTAACATCGAACGCCTTTCAATCGCCTTTCGAAAAGGACTATGTCACAGCTGACATGATTCTGATATTGCAGTCTGCCTCAACTCGAAAATGTCCTGTGATTAATTAGTGGTTGCTTCTTTCAACTACGTATGTTACTGAGCCTGTTTAGAATCGCGACCAAACGAAATGTTCTAACTCACTTGCAATTTTTCACCTCAATTGCAGTTACGATGTACTCTATATTAGTCAAGCGAGTCGGCGCCTATGACAAGAAATGGCTGTACATGTACCTAAGTGGTTAGTGCGTTCGATGATGTAATGTACAACTGTAGCAGAACTGGTGTGTCGAAATAATGTTGTTACCCCTGGTGCGTTTATTTTCAACCAGAATTTGATTCTCATACCATACTACTGATAAGTAGGGTGAGCGTTTTGGCTAACTTAACAGCAATTACATGATGCCCGAACGTGCTCTCCAGGTTTATCAGGTGAGTCAGACAGGAATATGTCGTGTTTTGCATTCACGCTTGATTATCTGCCCAGTCCATAATGACTTTCAGAAGTCAGTGTTTAATGAATTCGCCAAGGTAGAGACATCATTTAGATATCTCCCAAAACTAAGTTACTCTCTCAGCTAATGCTGTCCCCATTAGATATTCGCATAAAGCTGCGAGTGGTATTGTTCACTCATTTCTTTGTAGGGGATTATATTGGTCATCTTTCACTGTTTGCTTTTGGGTCAAACGTTTGTGAAGGAGTTGTTCGTGTGAAACTGAAAAACAACGCACCGTGCAGTGGAACATGCAATTCTTAGAGGACCACGATGAGACAAATCGCCTGCTACATATTTCCAAGCTTCACACACACGTTTTATCGAACCTAAATCGGAATTAATAACTCAAAGTCTCAGACAGGGTGCTTAAATATGCAAAGCATATGTGCGTTTATAAGACATAAATGGGAGATATATTTGACATTTGATCACGTGCATTTTTCAGTTTATTTATTTTCTTGCTTGAAAGAAAACTTTGAGTTGCCGCTTCAGTTTTCCACTGCCACTACGATAAGCTGGCGGTTCAAACGTCGAAATTAGGGAAGGTTAATTAGGAACAGTATCATCGTCTGTCGCCTTGGTAACTAACAAATGTGTATTATGGAAGCCCGATGACTCATACGTTAAGCTTAGTCTATATAAGAGAGTAACTGAAGCACTTGAGACTTCAAAAGGATCACATTAATCTTCAGAAGGCACTGTACACTATATGTGGGATGTATTGGGAAAGGGACTAAAGTCAGTCTAACTCCGGCCATTCAAGAAGGTTTGGGTGATCCAGAGTAGAGCCAAGTTAGAACCTACAGATCCGGATCCAGCTGTACAGATAAAGTGGATGAATCACGTCTGAGCAGGAAGTCTGGTGTCGTTTGAAGAACTTGACTTCTCCAGGGATTTCCATTAGCAGACAGGAGGGAACGGCAACGGGCCACTGAGCACAACAGGTGGCAAAGACAAGGCCAGCACGTGGACGACTGACTGAACTCATGTTAGAAAACTGATCCAAATGCTTTGAGCGTCCTGGTATGTTATGTATGGCTTTTCCTTGTTGTAACTTGGTATGCGGCCTACGAGCACGTGAACAGACAACGGAATAACGGTTAGTGGAACAGTAGCTGACGGAACAACATTCAACCGTTCTGAACAACGGACTACGAAATATGCAAGATTGACACGAATCTTCCCGGTCAACTCAACCACCCAATGATAGCGGATGAACACAGAGAAAAGACAGGCCTCCAGGGCGAGGCACTTTATGCCACTCAATTTGAAGACAGCATGGTCACAAACTAGACCACATTTGAAGGGTTTGTGACCAATCAGAAAACAGGGACAGACAAAGATCCAGACAGTACAATGATGTCCAAATTAAAGGACGTGCGTGTGGGCGGGGAGCCAGAATTTGGCACAATGGTTGAGAACGCACGTGACGGGTGAAGTGGCACATGACCGTGCCGACTATGAAGCTCACCACAACCAGTAATGAGTTAGGCCACTGCGAAGGCAAATAAAACGGTATTTTCGGGGAATTGGGTTCTTCCCCGACAGTTTTCTTCGAGCAGTGTACTGCTTACAACTGTCCACTGTTTGCATGAACGTGCGAAGTTATCGGGAGGTCCTGGTAGCAGCTGGCCTAGTGTTCATCAGACCTCATGGGCACTTCCTGATTGCTTCCGGGTTGCTTACGGATTGAATACAACCATCAGCAGAATGGGACTTTCCGGTATGCCTCACGGAGTTTGAGGGATTGCACAGAAGCCCGGCGGCTGGCAGATGAGTTGAAGATAGTATCACACGAAGCAGTTTAATTTTTATGCACGCCATGCTGGAAACGTGCCCAAGGTGTTTCAGTTTTACCCGGTAATTGAAGACTCAGACTACAGACGAATGGTCTCTAGTTGTAGCAGAACGTCTCTAGTTACTTCAGTTCGGCTACGTTCATTTGTGTTTCTCAGCTGAGTAACTTCCTAACGAAAGACTGTCAGTGCAATTGTGACCGTAGGCCTCATGGCTTTAGAAACACTTATACCAACGACAGATGACAGATTGATGGTCAACCTGTATCCGCGATGGACTGAAGGTTAGGGTTATCAGGTGGCAAACTGACGTCCGCAGAATCAAAAGTTGGCGCACTTCAAAAATTTGTCGTTAATGTCACCAGGTTGTAACTAATTTTTACTATTATCCGTGCAACGTTCATAGTAAGACTACTAGTCTCCGACGTCACACCCTTCAGCACCTGGACTGTCTACACAAGCATGCAAGCCCCCACCCCAGTACTACACTCGTTGTGTCATGTGTCGTGAAGAGAGTTGTCCAGCTGATGACAGAATCAATAATTGCCAGCATCTGGGCTACAGACTAACGGTGCATCAGACCCAGCACCAAACGGACAAATTGTGCGACGGCTGGTTATCGAAGTTCTAGCTCTACCTTCGAAGTGACTGTTGAAATAATCCACTCGAGCAGCAATTTTTATGCGTATTGGTTCAAAGGAACTCTTACACTGTCTTGGACAGTAGCAAGAACCACAGGTTAGCCAGATTTTGCACACAATTTAGGTCAGTTGATGTGGATTAAAGGTGGATTACCACGCTACGATTCTAAAGCCGTGTTTCAGCAAGGCAGTTGGTTTCGATGACGAGGAATTTTAAGGTTCGTACAAGCGTCCCATGGCTTAGTTTCATGAGTGTTGAATGTCGAAGAAGGCAAGATTGCGTGGTGGCAACGGTCAGCCGAAATCTCATTTCATATATTGCCAAAATACATAAAGAGAAGAGAAGTCCTTTCCGTGGGGTCATCGCGTGGAGTTGGCAAGACAATTAATATGCCTTCACTCGAGATGGCTGTGATATGGAGACTTCACATAAATAAGCGTAGCTGTGCGTTTGTATCTGGAAGTTCGGTTTTATTTAGCGTAAGCTCAGTACCAAGGTGGTCAACACAATTGCCTCATAATTTCGTGAACGATGTTCTAGTCCCGGCTGTGGCAGGGATATGAATTACCGACAAGAGTGGCACTGAAATCATATGCTTCTTTTTGAAACAAGCTGATTGACATGTTTATGGGAATGTGAAAACTGCAATCATTCGTGAGTGAAGTTTAATTCCTGCGTTTAAGACCTGCTCAAATATCCTCTGTAGGTTGAGTGCAAACGACCGTGAGCGTCTGTCACCTGGGTACAACCGACACCCACAATTGGTTTTGTCTGCGTGTAGTCAGTGGGTCGAGCGGATTTACTGAAATCAATTCGGCCTAACGACACTTTACACTCTAACTTACCCGCAAGACGTTAATAACCTAACCTAAAGTGAAGTCTTACGCAGTGGATCAGGCATCGTAGAAATCGAATGTTGACGTAGACACACCTTTGCAATCGGAATATCTGAGAAATCACAATGATCATGAAAATGACGATCGATAACGCTGTTCAAAGTCGCTCATATCAGGAGCCATTATTTGGTCAACCATCTTAGAACATCTTAATTGAAAATACAGCTAGTTGTATTCATTAGAAATAATATGGGTTGGCAACTCGACAAAGTAACCGTAAAAATAGTATCAGTATTTCCTACACTGGCAAATATGTGAAATTTTGTACTAATAAAATAAAAACACTGGTCAATATCAAGCTCTCACAAACGTTTGAAAAGAAAGGATGTAGCTTACAGATGATAGATGACTGCCGACGGTTTCGGTCAGCATTGCTAGTATCAGCAACTCTTATATGATTGGGTACAATATAGCACTTCAAATGAGCAAGTATGACACAGAATGATAAAAGTTTCTGAGCACTGTTTGGTGGTTTAGTGGATTTGCAGTGCATCCTCTGCACATGTCATTTCTAATCCGGTTTGCTAAATGAAGACAAAGTGTGTGAAAATGTGAAGCAACTTTTCTTTCTACATCTATTCAGCTTGACTACGTAAATGTTTTGGAGATGGCACTCTGGCATACCGTCAGTTAATTGTCAAAGGTTGTGAAATATGGGCAAGGTGAAGGCGTCCGCAACTATGGCCAAACCTCAGCCCGATAAGTCATTTCAAATGACATTGCTAACCCTGAGAAGAGGATCCAACAAGTGGCCCGGCAGAAAACGGCTCTAAAACGGCTGAAAACTAGAAAATCAAGGTGGAGTTTGGTCATTCATACCTAAGAGGCCTAAAACCTGTTATTGTCCTATCATATACGGATTCCACCGTCAGAAGCAACGCTTACAGAACAAAGGACAGCCTCAGGTTGTTGGTTCGATCTCCATTCAGCCTACTTCTTGCTAGTGAGTACAAACAAGAACGAAACCAGTCAGGAAGCGTCATTGTGAGAGCAGCGATCAAGAATTGTCACAACAATTGACACTACTGATCAGTAATCCGTGGGTTCAATCACTTCAGTATTTTTATTCAGAAGTAGAATTCCTGGTCAATCAGTTAACGCGTAACACTGATAGAGTGATGGGTATGTATCATACAGAAATGACCGGATTACTTAGATGCTATTCGCTAACGCCTGTAACAGAACGTCTGTAGATGTGAAGACTGAGACTTGGTTAGCTGAGAGTACTGTGAAATAGTTATTCTGATTTCTGTTATTTGTTGATCTGTTGGTATCGCCTTTCGAAACCCTGCTTTGCAGTTTCAGTTGTCTTACGTGTGCACATTTTGCGGTAACTGAACCGGAAGATATCACAACATTTACATTCTAAGCTTCTGTATCATTAAACGTACGTAAAACATTTTTTGCTCAAGATCAGTATCGAACATTCTAAACGATGATGACTCATTCGCGAGATCATTTTGCAGCTACTGTCAGACTCAACGGAATGCATAGGTCAGTATGTATGTTGAGGTTATGTACAGGAACGACACAGAAACTCTGTCTGCTTCAATACCTTGAGTGGTAACATGCATTAACTGATCAATGTTCATCGAAAGTACACATCCGAATTTGTTGTTGATGTCAGGGTTAAGCTCGTTTGCAGACGAATTATTTTTTTAACTTCAGTATCTGTCGTTCAAATTGTGTGGTATGTGATGAAGGTTTATCTTGTATGCATTCAATATCTCATGAAGTATGGCTTATTGCCATGTCAGACGACTAGGATTCATGAAGCCGTAAAAAACGTGGAAGCATTTCGAAGTTATTGGCAACTACAGGTGATACTACGGAGACCTGCGGAGTAGACTGTAGACAGCTGGTGTGTTCTTGTCATTACAAATTGTCTCACAGCATATATGTATATAAGTAATATTATCGTTCGATGTTCGCCCGCTGATTACTTGCACCCCGAACATACCGGCGCCAAACTCGTTGGCCGATATACCGAGAACCAATGTTCTGTAGCAACAACACACCATCTGTCTATAGGCAACTTCGTAGATCTGATACTTTTCATAGAAACCTACTTACAATATGGAGACACAGTATATAATTAGTAGCAGCGACAATAACAATATCGACAACGACAAGCATACATGAGATAATCTCTATCAACCGTGCCTTCTATTCTATGGAAGAACTACGCTTTATAAGTACCGTCCAAAAATGTGGCTGAGATACGTATGTGATATACTCGTTATCATTAAGCATGCGGAGATCTATATTTGTTAATGACTGTATTTACCATGACCATGGTAGCTTGGCAACTACTTCGCACTTCTTTCCAGAAACTTGGGTGTCTGCAGTCTTCTGCTCATTCTTCTCTTCAGCTTTTTCAGTGTATTGTATGATGAATCGTTTGCCTGTTCTTTTCGGCATCCAACTTTGAATTTTACTTTTTATCCTTATCCTCTTTAGAATGCACTAACATGCACTCATACTGAATTGCTTCCTGTATTACAATTTACACATCTTTCTTCCCAATTTAGATTTTGTTATTCCCGTGTCTCTCTGCTTACTTTTCGAGAGATAAGGGTTTCGTTTCCGTGTTAGCCAATCAATTGGCTAACCAGCATTGGCCGGCTGAACACAAAGACCTTCCTTCGCACACAAATAGATACATGTGTGGACCTCATTTCGCATAGTAAATACTCCTTGAAATACGCCTAAACTGCAAAATAGGGAAAGACAAAATCTCCATAAACTACCCATGAACGCGTGCAGCAGAACCTGACCGAATACCGTTTTTAAACAAATGAAGAATAAGGTTGTCACCTTGCGGAATCTTGAATGTAACCGGGTGCATTATGGTAAAATCTGTAGTCAAAGTCGTCCGCAGACCAACAAACAACCTACAAAATGAGGTTTATAAAATCAAAGATCCAGTTGAGACATAGGGACTAGCAAGTACAGTATGATCCATTATCTGTCAAGACTTTGACTAAGTTTATTCGAGTGAAGCTGGTGAGCAGTTGAAGGCAAGAGTACACAGAAACAAATTAGCACTGAGACGGGTAGATCACAAGTTATATCTTTTTGCAACACTACGTAACCACAGATCAAGAGATCAAACTGGCGGACACCAAAGTAATCGAATTAACAGAAGAGAAGCAGAAACGACTATTCCTTGAGTAGATCTTTTCTCACAAGGTTTTCAAGGGACAAACCGAACTCGATACTCACCATACCCCATTGGTCACATTAATACGGCTGAGACCAGCGATAGACAGATAAACATGCTGACAGGTAGATAGTCTATTTTTAAATGTATATAATCATTCTGTTGGACTACAGATCCAAGTGTGGATTCGACACGACCCAGTAACTACCTATCACTCGGTGTTCGCATGTAGCATATAGTCATAGATAAATATGTATACATTTGAGCAAGACCGCTGTATCTGTCGTCAGTCCCCACTACTACGACCTTACATGGACAGAAGACTTGCGCAGTACTGCCTGTAGAAGTAGCACATGCTCTGACGGAATACAGTTGTGGTGGTATACATAAGGTAACAGATTCATATAGATTTGTTCCAGTATAAGGTGAAGATAAATATTACGGCTAATAGTGCTGATTCTCGATGAGAAGGTGGTCGATATTTTCTTCAAAGGTGCACTGAATGGTAACAAGTTGAAATGATAACTGGAGGAATTTCACTTCGCAGTATAACACACGAGTACGGTTAGCTGCGTCCCACTATGTACATTTCGCGATGAAGGAAAATAGCAAAACCAGTAGATCAGATTAACGTGTGCTAGCCCAATCCTTACTATGTGAATCTACTGCAGGTGAACAAGCCCTTCAACAATACGTAAAGCTAGTCACATAACACATTAAACAAATGCTTAAAGCATCAGCCAAGTGTTGAAACAAGGAGCGTACATCGTCCACTGCAGGCCGGGGTCTACCGATATAGCACTAGTGTGATCCAGCAATTGCATTTCATGTTCAGAACTAATATGAACGCTGTGCTTTGCTACAGATTTTGTCATTCGCAAATTCAAACCCGTGCTATGCGGTCAGAAATAACTATTTGTAGGGGTTTTGCTTACAGGTTAGTGGAATGTTTAGTGAACTCGAATTTAGGCTTATTTTATTGATTGACTTACACGCTACTGTTCTTATACAACGGTCGCAAGATGCTGTCAAACTTATCCGATGATAGGTAGTGCAACTTTAGTGTTCTGTCATCTGCATTCAAACAGGATGATCCATGTACCTCTGGATGGGAATTGGAGACTCCTGTTTATTAACCGCTTTCACTTACACAAACCGGAGAGGAGTTCGATTTACAGGCGTCTGTCTTGTGCAGAACGCCTCGTCTCATATTTCGTTTCAGCTGTCTTAAGAACCAATGAATTACGAAGCTATTGACCTGGACAGTGCTTTTGGTTCGCAATCAGCTGATAGTTTTTTCACCTTCCGTGCCATGGTGGCGTGGCGACAGGACAGATTAAGTTGATTCAGAGGGCCATGCTGGCTAACACTGATCTTATTACGTACATCATGTAGGATAGATCAACGAAGAACAGCCAAATTTAGAAACGTATACTCACGGAAGTGTTTATTGCATAACTGAGTGTTTAGGATCGCTTACGTAATGAAGTGTGCACTGGCGCAAAAATGAGTTAAGACAGTGTCGTGAACCAAAACTGAACTGAGCGAAGGGATTTCAATTCGCTGCCTTAACACGTACAACCACCTGACTACTCACGTGTAGTAAACTCTGGTAGTTCCTCCTGACAGTAAACGCATTCCGGCCGACCATGGTTTTAACACATCTGTGAAATTTTAACTTTCGGCGGTTGAAATCCTCTAGGACTTCTCCGATCTTTAATGTAGATAAGAATCAGTAGCAATACCTTCGTTCCAAGAGCCCCTACCAGCTCCAGTTAGTGTCAAAGAAACTTTAAAAACAGCTTGGAGCCGTAAACGCGTCACGAATACCAAAAAGTAACTCGCGATTTGCAAGTAAATCCTTACAGTAGGAAGTGGAATATCATGCTTTCATAACCGGCATTTCTTTTTCTTATGTTAATGATAGTTATTTTTATTTGGAACCTTCCTGTAAGCTTGAACTAACCCATCCTCGAACGGAAGTGATAAATAGAAAATACAGATGCAGATGGAGTTACGTTGATTTCACAGATTCAGCAATACTGGCATGCTAAAGCTACCACAACCGTACGAGTCATCCCACTTGCAAAGTCTACGCAATCCAAGTTCAGTAAGATCAAATCAAGTTTACTTTTTTTCGCCCTTTTGTTGATGAGGCTAAAACACAGGTACAGTTATCAACCCACTACCACGTGGCCTGTGGGCAGCAGTAGGAGTCTAACAAAATGGACACTGAATATTGATCGGAAGGTTGTATGTAATTAAATAACAAGTTTCAAGAGGCACAGAAGTTTCATATCTACCGTGAAAATGGCTATACTGAAAAAACCACTAGCAGAGAAGACAGGTGCCTTCGAATGACACAACATTTGAGTATATTTGTTTGCGACCACAATATGATTGAGCCTTGTAATTCTTTTCTCCCCTGGACACATCTCGATGGAGTCTGACTATCACACTAATTCGATTTAAACGCTTCATGCGTGTATCGCTTCAGATTAGGAATCACAGGATAGTAAGACGGGACTGAGTGAGTGATTGCCTCCTTGAAGTTGACACGAGGTTACGCGTAGACGAATCATTTGGATTGTTGGGTCGAGATCCAGTTAATGTCATCGTGGTGCAATAATTCAGATTTGAAGAGCAAGCTGCCGGGGTTCGGAGGTGCAGTCTACACACACCCGTCGCACAGTCAAAGTATGATCACATAGTTTGGTATTTTGTGGAATGTGGTAGGTGATAGTGTGCTGACATTACCAGACAGACTGTAAATTGGAAGCTCTTGGCGACCAAACAGTCGGATTAATTATCCCTATTTTCTATTCTGTACTGGAAATCTTAGAACAAGTTTTAGTTCAGTGTGTAAGTATTTCGTTTATGTGTTATCCAAAGGCATGCTCGCCTGATCTCAGAATCCATGATGTCAATGAGACAGCCAACAAACATCTGACACGTCATTTAGGGCCACCGTTTTATTTAATGGTAAATCTAGCTCCGTAACATTGCCTATCACGATATAAATACCTGCAATTTTTCTAATAATTAATGTCATCGTACATCATCAGCAAAAACAACTTGATGAGCAAAACTTTCTGGGATGAATTCATTCTCCCTGACGAATGGATGAGTTTAGTTCCAAGGGTTTTGTTACCGAACCTCTACTTGAGAGGTTGCTATCAAGGGAGTATTTTTACTGGTGCAGATAATCCGCTTGTTGCTTACCTGCTGTCAACCATGATTGACGACGGATACATTTAACTGTAGTTATTGTAAAGTTTTATACATTATTTTCTATTTCATAATTCTGACTGTTATTCACACTTTTCACTTTCCTCAACTTCTCATATACAACCAACTTTTAAACCACCTTAATCGAACCAATCAATAATCACTAAATACAACTCACACACACTTCTCGGTTCGCGAGCCTTGCGTTCTCTCTGCGTCCAGTAGCGCTAGTAAGCAGATTTTTGGAGAATTGGGAGTTAACCGAATCAACCGGCTAATGTGGCACAATTTTCTCATTTACCTGTCATCGGAATTAATCTAATGGTCGTCCAACGAATCTCATCTCTGGCGCTGTCCTCCTATCTGGTAGTGGTCTGTTCAACCTAACGGACTTTGAATTATCAGTGAGTCGTTCATATTTTACCGATATATCTCCTGTTTAATTTGTACATCTATCCTTGGGCCTATCCATAACCGCTACTACTCTACTTTGATACTACCATATTTTGGTCACTCTTATCATTTGACTGATTAGGCCACTACATTATACATAAAGGAACTGCTTAGTTGGCAGGCGGTATGTTTTTCTGTCTTATCTGAACAAGTGCTGGCCGGTGCTTTTTGTTCACAACACTCAACGCGATATATCACTACAGTCCAGAAGACCAGTTAGCCTTCCGCTAGTTGTTGCTAAAGCTGTTTGCTGTGCAGCATAAATAAAACAATGTCCCTAAGGTTCTGTGGCATAGCATTAACCGTTTTCTATCTCATGAAACAATTATGATATTGAACCCTGGCATATTTTGGTAGCGTATGATCTGTGTCTTAAAGACTCATTCAGAGCTATACATTCATAGAAGTGCGTTTCTCAATCAACCGTTTACAGACGATTGAAACGATAAAGAACTGACAACAGCTTCCAAATTGGAAACGTTTTCCTCCAGTTCAATCACATTACCGTCTCTAAGTGGCCACGCAACCCAGGCAAGAATTAAAGTGGAATTCCATTCTTTTGACTATAAGGCGGGTGCTGTACCAGTAGTGTACAAAATCCCCTTGTGATTGTTCAGACAGTAGGACAACTGGTACTCCGATCATTTTGCGAAATGATTCTTCGAATTGGGGACAAAATTTCGGCGGGGCGGTTTCTTCCAGGACAAAATCGAACAAAAAATAATCGGCAAATTTTGTCTAATGACTGGAACCGCAGCCTTACCGGCTGACTGTTTGGCGTCTACTGATTGCAGATCAAGCTGCCTCAGAGGGTTACTCCGGGTTGCCGTGGCGAACGGGGCCGCACTGATAATATGTACAGGGTAGACCAGCTGGCTCACAAGAATTTGGAGGACATATGCGTCAGCAACAGAGAGGTAAAATTGACCCAGTGGCCAAGCTGATGAAAGTGCAAGCTAATATTCAGGTGGTGAAGGCTGTGCACGCGGATGTGCCTGCACAATGTAAAGGACACATGAATAAAACGTCTGACAACCGGTTATTTGTCGGTGGGTACATGGGAGATCAGCTGTGAGTGATCGTCTTCTGAAAGACCGAAGTAGTCGAGCAAGCTATTTCTTGTGTGACAGAGCGATAGTCATCCGAGTTACAGTCGGGTGACTACCGTGACGGTTGAAGGTAGGAATGAAATAGTCAGGATAACTGATCGAACGCAGTTTTCAAGCCTGAGCAATTGGTGTCCGAGTTGGTGGCAAACCATTGCAAGTGCGTGTTGGATTTGGTTGATCTAGACTTGATTCAGGTGAAACAAATCACCTCACGTGAATGACATGGGATATACTGTACTGACAAAGCGGTAGATTTAGGACAGACTAACCGCAATCGACCGCGTTCCAGTGTTATGGCTGATTGAAATGGAAATGAACACTAGGATTGATTGATTAAATATGGACCCGTGGCAACTGATAGTATCTATTGTATCTGACAACCATATCACGGTAGAAAACAGGAACATAATGTGTACTGTCTATCCATTTGGTTTTACCAATATTTTTTAACGGTTATCTGATGCGGAATCGAATTAATCAACTGTTTCAATTGGTTCCGGCTTGATCTGTCCTATGAAGATACGGTAGTCGATTTGGGACAGATTATTTCCCCTAGGTGGTACTTGTTTCATCAAACGATCCATATAATTTAGCGCAACGCACTCAGATCGCCGTCAATGTCATAACTGTTTGCACTATGGGCATTGTATTGCTCAAAATAGCACCAACCCAAAAGTATGTAAAAACTCTGAGTATATTAAACAACATTCAAAAAGATGTGATCGAAACGATATTGAAGAACAGAATAATAGATGAGTCGGTAACAAAAGGGCAACCATTCGCTGCACTATGGATGAAAATGGCACTGAGTTCTTATCACTTTTCCCTACAGAAGCATGCGCATAGAACAGATAAGCGAGAAAGTGTGATTTAAGCCGGGATCCTTATAGAAATCATACAGTCGTTGGTCACTAGAATGTGCTGCGTGGACAACGATATTTAACAATTAATTCCCCGAACAATATGAGGAAATTCATACACGTCTTAGCGTGCACCATGACTTTAAGCATAAAACATTTTATTCCGTTGGTGATATGGTGAGGTTGATTGAAATGAACAAGAACAATTACTCTTGAAACCGTACTGACTTGGCGACTGATGCTAATCACTGTCAAGCTTGAAGCAGAAAGCTAATCATTTGCAACAAAAGAGGCTGAGTACGATGCAAAATTAAAACCAGTTGCGAGTATGTGATTTTTCTGAACGCAAACAATATACTTATCAATGTTTTGTCTGATTCCATCAGAGGGATTTGTCAGCGACTGAAAAACCTCAAGGGAACACGAGTATAGTGGCACTTGGATTTGAGTAAAACATTTTAATAGAAAGCAACTCACTTTAGCGGCGAAAAACATTCACTAGTCAAATCTTCATAATTTTGTCTAGGATTAGCAAGAGTGATTATGGTACTCCCATGCACGAATTGTACTTTACTACAGAGTAATTAATTGAATTAGCTGAGAACTAGCTGTGAAAAATCTGTGATTTTCCTAAACTCGAACCAGCTACAGGAAAAGAAGGCTCAGATGCGGTAATTGCTTAGAAGAAACTAGTTGGACTTGTCTTCATAACGGATACCTATAGTTTGTAGCGACAAGGACCGGGAGCAGATTGAAGACTTACCGATCAGGTCTACCTCAGTCTATACAAACATTCATTTCACGCGCGAGCTTGAAAACGATCATTCAGCAGCCTTTCTTGATGTGTTAACTATCAGGAACTCTGTTGAGACGATGAGGCATGTAGTGTACCGAAGACTCGCGTGGACCGACCGGTATCGTAATTTCCTTAGCTTCAAACGGATGCAGCACGAATGCTGCTGTTTTCGAACACTGTTTTATACAGCCCAGAAACAATACACTGCCGAAACAAGAGGAGAAAAACGAGGACATTAGACAGATACACTGCGTTACAGTAACTAACTGATAGGTTCATTCGCTGTGCTTTCATCAAAAAGCGACATGTGGTACAGGGGAATTGAGTTTTCTTCGGATTAGCCCCAGAGAAATAACAACCTAGCAGTAAAGCTATAGGAGGTTCTGAGTTGGATTTACATCGTACATAAAGTACCATCCAGCTTTGTCCCATTCTAAGCGTCAGAAACATGTCTTTGACACTAATAAGCCCGCTTCGCTCATCCTGTCTATTCATTCAACGGCCGCTGAGATCCTACATACATTGCAGACAGATAGACGGCTGGAAGCAGGGTCCACCGAGCACCTATTATCTGGTGTCCATCATTCAGTAAGTCAATCGGGCAATCGCAGATTGTTACTACATTGAAGTATGGATTCATCGTTCTCAAGGGCTTTGACTCACACCAGACTCACAGTCGAAGTAACTGGATCGTTCCGGGTAAATGCAGCGTGCAACTGAGTGAAACTGTTCAAGTTTACTGAGGCTTTGTTAATCACTTGTCACAAGCCCCTCTGTTTGTCCAACGGGGTGTAACGGCTACATGTTGTGGTTACCGAGTTTAGATGCTGAGATGTCGGATATTCAGCATCCATACCGTCATCGACGTTCCGAATAGCAGCACTTTATCAAAAATAAAATAAACTGGGTTGTGACTATAACATAACTCTGCTTCGCGTTAATGGTAATGTCCAAATCACCAAATGTCTGTTCACACGAATGCACCTTTTAATTCATATCCACATTGATTAACCTCCCTGGACATCCATACATCTTAAACTCGGTCCACAATTTGGCGAAATCACGTTAGCCACAGCCGAATAAACTGAGGTAATAAAACTGGGAAAAATGTGAGTTGCAAATCTGCTAATAACATGTAAAACAACCCGGCACACAAAACATAGTGGTATCGTCTACCAGGATTACCGCTGATTTTTGTGTAGCTCCTCTCTTTAGGCCTACATGAATCAACCGAACTTGGAAATACCGAAGTTCCCTCCGGTTATCAACAACACACAAGCCTGACCACTATGGTGAAATAAGAGGATTTGACAGGTACACATATTTACATGCACACACAGAAAGAACTATTGACCTGAAGGTTGATAGATCATTTGGAGGAAACACTAAAGTGACAGAATATTCCGTTATGAAAGTACTGTATTTTTGCTTTATCCCTTTGCATCCGTTGACGCATGCCGGTTCATAGCCCTGCGTTCCATTTCAAACGTAGTGCTGTTTGTCAAAAGCCCAATGTTATAGTTCGTAGCCCCGACCTATACTGCTACCTTGCCTAGGTGGTCGGGCTTGTGTACTGTTTTGTTCCGGCAGGCTATGGTGACTAGGACTCCGGTCCTTCCACATGCAACCTTGTCAGACAGG
>LUCH01000075.1:0-12502 GCA_013368495.1 Paragonimus heterotremus
ATACTACCATATTTTGGTTATTTTTATCACTTGACTGATTAGACCACTACAACCCATAAACTCACGGTCACGTAACCTTTGAGTAACTTTAAGTTGGTTTACGTGATTGGCTAAATGAGTATTGTTAGAAGGATATTAGTTGACCTTTAGAAACATATTTTAGTCGTGATATTTTTTAATTGGCATGTATCGTATGATTTTATCTGGAACATTTATAGGTTTAACCTTTAAATCGATACTTGGATATTTGAGGATAGACATTGATGAAAATTGTTCCGGATGCACGTGGGCTAAGACAACTGTATATTTTACTGGCTTCATAAGTAAGATTGTATGAAAAGCTGAGGGTTATCACGTAATCGTTTTCACGCAAGAAAAGTATCACTTGTGCGAATGAGAATTAAGATATATTAAGTGAGGACATATCCGATTTGAGCGATGAGGATTACAGAAAATTCATTTCGATTTACTGTTTTATTATTAACATATTTTTATTCTACCTATACGTGGGACTGAAGTAGACCAGAATAGCTAGTTTTGGAGCAGTAATGTGTGCAAACCAGTTGTGACGTCTCAATACATCCCTATCATTTTTCTGTCATTATAACCTAACTGATTAATTAGGTATAGGTAGTAGCGGAATATAGTACAACAATATGATGCAACAGATATAATGGAGGTGATGAATGGGAGTTTAGAAATCGATGCTTTATGTACTGTAGAATAACTTCACAAACCTCGAAAGGTTACGTGAAGTTAATGGTCTAATGGTGGAATTTTTTTACCATAGAGTGACGTCAAATAAACTAAATTGCATATCATTACGTATTTAATGCCCGTTGATCTTATGTGCATGGATATGAAGAAAGTAATGGGCTGCATAAAAGCAGCACCAAGTCATTCGAGGAAATTTTACGTTCTGGTTGAAACTAATACAAACTGTCCTAAATTACGATTTGTGTCAACAAATATAACAAATGCTTTGAAATTGGAACTTTTAAATGTATCGTTGTTTAGTCGTAAGTTTTAGTAAATGGTTCACATATTTTTCGTAGACCGCCTGTTTAAGGAAACTGACCTGACTTGTATCAGTGCACTGAGATGGACACTTGAAGGATCAGCCCAACCGAGAATACCAGTAAACAACAGCTGCTGAGTATGATTATCCAAATAGTGCACTATAAAAAGCTTGCATAAAAGCAAGACAATATACAATGCAGTTAAAATATTAAGTAAAAAGTTTGAATGGAAATTTTGTGAGTGGGACAATGACGCGAAAGAACAATTCCCATTGACTAATGACGTCATCGCATACAACCACCTGACAGCATACAAACTGGGCACCAGAATTCCATTTAGCTAACCATTCAAGTGTGTCGGGATGGACCGACGGAATAGGATCGGTCCGAATAACTAACAGTTATATTCATTCTACTGGTAGTGCAAACTGTATTACTGATAACTGGTCGGACAAATTTGCTACTATGATGTGATCCCGGAGTTTCATCTACATACGAGCCATCAGTAGGAATCACATACGCATGGGCAATATGTGCACTTATCGCTGGCTTGATTCAAACCGAAAGCAAGATTTTTGCACTTAGGTCTCTTCACACTTACAAATTTGTCAAAATATTCACCGGTGATCCAAACATATCGCACTAAGAATTATCAGAGCATTATCGGAGTTGGTGTAAAGACTGAGTACCCGGACTACAGCACATCACATCGTAGAATTCGGCTTCATGCTTCGAAGATCGACAAAAGCGATTGTAATATTTCCTTCGACGCTGTTCGCATACAGTCGAGCAAGGTGGTCAGCATATTGGTTGGTCAACATACTTGAAGTGAAGAACACACTTATTCACGAGCAACAAGAAAACCAGGAGAAAAACGAAGTGTAAGTATGTGAAAATAATAATTATTAAAAGATTCTGGTTGGTATACTATGAACGCCACTCTAGTATGACCACAGAAATAACATTCACACTCAGCCTTCAGCCGGTACGCTTCACAAAGAGGTACTAGAATAAAAGTTGGCTCATGTTAGAGTCCCTTATTGGTGCACGTTGTCAACATGGCCGTTGTTCGAGCTCCGGTCTATGTTTCCATACGGCAATCCTGGCGATCACTGTGCTCTCAACCTTGCATCAGGTATGACCAAACTATCATGTGGAAATTTAACCAAAGTCGTTTGTAAGTCATGCTGTTTGATATGTACCCGACAAGAAATGGAATCATGGGTAAACAATTGCTTTCTCTACATTGAGGCGTTTGGACAGCTTGAACATTACACACAACGGTATGTAATTCAGAGTATGAGTATGCTAAGTCGACGTCTTCAAAGCTGAAGCCACTGACGTAATGACCAAGTTAACTGGTTCAGAAGAACGCACAACAGATTACAACCCCACTCCCTTTGGAAAGACATTAGCTACTGATGAACCCTAACAAAAATGTGGAGGCGATATCGACGATCTGTTGTGGGTGTTGCTGAGTAGCTAATCCTAAAGGCGTCAGTTTTTAACCATCAAAAACAGTGATCAACAGAACAGAGATACAGCTGTTGTTTTACAAATGAAACAGTTTATAACTATCTTGGAAAGGGCAGAATTTTAATGATGGGAACGTGTTTGACGATATCAAAATCTAACTTGAGATCCAAAACGTAATACAAGGGAAGCGATGAATTCGAAGGAAGCCAATAAAACGAAAGTAGACGGATTCCTTTGCTCAGCTGGTGATATCTTGTGGTTGATAAACATTTGCGACTTCGTCATAGAATGAAAGTTCGCGAAAACTTTCAGGTATGTTGACTGAGCTTACTAAGCGGAATTTAAGAGTTACCCATTTCGACATAAGTACAAATCGAACAATCCCTCACATGTCAGTGATTTTTATCCATGTATGCAGTTTAATAAAATGGCATTTAACGGTCTAGTAAAAAAGATACACTCACAGATAACGCCTGAAGAAAAATCAGTTGAAACAGTGACTTCGCCAGTTTTTGGGCAAGAAGTCACTTCACGCACATTTTGTAATGTATTACCAAACTCTCTACCAACATCAGTGTTTTAGTGATAGTCGGACTGATATTCACAGTTTCAAAACCGAAGCTGGTTACTGCATTTTAATGTTAACAGTGCTGGTTAGGCGTTTACGAGCTGATAACTCCAGTCTGCCAGTGTGTTTTGAAAGTCACCTCAGTTACAAGCACAATGGAGCGTGCGCATGAATATAACGTTTAAAAGAGACATATTTCCTTTTTTCAGTAAGTTAAATTGGCTTCTTATCATATTAACAAAAGGACGGTAGACTTCCTCTTTTGTCCTAGGTGGTTGTTTAAAAAATATTGGACAAGTGAAAACCGATATCAAAACAAAATCTGAATAATGCACACATGTTTAACAATCGGCCAATAAATTTATGAGTCGAATGATCTACGGCGATTTTATAATGGTATGGGGAACTCATTTCACATAATGACAACCACAGTGTTGCAAGTGACGCTCCTCTAATGCTGTACCTTGCATGGAAGAATGACGCTTCTGTTTCAGGCAGGATGTGGATACTTATGAAAATCACGCATTGAAATTCACTGACTGTATTATGTCACCGGTGAATCAAAGGAAAGTTGGATAAAAAACAAAACTTAGTAGTTTTAATTAATTGCTCATAAATTTTGTTTTCCAAACACTTAGAGCTGGCTCGAAAATGTCAGATCCATCATGAGAAAGTTCATTGCCTCATCCGAAAATGTTATGATGACATATCATCTGCAAGTGCACGAACGAGCTTCCGAACTAGTTTTAATCAGGTTAGGTGAATTAGGATTCTTGTTTACTACACGTCGGGCTCAACGTTCTTCCAAATGTGTCTATTCTATCAGGAGAATCAAAAAGTTCTACTCTTCAAACAGCTCTAACGCAGATGTATAATCCACGTTTGCATTATAATACAGATAACCATGATAAAATAGCTTCTCCCGGTAGGAAGTCGGATTGTATTTAGGTGTATAGTTTACGCTGACAATGTGGAATACTCGAGCATGCCAGGGTCCAAACAGGATCCTACGGACAAGGTACACACCACCGGTGGACGCCTTCAGATTCCTAAAAGTCATCTGTAGTTATTTATTCTCTCATGTTCGTCTAAACTGCTAATCACTGTCAATCGTGGTCTTGCATAAGAATGACCACGGGAAGGCGTGTGTGTCATTTTATTCCTGAATTACGCAACTAGCTTCTTTCTAATGTGATACATTAAGGGACGATGGAGTTGTAGTGGCCTAATCAGTCAAATGATAAAAATAATCAAAATATGGTAGTATCAAAGAATAGTCGTAACAGTTATGGATAGGCCCAAAGATAGACGTACAAATTAAACAGGAGATATATCGGTAAAATACGAACGACTCACTGATAAGTCAAACTCCGTTAGGTTTAACAGACCACTACCAGATAGGAGGACAGCGCCAGAGATGAGATTCGTTGGACGACCGATAGATTAATTCCGATGGCAGATAAATGAGAAAATTTCGCCACACTAGCCGGTTGATTCGGTCAACTCCCAATTCTCCAAAAATGTGTTTTTACCAGCGGTGCTGGACGCAGAAAGAACGCAAGGCTCGCGGACCGAGAGGTGTGAGTGAGTTGTATTTACTGACTATTGATTAGTTCGATTAAGTTGGTTTTAAATGTTGGCTGTACATGAGAAGTTGAGGTGAGTGAAACGTGTGAATAATAATCAGAATTATGAAATAGAAAATAGTGCAGAAAACGTTACAGAGTGAATTACCTATTTTTACAAATATAATAGAAACTTGTTCATTCTAGTGGTTGATGGTGTCTTAACTCTGTGCATAAAATCGTCCACATCTGACGAAGACATGATATACATTTCAATCGTCAGGCCTCTCAGGTTCCTGATTCCATGGATCATGATTGAAACTACTTGAATTGATACGGTTTCTAGCTGGGTTCTACTGACATTTGTGTTTTCCCTGTGTAAGTATATGCGCGTGTTCATAAGTGTATCGACTTTTGAAGTTCATTCATGTGAAAATCCGACCAAACCTCATCCCCGAAAGGTTTATCTATGTATATTCTACCTCCCTGTTCCTGGCCGTTAATTCGAACATGACCTAGATGTCTTTGTTTTATCGCGTAAGGTTGATAGCTGTGCGAATAGACAGTTGCCAGTTATCGTACCCTGCTTGAGTGGTGCGTATATCACTCTTTTGAAACTCGGCTCATCCCCGTTGTTTCTGAACCCATTGACTGCTCGCAAGAACTCTGTTGAGTATGAATGTCGTATGATGTGATTAAAGTAAACCTTTAATCTGTTTGGTACCAACTTGTAGTTTATTTCCCGGAAACGATCCGTTGATCGAAACTGTTCAGGTTGTTCAGTTATAAACTTTGATGATTTGTTCGATAGTGCCGTTGCATTGTGATCCAATCTTGTTTCGATTATTTCAGATCGCTGACTTATCGCAACGCGTTGCTCAACGTCTTCGTGGACGATCGTACAATACGTATAGGGCTCATAAACTGAGACTACCCAGTTTTCGCTGTTTTGAATTTTCAATGCTCAACAGCGGTGTTGGTGGAGTCTAGCGCTAATTGCTCGAAAAATCATGCTTGGGTAGTCGATCTCCCGGATCGTTTAGTGGATTCCATACGAGACAATATGACGGAATTGGTAGCAGAGTTCAAACATGAAATCTCCAAACTCTTGCTATGGCTTCGTAACTCAGCTGGTAGAGTGTTTACCGCGTTTAGACATGTCGTTTATGTCGTTGGTTCGAGTTCAGCCGAAGTCCTGATTTTTAACAGTTTGGTCTGTTTCCAAGTATCAGATCCGCCATACCATTGGTTGGTTAAATCAGACTGTTAGAAGACGTTTCCTACATCACATTTCTGGACGTGACATTTTCTCCGCCAACAAAGTGCTCTTTAAAGCACCAACAACCAACTGACCCCCATTTACATACGAATGGCCGTTTAATTGTTCGCGGTCTGATTTACTGTCAACAGATGTAAGGTACATATGGTAATGTCCGCTGACAATTCCTCATCAACATTAAGGCAAGTAAACATTTGCAAACCATTTAATCAATGCTAATTTTCAGGCTTCAGGTAAGTACTGGCAACCGAATTCAGCTCATCATCTTAGACAAAACTTTCATCATGTAATCCTTTCTTCAAGAAGTGAAACAAGTGAAAGTCACTGGTAGTCTTGAGAAGGGAACGCAATGTATTGTTAGTTGGCTGGAGCCCATAGTCCCGACTTGCCGATTTTGAAAAGCGTGGAACCCTTCCTAGTTTTGAAATAGGGACAGTCTTCGTAAAATGCCTGCGGCTGTTTCCAGTTGTTGATTTAGGGAACTTATCCATCAATTCTACATAAGAACAAATAAGCAATTACAGTCTTCTGCTGGATCTAGTTGACCGGTAGTCCAGTTAAGAAACTTCAAAAAGTGGTAGTGATCCGTTAGGTCGATGATTGCTGTCTGCCAGTAGCGTGTCTACGATGTCGTCAGCACACTGTCATTTGCTTAGGTTTTGGCTTCCTTAGACAACTCTACCTCTCATCCTTCGTTAATATTGGGGAACAAAGTAATTTAGGCTACTCCTGAAATGTTCTGCTGCGATTCACTTGATAAACCTGATTTACTGATGGCAGTATTTTCTACAATCGTCAAGCGCTCACGGCTGATGTGCTCAGACTTTTCCATACACCGGTTGAAGTGCTTTCTTGGAATAAGTCAAACGTATCCAATGTTTGGTCCATATGCAATCGCTGATGTTATAGATTCAGTCAGTCGATAGCAATACGAATTTCGTGAGTCGTTACCTACACAGGCTGATCACTTCTTTAGTCATCTTCGTTCGACTGTTAGCTCCCCGTGTAGGCAATTGCCAACTTCCTTGCCTCATTCCCGGACACTTTTACGAAACTCGGGTTAGCAATCTTTGATGCAGCTTTTCTGTTTCCGAAAAATTTCTACACATCCTGTGATTCAAATTAAAATGGTTTAACAAATAAGCAGAACAAAATGTTTAAAACAGTTCGTTCCCTTCAGAAGTTTGAACAACACCGTTAGAATACGGAAACTGGTAGATGCAAGCATTTCGTATTGACTCATCAGGACAAATTTACAGTAACATGAAACGGTTTTTTTATAACGAACAGTCATGGGTGAGTGGGATGGACAGTCGACTGATGGGTTAGGAAAGGTCACCAAGTCCGGAGCAGGGTCAATCTCACGAACACATAGGGCCGGCTTCAGCCGATAGATTGGGACAGCTTCGGCAAACCGCAAGAATCTTGAACTGTGATGATGTAATAAGATTCTGAATGCGAAAGCGGGATCGATGACGTGACCAGTGGTCAGGATGTGTCTTGTGATTGCGGACACTGGTTGTCTGCGTGTTTCAACAGCATTACCGTTCTTGGGTAATGCTGAGTTCTGCACTCATTTAGGTAAATGTTTCTTCGCTCTGGTAATCAAACACCTCTCGGTTCTGCCTATGTAACCTTCTTTGCAGTTACATGTAAATTGGTAGATACAGTGTGAGGTGGCACCGACAGGCTGAGCTCCTTTGATTGAAGGCACAGGCAGCTTTCGGGTTCGAGCTAGTACACAAAGTTCGGCTGCGTTAAATGTTCATTTACTCGAATTAACCAGTCTTTGACTTGTTTGATGCATACTATAATCGCCGTTAAAAGGCAATTCTATATAAACCTTCTTTCTTACAGTGACCACCGGTTCGGATGGCGGTTTCGGCCTACTGTGTCACTTCCTGTTTGTTGCCGCGCGACGTTGGATTTTACCTGATTGAACGACCAGTGCGACATAGAAGAAAACTGAAGCTCGGTGAAAACATTTTTAACAAATGATATTGAGAACTTTCTGAGGCCGATATGGACTATATTTTGTAAACATATCGTGGAAGACGTCATTTGAACCACAGAAAACCTTGGGCGGAATGATGAGAATTGTTACAAAACACTGCTGAAATAAAGTAGGGCAAATATGACTCAGAGGGGGAATAAATGCAGTTTCCTGCCAGTTGTCCTGATAGCATATTACGAGGAAACAGTGAAACCAATGTAGTAGAAAGTGTCTCATGATGTATTATTACACGGTAAAGCAGAACTAATTAAGAAACGGACAGAAAAACCGAAACGTTTAACAATATATTAATAACACCCGAAAACTTAGAACCTCACATGACAGTTGTTCTGACGAATATGAGAGTCAACCGAGCGCAGAAGCCAGGTAGTCATTTACACTTAGAAAGATCAAAACCCATCGTTTTACGTCTAGTTGAATTCAAGTTAAGTTGATGGTTTCTACTCTCTCTGATAGAACTAACTTCTGTCTATGACTGTTAAAAGTGTAAAGCCTAACGACCTACTTATCACAGTTATATGCAGGTACATTACAAAATAGTGACAGGTATTTCTTCACACGCAGTGGTTTTGGCCGTCAGCTGTTGAAGTTTATTTCGTGAAAGTGGTTCTTACTTGAACCTACTGCTCACAACTATGTCGGTTGCAAGTGACCTGCGGTGATCCGCACTGGGAGGATGATGACCAGGAAACTGTGCATAAACTGGTGCGATCGTATGTGTCGATAATCAAAAAATAAATTCAAAGTACGCAAATCAAAATCTGAAATTACAACTACCGAACTCTGGATATCTGACAAAAATAACAATTTCTACTGCAGCCACTTCTTACTCAACGCCACCTACCATAACCACGAAAGTTCTGATAGAAAGAAGACAGATTAGATGAAACAGATCGGAAACTTTCAAATTTAAAAGTGACACATCGGAACGTAAGCAGTGAACAAAAATGTGGAATAGCAAATAGACAAACAGCAGTCGCCGATACATACGGATGGTTTACGACAAAACTTCAACTGTACTGGTCCCACTGTATATCACGAATTGCTTCTCGTGGATCGATATTGTTATTCAGTGGCCGAAGTTATTCTAGCCTACCAGAGGGGATGTTATTGGGAAAAGATGACCACAAACAAATGAAAAGTTGTGTATATACACCGCTGACAAGACAGAGGTGAAACGTACGATGAGGCGCAATCATGTATAAAAATTTCGTAAGCTGTAAAACAATAATCAAGGGAACGCTTGTATGATCACCTCGGAATTATTATCTAAACCGAATGCATGCTAAATGCGGTCAGCACTGACGAAAGAAACGGTCATACTTTGAGACTAGGTGACTAAGAAATTACACGTCAGGCTGCTAACAAGAGGTGGATGAACAGTGATCTTAACCTAAGGCACAGTCATGCGATGCAGATTAATTCTATATCCGCCACCTCAAAAGAGGTAACATTGAATGGTTTCGTAAATTGTCGGGTATTTTTTCCAAACAAATGAATTTTAAAAAGCGGATGATAGCTAAAAGTTTTGGTTGTAAAATTGTGTTATTTCCCAATTTTCTTAAGAGGCCCATTGCACATATGTATAAAAATTCAAAATGAACATAGCAACCTTAGTTTGATCAGCATACTGCAACGTCTAGTGATTCACGTTTAACCAAACTTCTACTTTTGGTTATAAAAATCAAGTGTGCTGTGAACGTTTTAACAAGAGTCGCGCAACGGACACTGGATTAATTACTGTGGGCTTATCACCGAAAGTAATTTTCTATCAGGAAACTCGGTAAATGACGTGTACCTCACCACGCTTTTGTTCTCTATTCTCAATTGTTTGATTGAACAATCAGTTACCGCTTGTTGCTGATCTGTTTCTTGAAATGGGCGATGACTGATCATTTCAAATCTTTACGTGTTGGCGCCCACTCATTTACTTGTTTCAAGTTGAACCTACACAGTTGATCACAGCTGTCGCATTCCCATAGACACCTTTCGAAAAGAAGCACTGGACTCAAGTTTCGCTCTGATTAGAGCTCGTCAGTAGTAAATATCGATGGGATCAATTGTGGGTGATTTTCAACTTGAGATTAATCAAATCCCCGACTAATCAACAGTAAGTTATTCGTTTGTAAGTTATTCAGTTCACATATTTAACTGAAATGAGCAACCAACTAAACGTTTCAGCTTACATATTACAGAACAACTTTGACGTTTTCTATAATTATGATCCTTTGAAAATCAGTAGAGTATAGTGTGCTGTGTATAACGGTCAGCACCCACCTCAACGAGAATCTATGATATATTGAAGCACGGCGAGCACCTAACCATAAACAGTCTTAATGTATACAATAATAACGGTAAATCTTCCCTAGGAGTCTATGCGCTATGGAAAGAAACTAATGTGCTATGATCGGTAAGGATTTGAGTGTACCCACATTTGTAATTTTGTACGAGCTGACTATCCTGAATCTTAGGAAAAATTTAGAGAGGTTTTGTTTATCATTATTTTACCCTTTTCTGCGGCAATGACTTTCAACGAGATGATTCCCCACTAATGTGTAAAACGTCACAAAAGTTATTGTCTAAATGGTCAACTTCATATGTTCTACTGTTCCGTCTCCAGTTCTGACGTGCGTTTATTCTGAGGTATGTCAAATCTTAGTGTTTTGATTCCCGGAACATGAGTACAAAATTTAAAAGCAACATAAATACTGGTAAAATCTTAGCGATCTTGTAATTTTTCGCGGGTGTATATGCGATCAAGTAGAGATATAGTACGTTGTTATACAAAATCAGAATCAAATAGGGTTTTTTGCGTATCACCGCTTAAAGATAATCATTACCTCCGATCTAGTGATATGTTGTAGGGATGGTTGTTGAAAATATAGTACGGATGCTGTATGGATGCTGTGGATGTGTAGAGACTTCGTTATTTTTGTTTACAAACGATGCTTCGTTTCTGTAGAACAACCTTTTGTATCACCTTTGCTTGTTGTTCAAATTGACAAAAGTGACCTTGTTATACAATACAAATTTTGTGCACCTTGATCTGCTCTTCCCTCGGTTGAGCAGTCGTTTGAGGATACTACACGGATCCATCATCTAATTTTTTTTCTAGCTCCGTTGTACTACAAACATCGTCGCATCCCGGATCACGCTTCAGCATTCCATGGCAACTCAGTAATATTACCCACTTTAGGATACTGGTAATTTGGAATATTGTGGTGGTCATCTTGAACAATTGTGAACCTTTCCTGTGAGTCATTCTTTTGATTACCGTAACTTGCGGGAACCTCGTAATTACTTTGTCTCATTCGTTCATTTCGTTATCACCGGTAGCCTAGTGAAGTACGTACGCATTTACCCAGTCTATTCAGTAACACGTCTTGACCACTACATATGCATGCGGTTTTCCATTGTTGGTTCAGATATAAAGTAAGTTCAGAGTTTTCCACTAACCTATCAAAAGCGGTACAAATTGCAATTCTGTTTTAAAAGTTTCGCTTTCTTATCTATAGTATGGGTAAATTTTAAAGTGTCTGTTTCAGAATTTATGTTCTAGCTGTCTTACATCTATACATCTTTTGTGGATTCCGTAAGCTGCAACAAGCTATGTTGAACATTTTCTTTTTGGCCATTACACATCATTTTGTGCGCAGAGTTCGGCTGTCCTGTTTTTCTTCCGGAAGGTCACAGCGTCCTATATAAAACAGATTTCAAGTAGGATGTGGAAGTATGTCCTGTTAACATTGTTGCATTTCATCAGCAATATGTCAATCAAAATAGCAACTGTTGTAATGAGTAGCGCACCGAACAAGGTCAACAACGGTGACTTCGGGACATTAATCGGAAATCCAACAGTGTCAATGCCAACAAATTCTTTGATGTTTTCAATCTGCTTTGGTGTTACCAGGATATAACACAATGTACTATTTGGTCAATATTTTAAGTACGACTTTGTGGTTACAACTGCTTTGTTCTTTTAATTAAACTCCAGTGCTGAAACTATTCATTCAGAAAGCTCCTTTAATCCTTCTTTTTGTAAATTAGGTTTATTTCTCTTAGATTAAAAGTAACCGTTAGAATTGACTGTTCTGTTGTTGGTAGTTATAAAACGACAGTTAAACTTCATATAAAATTTAGTTTGCTAACAGCAGATCTTTATTGATTGATATCATAGAAGTGTGTTGACCGAAAAAACGCTTGGCCTGCAAATTCATTTTATTGCATGAAATCCCGTGCAGATGATGCTAAAACAGAACAACAAGCGCGTACACTCATTTGCACGGCCGACGTGCATCCAGACACATTAGACATGTCCCCCATATTGCACACACACTATTCCTTTAGTCGCTTCTGGTCCATCGTCCTCTTGGTGTTGAGACCTGCCTTTTTGTTCCGAATATACGCACTACACTACTCACAAACGGAGCCGCCTGTTATACAATACTCCTCCCCTCTCTGAAGTTCCCTGGCTTCTTTGCATAGGCTCACGAATCCTCTCCGACCGACGCAGTATTGCCTCCAGGATTATTGATCTTCTGGGCTCGCCGCGCCGGCATTTAGTGCCACGTTGCTAACTCA